>LPNX011173359.1:0-50452 GCA_001517045.1 Pseudotsuga menziesii
GATGGTCAAGTCATCATATGGCCGAAAGGAAAGACTATCGATGATGTGGTAGTGATTGAAGAACAAGAAGGAGGCTTGTACAAATTGAAGGGATATCCAGAACATGCCTTGATCCATGACACAGTAGAGCCAAATGAGCTTTGGCATAGAAGTCTTGCACATGTGCACTACCTATTGCAAGCAAAGCTGTTGAAGGTCTTCTAGAATTTCAAGCTATTTGAAGGGAAGAACAAAATCCAGAATGCAGAGACCATGCAGTCATAAGAATCTCTCAAATCAAAGAACAACTTGAAGTGGTAAAAGAAAAAGTGAAGAATGCAAAAGTGGTGATGGCCACCTTGAATGGCCTCCCAGGATCGTGGAATTCATTCATGTGAGGAATGTGTGCTAGAAGGAAGTGATTACTTTCAATAGACTCTAGAAAGAGAACTCACAAGAAGAAGAAGCTCAAGAAGAAAAGGTGGGAGCAATTGAAGATCAAGCTCTTTCATCCAAAGAAGATCCCTCAAGCAATGAGGAATATGAAGAACTCAACTCTTGAAGAACTTCTTATCCACCTTAGCTTTTGGATAAGAAACGATGCTATTATGAATGAAGAAGACGATGAAGCTCAGGGCTCAAGAAGGAGTCTACCCTCGAAACAAATAAAGATAAGTATTCAATTGTCATTTCATGATATTGTTTTGTTATGCATTTGTTTATATTCAGTTATTGTATTATGCATGATAGGATGTTTGCATTAATGACAGTGTACTACTAATATGCATGTGATGGGTAAGTAGCTCATGGTGCTATACAAATTCTCCATTGCTAATTATCTAGAATGAACCCTCTTTGCTGACATATTGGATCAGTGCACAATCTCAATGTTGTCTTGGTAGAGATGGAAGACATCTAGAAAGTTTCAGTGAGATATGGATGAATGTTGTATTGGCTAAAGTAGTTGCATGATCATATACTTATGCATAGTAACTTGCCAGTATGAATATTCCTTATGAAATGTTTCTAACCATACAAATGCATTTGACTTGTAGGAAAGACCGCATACATAATCTCCTACAAGCAAAGAATAATGAAGACTTGTTCTGAAGAACAAGTGACGACATTTCAAAATGAAGAATAATATGACGAGTGCAGTGACATCATTGATGCAGAACCTTCCAGCCATCAAGAAGAAAGGGAAGACCAGTTCAAGAAGAATGATGTCAGGGCACAGTATCGAGACCTGAAGAGAATTTCATAGTTCCATCATGCAGTAGATGGAAACATCGTGGGATACAAAGCAAGATTCGTAGCATGAGGCTTCTCATGAAAGGAAGGCCTAGACTACGAAGAGACATTTGCAACTAGTAAGAGTTGAAACTCATACATGATGAGCTTAATGAATATCTTAACCTTTGCTACAAGGTTGATAGAGGATGACAAGCTCTCAGATGGATGCAAGATGAACTTTTGAACAAGTTCAAGATAGAGGATCTTAGTATCCAGTGATCCTAGATGGATACTACTTGTCACTCAAGTACAAAATGTTTCATTGCATAGAGTACGGAAGACAGAGGGAGTATGATGCTCCACTTCAGAGGGAGTGATTGCAGAAGATCCTGAGGTTCGACATGGTACGACAGGATGGGCAGATTACTGATGATTCTAGGCTTTACTGAGAGTAAAGTGGATTCCAACCTTTGATCCAAGGTTGAAGGTGGAAGACCAGCGATGCTCCTGTTATGTGTTGATGCACTATTGTTCTAGGTATGGAGGTGTGGCAGAGTACAGATGGGATCTTCCTTGGACAAGGGAAGTATGCAATAGAGATCCTGAAGAGGTTCGGGATGATGGACTGCAAAGCTATGGCTACACCTATGGCATCAAACTTGAAGCTATTGAGTGATGCTTCATCAGATTCGGTTGATGCTACGATGTATCATCAGATGATTGGGTCATTGATGTACCTGACGAACATGAGACCAGATATTTGCTTTGCTGTGAACACCTTGAGCCAGTACTTGATAGATCCGAGAAGTGTTCACTTGACAGCTACAAAGCATATTTTGAGGTACCTGAAGGGTACAATTGATTATGGGCTCAAGTACGATGAGAATTAGAAGATTAACCTGGAAGGTTATGTTGATTCATATTGGGCAGGAAGTGTCGTCGACAGGAAGAGTACTTCAGGATGTTGCTTCAGTATGGGATCAGGTGTGATCTCTTGGTTTAGTAGGAAGCAATCCTGTGTGGCACTGAGTACAGCTGAAGCAGAGTATGTCGCAGCCTGTTCAGCTAGTTGTGAGGCAGTATGGCTGTGGAAGCTACTGTCTGATATATTTGATCTCCAGTTGGATGCTACTTGTATACATTGTGACAACCAGAGTTGCGTGAAGTTGTCAGAGAATCTAGTGTTCCATGACAAGTCGAAGCATATCGAGATCAAGTATCACTATATCAGGGATATGGTGTAGAGAGGAGCAGTGAAGCTCCAGTATGTTGCGACGGAGGAACAGATAGCTGATGTATTGAAGAAGCCATTGGCTAGGCTAAAGTTCGAGTACTTCAGAGAGAGACTTGGTGTTCTCCAAATCGAGGCTTCCTCCCAGAGAAAGTGATGAGATCCATAGCCATTCTAACAATGGTGAGAGGATTGGTTCCTTCCATGTCAGATATGAGTGCTGGCCATTCTGTCGAGTAGGACAGATGTAAGGGCAATTGCCATTCTAGGAATGGAGGCACCTGGTCAGTTACCAAGAACACTCAGTGTAGGACTGAGTAGCCATTCTGATGTGATAGAGGTATTTGTTCCCACTTGATTAGATATAAGGGCTGAACCATTCTGTTCATGGCTAAAGGATTTAGTTCCTTCCATGTCAGATGTGAGTGTTGGCCATTCCGTCGAGCAGGTCGGATGTAAGGGCAACTGCCATTCTCTAGGAGAATGGAGGTGCCTGGTCAGTTACCAGGTAGCTCAGTCAAGGACTGGGGGCCATTCTGATATGAATGCTGGGATGTGTTCTCATAGGATCAGATGTGATTGCAAGCCCTTCCATCAGTGTGGTCGGATGTGTTCCCCTGGGTGGATGTAAGTGCAGATCCTTTCTGGAGCGACTGAGGGATGTGTTCGCACGTGCTCAGATGTAAGTGCTGAAATCTCTCATCACTGTGATAGGATGTGTTCCTGTCTGGATGGGAGTATTCCATCAGTGTGGTTGGATGTGTTCCCCTGGATGGTTGTGCCTTTCTGACGAGTAGGTCAGATGTAAGTGCTGAGCCATTTCATAGATGATAGTAGGTGTGTCCTATCATGCTGGTGAATGTGAGTGCTGGGCCTTTCTGATGGGATTGTAGTTTACTACATGATCAGATTTGAGTGTTGGGCATGCCTTTCTGACGAGCAGGTCAGATGTAAGTGCTGGGCGAAGACCTACATGAGGGTAGGCCTACAACCAGCATGAAAAAGGGCTGGCTCTGTAGAACTTCCTATGACGAGATAGTACACACATGATGATGATCAAAGGTGATCCAGATCGAGTTATGATCCAGATCCAGTTATGATGACTCCGAGAGATCCAGATCGAGTGATGATCCAGATCCAGCAGTGGTGATCCAGATCCAGTCCAGTGATGATGATCCAGATCGAGTGATGATCCAGATCCAGTGATGACGTTCTATGACGATCCAGATCGAGAGATGATCCAGATCCAGATGACTTGAAGATGAAGATGACTTGAATACGAAGATGACTTGAAGACGAAGATGATCCAGTTGATGCAGAGAAGAAGACCAGTGCTGAAAATTGTCGAAAGAATACCTTCCTAGTTAAGAGGGAGTGTTGATGTATATGTAACTTCGGAATGTATTCTTCTATGTATCTTATGTATTGTAACCTGATGTTCATTCCGGGATGTTTCTATTATGTATTTGAGTCATGTGGTCTTGCCCCGATGTTCTGATCGGGAGGATTAATAATGTAATCAAGTCATATCAAGTCATTAGGTAAGTCCCCACAGTTTTGGGGCACTTGAGGTATTATAAACTAATTAAGGTGTAAGCTCGAGTAGTAATTATTAGGTCGAGCCTACGTGTGAAAATGTAATTCAAGTGAACGGATGAATATAAATAGAGAGTGAGAGTCTCTCTATTCATCACTTGTGAATTACATCACTTTCTCTCTAAAGTGTGGCGCACTATTGGAGAAGGAAATACTTTGGATTGACAGAAGATAGAAGGCTATTGCTGTGTGGAGAGTGCATCTTACTGTTTTGGGTTTCACATCTTGTGGTGATACTATCTTAGAGGAAGTTGCGTGGTTTTCTCCTTTATGGTTTCCCCGAGGAAAACTCTTTGTGTCTCTTGTCTCATGTGATGTGCTTATGTTATTGCTGTGCTTGTTATTCTCTCAGTGAAAAGATCCTAACATAATGCTAGCTTAAATGTTGAAAAACTAACAAATAACTCTATCATTCTTAAAACAGTTTTAAAGAAACTTTTAAGGCATTTTTTTTTACACTTGACGATTTGTATAAACATCAAAGAGTTTAGTACTCAGTAAGAATATTAAATCACGCCTTCAAGAAGGAAAACAACTATCGTCAATACTAGTAGAATCAAATCTCTTTCCATAACATCTTAAAAAGAAGAACAGTTTAATGATTTTACCTCGATAAGCTTTGGAAACTGACTAGCATGTATATTCTTCTACTTAATTAAATATTGTGCGACGAATTTATATTGAAAACTTTAGAATTTTGATAAGCAGCACCCGAACCTCTTACCTGTAAATCTGTAAGAGAAGGAAAACTTCTGCGTTAGCTCGAAAGCTAAGTAACCCCAGTTTTTCATGACAGTTCCACCTTGTGGTCACAAGAAGAAAACAAGTCAGTAAACTGAAAAGGAAATGTCCTATAAAGATAATTATAATCAAATAGATAATTCAGATAATGAAATTAGTAACATATAACTAATTTTAATAATTATTTTACTGCAATTATGAAAATTATATGCATTTCAAAAAAAAAAAAAATTCAGAAAATTTGGGGTTTTGACATTGTCGTTATTTGCATATAATTGATTCTTACTTGATTTGGAAAGGTATTGCTTTATACAATGTTTACATACGGATATAGATGACCTTAACGCCACACCTAAAGGTGATGTTCTTACTACTTTTTACATTTATTTTACCGTATGGTTTTCTCTATGGGTTGGTAATCCTAAAGGCTAGGGTTCTGCCCTAGCAGTTATGCCCTAACTCTAGCAACTAAACATGACTCCAAAAATATAGAAATAGTTTATATATAAAAAGAGGAGCTTCACATAGCACAGTTCGGTGAAGAAAAAGGGTTAGCGACTATAGTGTTAAACACCATAGTCTTGATCCCACTTACCTTGGCATGAGGTATTGATATGTTATACTATGGTGTGGACCATAGTCCTAGCAGGAGACACAAGGTATATGAGACTATACATTTTATGATAAGGTTTAAGAGTTTTCTGAAATGTAAAGACTTGGGGACTAAAGTGCTCACACCCTAGTCATGGTTTTAATCCTTGGAATAATCCACTTCGAGGTTAATATAATAGTCTTAACCATGCATTATCAAAAGGTACAAGGTTTATGACATGCTTGCAATGGATTTTGACCTTAGGAAATAACTCTATCTTGGAAGCGAGTTGACAGCGTAGCCAGGAAGTTAATGGAAAGATTAAATGCATCTCCAAGATGGATCTCGACCCTCCATCTGTCACAATCACTGGAAATGGGTTTTTTTATAAGGTTTAATACTATTTTTTTCTCTCTAGAATTTTCCATTTTATGTTTTACTTTTGGTCCGTAACTTGTTGTGGGAATAAGCTCAACCCTTTCCAGGTTGCATTGTATAAAAAAAATGCTTGAACCACTTCACGGTTGGTTTAACAGAGCTTCTTGTTTTTTTCCTCAGGTATACATTGAGGGTTTAAGTGGATTCAAAGGTCACAAATGAACCTAGACTTGCTAGTTCACTATGGAGAGGAAGAAGATGAAGAAGAACACTCATTGGACCTTCCAGGCCTTTTACCAGGTATAACAAAACCAGATTTAGTTCCACTTGGTTTCAAACAATGTTGTTTTCATGTCTAAATTGTAATCAAATAAATGAATTTGGATTTAACTTCCAGGCAGAGGAGTGATAAGGGCGTCTATGCCCGATTCGACCCCTAGCCCTCTCTGCATTCGTAAAACGGTAAGGTTCTAAACACCGTTTGTCATCCTTATTTCTACAATTTTCAATAACTGCGACCAAGGTTTTAACTGCAATGCAGGTAAAGCAGGGTATGAGAAGGCCAACTAGAGTGGTGAAAATGTCACCTCCTCTCAGGCTTGTTGCAATAAAATATGAAGGTGAGTATAACCTTTGTTTAAACATTATCCACACCAACATTTTCTTGACAAAAGCTAACATTACTTAGTTGTTTTTATTGCATGTAACTTGTTATACCGAAACCTTGTCACCCTCATGTTATGATATAGGCATTCCCTTGACTGCTCCAATCCCTCAAAGTTTCCCCTAGAGAAATGAAGGAAGAAATTAACCCCTTGCAATTTTTCTCTGTGTTGAGCTAGTAACACTCCTCTTCCATTGACAAAAAGCGTTACCCAAGTCAACACCTCTCCTGATACGTGAGTAAGAACTAGTGCCACCACTCCTATCCTTACTGCAAGAAGTGATGCTCCCTTATCACCGCCTGTTTGCTTCATTGGAGGAGCGATGCTCGAGTTTTCAAGGCAAAAAGAGAAGCTTCGAGAGGCTTCTCGAAGCTTCCCTCCGTGGAGCCTCATCCCTATGGTTTAGGACCAGCTGGAGCTCGAGATCCTCCATTTTAGGATCTTATCTCCACTTCACCCATGAGATCCTCAACCATACCTATCCTCCCATGCCTTTAAATACTGGCTCACGCCCCATGGAAAAAGGAGGAAGAATTGTATTGCATACCCAAAATCTATCAAAATCATTCTTGAGTCTTTGGAGGAAAGGTGAAGTTAGAGGAAAGGATCCATTGGAAGGAACTCTCAACACCAAGGCATGAAGGTTGTAGTCTCTCCAATCATTTATTAATAAAAAATGTCTTTTCTTTCCCATATATGTTGTATCATGTGTATGTATTGCTTGATTCATCAGTCACAAGCATAGATCTAGTTGATTATATTGTATGCTATCATGTTTTCTTTGTTGTATTCCATATTTTACAGGTTCTGTTGCAGTAAGCTTCAAGGATAGCAAGGACAACCTTTGAGAAAAGTATTATGGCATCATATTCTAGTGATGAACCAGATCTAGGGAGAGTTTAACATTCTGTGTTTGTGTTTTGTTCTAGATTCGAATCACACAGACTAGGGAACCAACTCTTGTCCACAGGAGGTGTGTATTTTTAGCTAACAAAATTGAAGACCATACCGGGGACTACATCGAATTATGGATCATTGGTAAGTTGAAACATCCACCTTCATTTTCAATTTGTAGATCTACTTTTTCCATTCATATATCTGTAGATATTCTTTGAATTTGATTGTTTTTCCTCTGTCTGCCTTTGGATCTTCATATTTTTTGGTTCACTGGGTTTTTTGGTGATTGTTTGGGTTCATTCCTTGGACTGTAACTTACTTTTCTGTCCTTTTTTTATTTTTCAAATCGCCATCTTAGGCATCGCTCTTGAGCTGCGTTATAAGTGTGGTTCTGGAGCTGTCACCGCTCTTCCTCTGTGTTAAAGAAGCGGTGCCACCGCTCTGTTTCTGTGTACAAGAGGTGGTACTCATGCTGGTAATGCACTGTTCAACACCTGTAGAAGTGGTGCCAGGTATTCTTCTTAGCCCTGTTTGGTGTTTGATTCTTAAATGCTTGTTTTGGTATTTGAGATGCATGCTTCAGATAGTTACAGTTGTTGTTTGAACTCTGCAATTTATTTTTGAACAAAAAACTCAATCAAAAATAATAAATTCAAAAAAAAATGAGCTAATTTTTTTTTCTTGGGGGCTCATGCCCCTGAACCCCCAAGTCCCTCAGGCTAGGGGGCTTCCATGCAATTCCTTGAACCCCCTAGGGAGCGTGTATGAATCCATATTTATTCTCAAGAATTCTTATTGATGTTGGTATTTTAAAGCTTCATAGTTTCCCTTGAATAGAACTTGGTTTTGTTAGATATCTAATCCATCTTCATTAATAGAACAAGGAAAGATTCATTTCAGTTTTCTTCTTTTATTACACATGATCTTTGTATGGTTTTTCCTTTTTTCAAAAATTGTGACAGAATCCATATAAAAGTTATTGTAGAATGTTAGTTCATTCTAGATTTAGTTGAAGAAATCTAAACACTTTTCTATAAAAGTTGTAATTATCTTTTCTTGCTTTTCATTAGAGATCTCACTTCTTTTTCAGTTTAAAAGAGAAGTTTTTTTTTTTTTTTCTTTTTCCAGTTAGGAAAGGACCATATAAGCAAGTGTCTTTTATTTTTGTATGGGATTTATTCTATGTTTCAAATGAATTGAACCTCTCTCTCCCTTCCTTAAGTAGGGCATACCTTTAAAGTTAAAGTGAAAATTTTGCACTATCATACTGCATGGTTTTACTTTTTATGTCCTCACCTCATGCATTCACCTAACCATTCAAGATAAAATCAAGCGTTAGACTTAGGTTAATTTTTTTAGCAATTTTTATGATAGGTTAGTGACATGTTCGGGCATCGTAAAACGTTGTATTGGTTGTTAATTTGTTTGCACTACAACCCAGGACTCAGTATATCGAACGATCTTTCACGTAGCCTTGAGGTATATAGAAAGGTACTTCATGTACTCGATTGAATATTAGAAGGCCCCTTGTAAATGGTTGTGCATTAGACAACACTACTACCGATTTGAGCTCCCACCGACCTTGCGTATATCGAGAAACACTTTTAGGAATCATGAGACCATCCGAGTTAACCCTTTGGCCTTCTTGGCATCACACTAGTTGTGAAGCCTTGATAATCCTATGAGGTTCCAGACCTTTGATCCACTCCTCTCACATATTTTGCTTGCTCATTTTGTTTGAGTAGCGCTTGTTGTCTGTAAAGTTAGGATTTTTGTTTTAGAAGAGAGATATTTTTGTTACATAGTTATGGCTTCACCTTCCAGGACTACCAACCAAGAGACTCCTTTACCAAGAATGTCTTTTGTCTTCCCTCCATATGGGGATGTTGGTCCTCCTCTCATGGATACGCTAAGCTTTCCTGGATTGACTATTGGATTACCTGTTCAGTTATTATCCAGTCTAGTTATCCCATGTACACCAGTTTCTTTTGATCCTAATCCTTCATCGCAGGAGCATCAACCTCATGTTGATCCCTTTCCTTCTTCACCAGATGTGTCTTTTCACGTTTCTCCCTCTTCGCCTGTTGAAATTTGTATTACTAGTAGTCAGGTGGATAAGAAGAAGAAGAAAAGGAAGATTAAGAAGAAGAAAAACAAACAAAAAGCCAAGTCTCAACTAATTACTCCTCCCAGTGCAAAGAGTGTTGATCTGCACACCCAAAGACCGCGTAAGACCAAATTCCCTTGCAGGCTTTGCAAGGGTGATCACCTCTTGAAACATTGTCATTGTCTGGCCCTAGTTTTAGAAGAGTGGTCTAAGGTTTCCTGGTAGCTGATGTCATCAGCCTCTGGTCATCATACTAATGATTCCCCCTCAACCAATGACCCTATGGTAAAAGGTCGAAAGGGTAAAATCAGAAATCCTTGTTTGCTTTGTAAGGACATGCACTTTACTTACCTTTGTCCTCGCATGGACGAAGCTTCTAAGTTGTTGGAACATATTAATGTTCCTCACCAATGACTTCCAACAGGTTATCGTAAGTTTTCTCTTGAACCCCCACTGGTTGACCAAGTGGTCGATTTGGTTTCATCCACAGTCAATACCACTCTTCCTTTGAAGAGTGAAGTTAAAGTGGCCAATTCAGATTTATCTGTGGTTGATCCCAATCTTCTTTTGAAGAGTGAAGTCCAAGTGGTCGAGTCAATGTCATCTCTACCCGATCCCACTCTCTCACCAGAGAGTGTCGAGACTGAAGTAGTCGCTTTGACCAATTCTTCATCTTGTTCTTATCTTCCAATAGAGAATGAACTGAAACCTGCTAAAGTTTTTATGCTTCATTCTGATTGTTCTCGACAAGAGGAAATTTTGTCTCTTTCAACAGAACCCTCTCCAAGTAATGAGGTTATTTCCTTTAACTGGAGTAACCTAGCAGAATCTCATCTTCATTCGAGTGTTCCTTTCCAGATAGCTGTGCGAATTACCACTAAGAGTATACTTCGCACTATCGTCAACGAAGGGGATTTTGTTAGCATTCTATCCTCTACTACTTGGCAAGCCATGGGTTCTCCTCCGCTTGTGCCAACTAGCGATCAGATATTGGCTTTTAATCGAATACCTACAACACCTTTAGGGATCCTTCCTCATTTTCCTATTACTTTGGAAGGAAAAACTATTTGTATCGATGTTATGGTAGTCCAAGGTCCTTTAGATTTTAATCTGCTCCTTGAGCATGATTATGTTTACGCCATGAAAGCTGTAGTTCCCACAATATTTTGAGTGATGTATTTTCCCCATTATGGGAAGATTGTGACTGTTGATCATCTTTCCTTCATTAAACCTGATTATCGTGTGATTCCTAGTCATCAGACTTCCATGAATTTCCCACATGTTCTTGTGGCTCTTTCCCCTTCTAGTTAGATTCTTCCCATCATAGGTAAAATGGGGGGCATTGTTCCATCCTATGGACATCATACTAGAATTAAGTTGCTATCTTTTATGTACTGGGGGAAGCCTACCAAATTTTGGATATCATGTTGTTTAAGAGAAGGTTTATGAGCATAGTTCCTTTTCTCTGTGTCAAGCACATTAAAAAATGAATCAGATGTCTATGAGCATAGTTCTTATTCTATGTCAAGCTCGTTGAAAAATGAAACGGGTTCCTGAGCAATATTTCCATTATATGTCAAGCTCGTTAAAAAATGAAATGGATGTCCTTAAGCATAATTTTACCTTTTGGTTTCAAGCTTGCATAAAAATGAAACCATGTTTCAGGCATAGTTATTTTCTGTTTCAAGCTTGTGTAAAAATGAAACAGGTCATTTTGAGCATAGTTCTTATTTTGTGTCAAGCTCATTAAAAAATGAAGTAGATACGTTGATAATTCTTCCAATCGGTCTTCAATCTCGTTAAAAACAGTAAGATGGTGTCGAGCTTACTTTGCATTTTTCGTGCTCTGGTTAAAACATGAAAAGTGGTTTGAGCTTAGGTTATTACTTTTTCGTGCTTTGGATTCAAACATGGAAAAGGTTAATAGAGTCATCTTTAATCTCTTTTTAGACTCTTAAAATGTGAAAAAATTTCCGAATGAAATTATCTTCTTCACGCTCGTAAAAGGACCTAACGAGTCGTCCTCCTAGTGATAGTTTACCCCTTTTTCGGACTAGAGGGCACTACTTACAAAAAAGGTATACTCCAGCCAATCATGACTGAAAGAGTTCTCTTGGGTATTATTTTATACCCTTTTCAGGCCCTAGGGACTAAATCATATGAAAAAGGACCCTTTTGGAGTTTTCTTTAGTTTGTTTAGACTCTCTAAACATGAGCTACACTGAGTTTTCTTTCATTGGACTCGTTAAATTAAACATTGAAAGACCATTTTTGGGAATGAACCCATCCTTTCTCAGGTTCATAAAACATATGAGTTTGGGCTTGTTCGAAGGATGAGCTATATCGAGTGTTTGTTACCCTCTTTGAACTCGTAAAAACAAAAATAGGCACTCATCAATCATGATGGGGAAATTAAGGGAAAGGGAAAACATTTTGTAACAATGGCAGTTGTTAGTCACCTTTGAACATGGCACTTGTCTACATTTCATTCAGTCAATTGGGTATTTAGCTTATCTCTGAGTCGATCCAGTTTCATGAGTCATGCCACTCCTTTGAGTCATGTCCATTGTCGCATTCTATTCCTCCTTGTTAAGTCAATGCTGCCAAGTCTTTGGTCGTGCCGCCCGATGCTCAAAAGGAATTCATGTTGAGATTTTACACCTGTAGTCAAAAATTTTTTTTGTGTCACTTACTTTTGAGTCAGTCCTATGGTTACATCATACTCAAAATTACTTAAATTTGTTCCAAGTTTCATGTCATTGATCTGGGATTCATCATGGCCCTCCTTCGATGAGATTATTCCTATCAACATCAACTCATCATCCAAGAATTAGTCTTAGAAAACATTTTAGTACCTTGAGGTCTGTATGCCTTAATGACAGATTTTCTCGCTTTTGACATAGGTTCACATCATTGACCTTTGATCGAAAGATTCAACTAAGTGTTCGACATCAGATCATCTATTCACACTTAGGAGATTGTACTTAGGTACCTTGGGAATCATTGACATCAATGGTGATCTCCCTCACACTTGTTAACGGTTCACATCATTGACCAGTAATCAAGTGGTTTCTACCATGTTTGACATCAAATCATTGTAATCACATGGATAGAATCGTACTTTGTGGAAGACGAGACGAAGACCCTGGGTATTTGTTAAAAGCACTCATTGCTTTCCCTAGGTTGGGATGGAGTATTTGTATGAGTCCTAGCACATATCCACATTTGTATGTTCATGGCCGTGCTCATATTTTCGTTAGTATGACATAGATCTACATTGTATGTCTGGTAGCTATGTCCAAATTTGAGTCTTTTTCGCATGGATCTACATTGTATTTTAGTAGCCATGAATTTTTCGTATCTCACATGGATTTGCGTTGTATTTTTTGGCTTCCATGTTGTGATTCATTTGGGACATGTATCAAAATGTGCTGCAGAATGTTGGTGATGTTTGAGAAGTTCCTGCCATTGGACCTTTTCCTCGATACTATACCTTTTTCTTTCAAATTATAATGCCTATCGTTTCCCTATAGCCATTATACTTTGGGGGGAATTCTGTTATACCGAAATATCATCACCCTCTTGTTATGAGATAGGCATTCCCTTGACTTCTCCAATCCCTCAAAGTTTTCCCTAGAGAAACGAAGGAAGAAATTAACCCCTTGGAATTTTTCCCTATGTTGAGATGGTAATGCTCCTCTCCTATTGACAAAAAGAGTTACCCAAGTCAGCATCGATCCTAGTACATGAGCAAGAAGTCGTGCCACACCTCCTGTCCTTACTGCAATAAGTGGTGCTCCCTTATCACCGCCTGTTTTCTTCATTGGAGGAGCAATGCTCGAGTTTTCAAGGCAAAAAGAGAAGCTTCGAGAGGGTTCTCGAAGTTGCCCTCCGTGGAGATTCATCCCTATGGTTTAGGACTAGCTGGAGCTCGAGATCCTCCCTTTTAGGATCTTATCTCCACCTCATCGATGAGATCCTCAACTATACCTATCCTCCAAAGCCTTTAAATACTGGCTCACCCTCCATGAAAAAAGGAGGAATTGTGTTGCATACCCAAACTCTATCAAAATATTTCATGAGTCTTTGGAGGAAAGGTGAAGTTAGAGGCAAGGATCCATTGGAAGGAACTCTCAACACCAAGGCATGAATATTGTAGTCTCTCCAATCATTTATTAATAAAGAATGTCTTTTCTTTCCCATATATCCTGTATCATGTGTATGTATTGCTTGATTCCTTGGTCACAAGCATAGATCTAGTTGATTATATTGTATGCTATCATGTTTTCTTTTCTATCTTCCATCTTTTATAGGTTCTTCTGCAGTAAGCTTCCAGGATAGCGAGGGCAACCTTTGAGAAAAGTATTATGGCATCATATTCTAGTGATGAACTAGATCTAGGGAGAGTTTAACATTCTGTGTTTGTGTTTTGTTCTAGATCTGAACCATTTAGACTAGGGAACCAACTCTTGTCCGCAGGAGGTGTGTATTTCTAGCTAACATAACTCTCTAGCATGGATGCCTTCGGTTTGCAACAACAGTCCGCCAACAGTTAAAATGGTAAGGGTTCCGTAGTTAGGTTGAAGTGATTATTCATTGGGTTTGTGAATCGTCTAGGAAAATGGGATTTTGCCACTCTTATGAAGATAAGTTCCACTGTGAAATTTTAATTTCTTAAGTGTCCACGACAACTTGCAATAATGGCTTCGCTGCCTCTCCTTCATAGCGTTGTTGTAAATTTTCGGTGTGGTTTTTATTTAGACGATGGATGCCATCTTAATGGACATAAAACCACTCGGGGTTTATATGAAAATAGAGTCGAGAACCCATGCCCCTTTCTGATATTTGAATATTTTAATAATACCTCTTTGGGCCTATACCAAATTATAGTTAGAACTTCTTTGTTAATGTATTGACACTTCACCAATTCGAATGTACCTATCGTAATTTTACTAACACGATGGATGCCATTTTTTAATGGTCTTACTGCCACACAATATTTGTTAGATGGATTTTTTGTTTATGAAATAATAAAATATGTGTGACTCGATTTCGTGGAGAAAACTCGTTTTAAATAGAGTGAAAAGTCTCGAGGTTTAAATACCCACAAATAGAGACTTTGTGTTTGTATTTAAAGACTATATTAAATTTTAGATCTTGCTAGATATGATGGTATATTTATGATTTAGATCTGTGAGCAGTGGGGAAAGAGTGATAACGAGTCTAGAACTTGATTTTGATATTAATGGATAGCTATCCAACTTTAGTTGTTTCGCGGTTTGCCAAGTGATTTAATAATCAGAACTAGGTTTATATTTTTAATGTAATTTTTTGATGCAGATCTTGATCTGCATTTGGATGGTTTTGGAAAATAGATGAGATGTCTTCTTTTTAGTTTCTATTCTGTATTACTAAAGTAGTTTTCATGACTTCAGGATTTTTTTCTATATTGAAATAAAGAAGCCTCTCAGCTCTTACTCTCTTTTAAAAGTATCAGTCAACTCTCTTATGTTTATTGTTTAAATATTGAAAATCTCTTTCTGTAAATAAATCATTCAGCATAGTAGGTCTAGGGAACCGACCACGACCAAGGATCTCTGACAATATGATGCTAATTTGACATAACAGTTTAAATTGATACAGTTTAAAATAAAAAGACATAGTCTAGCTCTGTAGGAATCCATCGACTTCGAAGAAAAGGTTATTTGAAATAATACGTAATACGTTTAAAAAATAATGTAATAGTCCATCTGCAAGTATGAATTAGAAACTTTAGGCAGATATATGATAGTACGTCATTTGTATACGGAACTTCGATTCGAGTATGGAAGATCAAATAGAGATTTGGTTATAATATATTAAAAAACATAAATCTACGACTGCTAATTAAGATCAGTTTTACATTACGTCATAAAATAAAATAGGGGAGATAATAGGAACAAATGAATAGTACCCTTTCTATAAGAAAGTAAATATGATTCATAACTAACTTCAAAATTTACTTAAAAAATGTTTAGAATAGATAAGAAGTAGAATAGGGAACCTAACACCACTGTCGGGAAAATAGAACTGAAACAAATGTTCCTCCCAACCAACTCCTAGAGCAGACTAGTCTCACATGCTCCAGAGCCCCTGAGCCTATTGTTTTAACCACAAGGAAAAAATCCAATCAATGTGCCATCTCTTGCATTAGCAAATCAATTCCTTGTCCACTACTAGCCTCCTGCTTTCTAAATGGACATACTATTATATACTATTTTAGGAGTTGGTCATTTATGAGCCTCCTTCTCTTTAGCACTCCACAAGGTGTTTTGACCTGATTTTGGGGAGGTTACCTCCTGCATCACTTGAGTTATCACTCAACGTATTTCATCACTTGTCTTTTCTGCTTGCGGGTCAACAAAAATTCTTTTGACATCTATCTCAGATCTTATTCCTTTCAGTATTTTTAAATAAAAATAAGAATAATCCATTACATCTATTTTTGACTTTCTTGTAAAAAAATTTAAAAAAATAAAATATTCAAAAGAATAACAATTTTCTTTAATTCAGTGTGTTACATACACCTCCCCTCATAGGATAACACCATTCTCAGTGTTATTATTTTCCTGCCTTTTTACTTCCATTATTTCATCTTGAAATAGGATTGGATATGCCTCCCGCATATCACTTTCCAATTTTGAAGTGGATTCTTTCAAACTAAGGTGCTTCCGTTGCACTTTGACTTGTTCGATGGTACAGTTCCAGAGTAAAAGTTCTCTCATGTCGATAATACGTTCTGGTTCCACATGTATGACATTCCAGTCAATCACATGAGTATCATCATGAACATATTTCTTCAAAATGGAAACATGAAAAACATTATGTACTTTAATCGTGGGTGGTAATGCTAATTGATATGCTATTGGTCCTACTCTTGCCAAAATTTCAAATGACCCACAATATCTAGGTGCCAATTTTGAATATATTCCTAGTATTAGAGAGTTTTTCTTGGGTTTTACCTTTATGTATACATGTTCTCCTATCTGGAACTCTTGAGGAGTTGTTTTCAAATCGAGATAACTCTTTTTCCTGTCTTGAGCAGCCTTCAAGTTTTGATGCACCTGTTTCACTGTTAGTTCCATATCTGTCAATAACTCGGGACCTAACATTAACCTGTTGACGAGACTGCTCCAAGAAATTGGAGTGTTACATTTACGTCCATACAAAATTTCGAAGGGATTCATTCCAGCTGATGCTTGGAAATGATTATTGTAAGCAAATTCTACTAAGTGCAAGTAATCTTCCCACTTACTAGGTTTATCCATTATGTACATTCTAAGCATGTATTATAGAACTTGATTTACTCTTTCAGTTTTTCCATCTATTTGAGGATGATATGTTGTGCTAAAATTTAATTGTGTGGTTAGTCCTTTAAACAAGGCCTTCCAAAAATTCCCTGTAAACTTTACGTCTCGATATGATATTATTACCTTAGTTACACTGTGTAACCTAAAATTTTTATTTCATAAATATATCAGAAATGTTAACAAACTTATTATAAGTCAATTTTACTCGAATAAAGTGAGTTTCTTTACTTAATTTTTCCACTACGACCATGGTTGATTCGTGTTGTTTAAATTTTTTAGGTAAACCTGTTATGAAATCCATGTTGATTACTTCCAATTTCCATTTCAGAATGGGTAGTAGTTGTAGTAACCCTGCTGGATGTTGGTGTTGTGCTTTTACATGTTGAAATTCAATGAATCATCCCTTTAATTATGCTACCTCTTTTTTCATATTAGGCAAAAAGAAGTCTTTTATTATCATAGTGATCATTTTTTGGTATCAAGGGTGTCCTGAATACGGTCTTTTATGTAACTCATCCATAACAGTTAATTTAATAATTGTTGAATTTGGTATATATAGTCTATTTTTATATAGAAGTAACCCTCTTCCATTCAAATTAAAATGTGTTTTTAATTGGTTCTTTTCATTTTATGTGGTCTTCTCTTTTAGGTTTTGATATTCTTTATCAAAATTTTCTGCATTTTAAATTTTATTTTCTAAATCTGATTCCTAGTTACTGCTCGCATATAGTAAAGTTTACGTGACGACTTAAAGTGTCTGCAACCTTATTCTCTTTTCCTTTTATATGTTTTATTTCAAAGTCATATTCAGTTAAAAATAACAACCACCTAGCTTGTCTAGCATTAAGGTTTTGTTGGCCAAACAAGTACTTTAGGCTTATATTATCCGACATCATCAAGAATCTTCTTTCAATAAGGTAGTATCACCACGTTTTTAGTGCATGTATGATTGCAGCAAGCTCTAAGTTGTGTGTAGCATAATTCTTCTCGTGTTCTTTTAAATTCCTAGATTCGTAGGCCACGACATAGTTTTCTCGAATTAGTACCTCGCCCAATCCTTCCTTACATGCATCGGTGCATACGACAAAATCCTTAAAACGATCCACACTTTTTAAGATAGGGGTTGTGGTTAATAGGTGTTTTAGTTTATTAAAACTTTTAGTACATTTTTCACTCCAACCAAATTTCTTACCTTTCTTCTGTAGTGAAGTTATGGGGTAGGCTATCTTGGAAAACCTATGGGGTAGGATATCTTAGAAAACCATTCAATAAACTTTCGATAATATCCAGTAATCCCCATGAACAATATTATGAGTCCGTTCCAGACTCAATATTTGACATTTATGGATGTAGTCCTTAAACAAATATTTCTAACGATGTATCATGCGCATCAAACAAAGGTAGTATGCTAAAGTTACGACCCTGGGAAATTGATGTACCAAGTTACCCAACGGGGCCCACATTAAGGCGTTTCACCTCCTAGGGTTAGGTTTTTAGATGTGTAGGGTTTCCATTGTTTCTCAATAATATATAGGCTTTTGATCCTTATTGTAACAGAGAGTTCAGAGGCATGTAGCTGCCACATCTCTTCTCAGAGATAAGCTACCAACCACGGGGGCTTCACTTGTTGACCAATATCCTAGCACGTTAGTTCATATTGTAGGTCTTAAAATTGTCAAAAATCGAACCAATATATTGCAGGTATTGGGGGGGATGAGGGGTTTAAGGTGGGGAGATAGGGTGGTTTATAAGGATTGGGGTGTAAAAAGGGGTGGGGGGGGGAGGTTTTAAGTATTGGGAGGGGGTTTCAACAAAAAGAGTATTGGTCAATATCTATCGAAATTAAGGGTATTCTTTAATATCCCACGATTGCACGTGCTATGTGAGAGGTTCACTGAGTGAAGACCCCGTTCTACCAACACTCTAGCTAGTTTATTTCCATCCTGTATGTAAACAAGTTTCAATTATTGATTAATGAAAAGAAGTGTTATTTCTGTTGCATATTTGTTTCTATTGTTATTTGTGTATTTTGTTGCGTTCCTGCATAAATCCGAATCACCCCTACCCTGGAATCCCCCATTGCTTCCTTGCAACAGATTGTTCCCATTGACGATTCCCATTGACGACATGAAATCTAGTGTAGTAGTGTAAAGATCGTTTTATGGAAGCATGCAGTATGAACCTGTCACTCTCCGTCGATATGTACACCATAGATTTTCATCTGTCTCCTTCAATACCAAGAACACTCTACCAATTAATTATTTAAACACCTCTAAACTAATAATTATTTATTATATTAATTATTGTAATTCATAATTCATAATAGTTCTTATGAATCATTAATAATCAATATTATTATTAGTTTTATAATAATTGGTTTCTTATTAATTTCCTAATACAAAAGTAACAACTACCAAAATAATAATAATAATAATAATATATTTGATTAATATTATTAATTATTAATATGAACACCATTAATAATTATTAATATTATTATTAATTATAATAATCTTATTCCTTATCAAATTTTTTATTTTATTTCATTAATTAAAAAAAACTTTAAATACATTATACAATTAATATGATTTCTAAAATCAATTAATACATTATTAAAACAATTTCTATAAAATCCTAAAATTTATAAAAGTGATAAAACAAATTAATTACAACATTTTCTCCTTTGCTCTTCCATCAAGCCGACTTGGTTTGATATCGTTGCACTTCTAAAATGATTATTATGATATAAACACACTGGTGGTCAATGAAAATTTTCAAGATTCCTCAGTCTTTTCCTGATGATGAGCTATGTTATCTATCCCAAAACATCAACACAGACCAATCTAACACAAGGTTCCAATCTTCCTACAATGTTGACCTATGAAAATACTAACAAGATCATATTTTTTTGTAATTTTGAAACGTTTCACATCTCTCTATTCTCTTTGGGTCAAAGAATATTTTTGGGTTGTGGGAGATGTTGGAAGAGCCTAGTTGACGAGTCAACTAGGCCCTCCTAACCAACCACCCATTTGGTTGTCCTAGTCCATTCGATTTGGCTGAGTCAACTATTGAGAAGTTACACGATTATAATTGTCTAATTTATTGTCCATCTCACATATATATAGGACAGTGAGCTAATACAATAGTAGTGGTACCCTATATTGTACAATATGGTTTTGTGAGATAATATAAGAGATTTGTTGCTGGTGTGATCGTTACTTTCTTCCTTTCTCTCATTATGTGTGTATGCTCTTATGTAGGACTATATGTTTATTGTGCACTATTGATAACCACATGTAATCCCATAGATTACAACAAGATTCAAACCTTATATTGTTTTTAAAACAATATAAAAGTTGTACATCATTAGCTTTGAGTGAAGAAAAAATATTGAGGCTTTAAATAATTCGAAGATATCAAAAAATGGCCCACAAGGTTGCATTTTGAAACATTGGCTCACTTTACAGTGACTTTACTATATTGGGATTTGGAGGATCTTAAATGGTATGAAGACTTCATATGTGACAAAACTATTTAATTCCAAAAAAAATAATAATTTCAATATACTCTTTTACCATAGTGAATATTGTAACATGTATAGTTGATCATAGCATGAACAATTTGCCGTTATTTGCATATAATTGATTCTTACTTGAGTTGGAAAGGTAGTACTTTATACAATATTTACATACGGATATAGATGACCTTAACGCCACACCTAAAGATGATGTTCTTACTACTTTTTACATTTATTTTAACGTATGGTTTTCTCTATGGGTTGGTAATCCTAAAGGCTAGGGTTCTGCCCTAGCAGTTATGCCCTAACTCTAGCAACTAAACATGACTCCAAAAAGCTAGAAATAGTTTATATATAAAAAGAGAAGCTTCGCGTAGCACAGTTCGGTGAAGAAAAAGGGTTAGGGACTATGGTGTTAAACACCATAGTCTTGATCCCACTTACCTTGGCATGAGGTATTCATATGTTATAGTATGTTGGGACCACAGTCCTAGCGGGAGACAGAAGGTATATGAGACTATACATTTTATGATAAGGTTTAAGAGTTTTCTGAAATGTAAAGACTTGGGGACTAAAGCGCTCACACCCTAGTCATGGTTTTAATCCTTGGAATAATCCACTTCGAGGTTAATATAATAGTCTTAACCATGCATTATCGAAAGGTACAAGGTTTATGACACACTTGCAATGGATTTTGACCGTAGGAAATAACTCTGTCCTGGAAGTGAGTTGACAGCGCAGCCAGGAAGTTAATGGAAATCTTAAATGCATGTCCAAGATGGATCTCGACCCTCCATCTGTCACAATCACTGGAAATGGGTTTTTTTATAAGGTTTAATACTATTTTTCTCTCTCTAGAATTTTCCATTTTGTGTTTTACTTTTGGTCCGCAACTTGTTGTGGGAATAAGCTCAACCCTTTCCAGGTTGCATTGTATAAAAAAAATGCTTGAACCACTTCACGGTTGGTTTAACAGAGCTTCTTGTTTTTTTCCTGAGGTATAAATTGAGGGTTTTAGTGGATTCAAAGGTCACAAATGAACCTGGGCTTGCTAGTTCACTACGGAGAGGAAGAAGATGAAGAAGAACACTCATTGGACCTTCCAGGCCTTCTACCAAGTATAACAAAACCAGATTTGGTTCCACTTGGTTTCAAACAATGTTGTTTTCATGTCTAAATTGTAATCAAATAAATGAATTTGGATTTAACTTCTAGGCAGAGGAGTGATAAGGGCATCTAGGCCCGATTCGACCCCTAGCCCTCTCTGCATTCGTAAAACGGTAAGGTTCTAAACACCGTTTGCCATCCTTATTTCTACAATTTTCAATAATTGCGACCAAGGTTTTAACTGCAATGCACGTAATGTAGGGTATGAGAAGGCCGACTAGAGTGTTGACAATGTCACCTCCTCTCAGGCTTGTTACATTAAAATACGAAGGTGAGTATAACCTTTGTTTAAAAATTATGCACACCAACATTTTCTTGACAAAAGCTAACATTACTTAGTTGTTTTTATTGCATGTAACTTGTTATACCGAAACCTTGTCACCCTCATGTTATGAGATAGGCATTCCCTTGACTACTCCAATCCCTCAAAGTTTCCCCTGGAGAAATTAAGGAAGAAATTAACCCCTTGCAATTTTTCTCTGTGTTGAGCTAGTAACACTCCTCTCCCAATGACAAAAAGCGTTACCCAAGTCAACACCTCTCCTGATACATGAGTAAGAACTGGTGCCACCACTCTTGTCCTTACTGCAAGAAGCGATGCTCCCTTATCACCGCCTGTTTGCTTCATTGGAGGAGTGATGCTCGAGTTTTCAAGGCAAAAAGAGAAGCTTTGTGAGGCTTCTCGAAGCTGCCCTCCGTGGAGCCTCATCCCTATGGTTTAGGACCAACTGGAGCTCGATATCCTACATTTTAATATCTTATCTCCATTTCACCCATGAGATCCTCAACCATACCTATCCTCCCATGCCTTTAAATACTGGCTCACTCCCCATGGAAAAAGGAGGAAGAATTGTATTGCATACCCAAAATATATCAAAATCATTCTTGAGTCTTGGGAGGAAAGGTGAAGTTAGAGGAAAGGATCCATTGGAAGGAACTCTCAACACCAAGGCATGAAGGTTGTAGTCTCTCCAATCATTTATTAATAAATAATGTCTTTTCTTTCCCATATATGTTGTATCATGTGTATGTATTGCTTGATTCGTCAGTCACAAGCATAGATCTAGTTGATTATATTGTCTACTATCATGTTTTCTTTGTTGTATTCCATATTTTATAGGTTCTTCTGCAGTAAGCTTCAAGGATAGGGAGGAGAACCTTTGAGAAAAGTATTATGGAATCATATTCTATTGATGAACTAGATCTAGGGAGAGTTTAACATTCTGTGTTTGTGTTTTGTTCTAGATCTGAATCACTCAGACTAGGGAACCAACTCTTGTCCATAGGAGGTGTGTATTTTTAGCTAACAAAATTGGCGACCATACCGGGGACTACATCGAATTATGGATCATTGGTAAGTTGAAACCTCCACCTTCATTTTCAATTTGTAGATCTACTTTTTCCATTCATATATCTGTAGATATTCTTTGAATTTGATTGTTTTTCCTCTGTCTGCCTTTGGATCTTCATATTTTTTGGTTCACTGGGTTTTTTGGTGATTGTTTGGGTTCATTCCTTGGACTGTAACTTACTTTTCTGTCCTTTTTTTATTTTTCAAATCACCATCTTAGGCATCGCTCTTGAGCTGCGTTATAAGTGCGGTTCTGGAGTAGTCACCGCTCTTTCTCTGTGTTAAAGAAGCGGTGCCACCGCTCTATTTCTGTGTACAAGAGGTGGTACTCGCGCTGGTAACGCCCTGTTCAACACCTGTAGAAGTGGTGCCAGGTATTCTTCTTAACCCTTTTTGGTGTTTCATTCTTAAATGCTTGTTTTGGTATTTGAGATGCATGCTTCAGATAGTTACAGTTGTTGTCTGAACTCTGCAATTTATTTTTGAACAGAAAACTCAATCAAAAATAATAAATTCAAAAAAAAAATGAGCTAAATTTTTTTTCTTGGGGGCTCATGCCCCTGAACCCCCAATTCCCTCAAGCCAGGGGGCTTCCATGCAACCCCTCGAACCCCCTAGGGAGCGTGTATGAATCCATATTTATTCTCAAGAATTCTTATTGATGTTGGTATTTTAAAGCTTCATAGTTTCCCTTGAATAGAACTTGGTTTTGTTAGATATCTGATCCATCTTCTTTAACAGAACAAGGAAAGATTCATTTCAGTTTTCTTCTTTTATTACACATGATCTTTGTATGGTTTTTCCTTTTTTCAAAAATTGTGACAGAATCCATATAAAAGTTATTGTAGAATATTAGTTCATTCTTGCTTTAGTTGAAGAAATCTAAACACTTTTCTATAAAAGTTGTAATTACCTTTTCTTGCTTTTCATTAGAGATCTCACTTCTTTTCCAGTTTAAAAGAGAAGATTTTATTTTTTTTGTTTCAGTTAGGAAAGGACCATATGAGCAAGTGTCTTTTAATTTTGTATGGGATTTATTCTATGTTTCAAATGAATTGAACCTCTCTCTCCCTTCCTTAAGTAGGGCATACCTTTAAAGTTAAAGTGAAAATTTTGCACTATCATATTGCATGGTTTTACTTTTTATGTCCTCACCTCATGCATTCACCTAACCATTCAAGATAAAATCAAGCGTTAGACTTAGGTTAATTTTTTTAGCAATTTGTGTGATAGGTTAGTGACATGTTTGGGCATCGTAAAACATTGTATTTTTTGTTAATTTGTTTGCACTACAACCCAGGACTCGGTATATTGAACGACCTTTCACGTACGCTTGAGGTATATAGAAAGGTACTTCACGTACTCGATTGGATATCAGAAGGCCCCTTGTGAACGGTTGTGCAATAGACAACACTACTACCCATTTGAGCTCCTACTTACCTTGCGTATATTGGGAAACACTTTTAGGAATCATGAGACCATCCGAGTTAACCCTTTGGCCTTCTTGGCATCACACTAGTTGTGAAGCCTTGATAATCATGGGAGGTTCCAGACCTTTGATCCACTCCTCTCACATATTTTGCTTGCTTATTTAGTTTGAGTAGCGCTTGTTGTTTGTAAAGTTAGGATTTTTGTTTTAGAAGAGAGATATTTTTGTTACATAGTAATGGCTTCACCTTCCAGGACTACCAACCAAGAGACTCCTTTACCAAGAATGTCTTTTGTCTTCCCTCCATATGGGGATGTTGGTCCTCCTCTCATGGCTACGCTAAGACTTCCTGGATTGACTATTGGATTACCTGTTCGGTTATTCTCCAGTCTAGTTATTCCATGTACACCAGTTGCTTTTGATCCTAATCCTTCATCGCAGGAGCATCCACCTCATGTTGATCCCTCTCCTTCTTCACCAGATGCGTCTTCTCATGTTTCTCCCTCTTCTCATGTTGAAATTTGTAGTACTAGTAGTCAGGTGGATAAGAAGAAGAAGAAAAGGAAGATTAAGAAGAAGAAAAACAAACAAAAAACCAAGTCTCAACTAATTACTCGTCCCAGTGCAAAGAGTGTTGATATGCACACCCAAAGACCGCGTAAGACCAAATTCCCTTGCAGACTTTGCAAGGGTGATCACCTTCTGAAATATTGTCATGGTATAACCCTAGTTTTAGAAGAGTGGTCTAAGGTTTCCTGGTAATCGATGTCATCAACCTCTGGTCATCATACTGATGATTCCCCCTCAACCAGTGACTCTATGGTAAAAGGTCGAAAGGGTAAAATCAGAAATCCTTGTTTGCTTTGTAAGGACATGCATTTTACTTACCTTTGTCCTCGCATGGATGAAGCTTCTAAGTTGTTGGAAGATATTAATGTTCCTCACAAATGACTTCCAACAGGTTATCATAATTTTTCTCTTGAACACCCACTGGTTGACCAAGTGGTCGATTCGGTTTCATCCACAGTCAATACCACTCTTCCTTTGAAGAGTGAAGTTAAAGTGGCCAATTCAGATTTATCTATGGTTGATCCCAATCTTCTTTTGAAGAGTGAAGTCCAAGTGGTCAAGTCGATGTCATCTCTACCTGATCCCACTCTTTCACCAGAGAGTGTTAAGACTGAAGTAGTCGCTTTGACCAATTCTTCGTCTTGTTCTTATCTTCCAGTAGAGAATGAACTGAAACTGCTAAAGTTTTTATGCTTCGTTTTGATTGTTCTCGACAAGAGGAAATTTTTCTCTTTCGACAGAACCCTCTCCAAGTAATGAGGTTATTTCCTTTAACTAGAGTAACCTAGTAGAATCTCGTCTTCATTCGAGTGTTCCTTTCCAGATAGTTGTGCGAATTACCACTAAGAGTATACTTTGCACTATCTTCAACGAAGGGGCTTTTGTTAGCATTCTATCCTCTACTACTTGGCAAGCCATGGGTTCTCCTCCGCTTGTGCTAGCTACCGATCAGATATTGGATTTTAATCGAAGACCTACAGCACCTTTAGGGATTCTTCCTCATTTTCCTATTCCTTTGGAAGGAAAAACTATCTGTATCAATGTTATGGTAGTCCAAGGTCCTTTAGATTTTAATCTGCTCCTTGAGCATGATTATGTTTACACCATGAAAGATGTAGTTCCCACAATCTTTCGAGTGATGTATTTTCTCCATTATGGGAAGATTGTGACCGTTGATCATCTTTCCTTCATTAAACCCTATTATCGTGTGACTCCCAGTCATTAGACTTCCATGAATTTCCCACATGTTCTTGTGGCTCTTTCCCCTTCTAGTTAGATTCTTCCCGTCATAGGTAAAATGGGGGGCATTGTTCCATCCTATGGACATCATACTGGAATTAAGTCGCTATATTTTATGTACTGGGGGAAGCCTACCAACTTCGAGATATCATGTTGGGTAAGAGAAGGTTTACGAGCATAGTTCCTTTTTTCTATGTCAAGCTCGTTAAAAAATGAATCAGATGTCTATGAGCATAGTTCTTATTCTATGTCAAGCTCGTTGAAAAATGAAACAGGTTCCTGAGCAAAGTTTCCATTATATGTCAAGCTCGTTAAAAAATGAAATGGATGTCCTTAAGCATAATTTACCTTTTGGTTTCAAGCTTGCATAAAAATGAAACCATGTTTCAAGCATAGTTATTTTCTGTTTCAAGCTTGTGTAAAAATGAAACAGGTCATTTTGAGCATAGTTCTTAGTTTGTGTCAAGCTCATTAAAAAATGAAGCAGATACGTTGAGAATTCTTCCAATCAGTCTTCGATCTCGCTAAAAACAGTAAGATGGTGTCAAGCTTACTTTTCATTTTTCGTGCTCTGGTTAAAACATGAAAAGTGGTTTGAGCTTAGTTTATTACTTTTTCGTGCTCTGGATTCAAACATGGAAAAGGTTAATAGAGTCCTCTTTAATCTCTTTTTAGACTCTTAAAATGTGAACAAATTTCCAAATGAAATTATCTTCTTCACACTTGTAGAAGGACCTAAAGAGTCGTCCTCCTAGTGATAGTTTACCACTTTTTTGGACTAGGGGGCACTACTTACAAAAAAGGTATACTCCAACCAATCATGACTGGAAGAGTTCTCTTGGGTATTATTTTATACTTTTTTCAGGCCCTAGGGACTAAATCATATGAAAAAGGACCCTTTTGGAGTTTTCTTTAGTTTGTTTAGACTCTCTAAACATGAGCTACACTGAGTTTTCTTTCATTGGACTCGTTAAATCAAACATTGAAAGACCATTTTTGGGAATGAACCCATCCTTTCTCAGGTTCATAAAACATATGAGTTTGGACTTGTTCGAAGGATGAGCTATATCGAGTGTTTGTTACCCTCTTTGAACTCGTAAAAACAAAAAGAGGCACTCATCAATCATGATGGGGAAATTAAGGGAAAGGGAAAACATTTTGCAACAATGGTAGTTGTTAGTCACCTTTGAACATGGCACTTGTCTACATTTCATTCAGTCAATTGGGTATTCATCTTATCTCTGAGTCGATCCACTTTCATGATTCATGCCACTCCTTTGCGTCATGTCCATTGTCGCATTGTGTTCCGCCTCATCAAGTCAATGCTGCCAAGTCTTCGGTCGTGCCGCCCGATGTTCAAAAGGAATTCATGTTGAGATTTTACACCTATAGTCAAAACAAATTTTTTGTGTCAGTTACTTTTGAGTCAGTCCTATGGTTACATCATACTCAAAATTCCCGAACTTTGTTCCAAGTTTCGTGTCATTGATGTGGGATTCATCATGGCCCTCCTTCGATGAGACTATTCCTGTCAACTTCAGCTCATCATCCAGGAATTAGTCTTAGAAACAATTTTAGTACCTTGAGGTCTATATGCCTTAATGACAGATTTTCTCGCTTTTGACATAGGTTCACATCATTGACCTTTGATCGAAAGATTCAACTAAGTGTTCAACATCATATCATCTATTCACACTTAGGAGATTGTACTAGGGTACCTTAGGAATCATTGACATCAATGGTGATCTCCCTCACACTTGTTAAGGGTTCACATCATTGACCAGTAATCAAGTGGTTTCTACCATGTTTGACATCAAATGATTGTAATCACATGGATAGAATCGTACTTTGTGGGAGACGAGACGAAGACCCTGGGTATTTGTTAAAAGAACTCATTGCTTTCCCTAGGTTGTGATGGAGTATTTTGTATGAGTCCTAGCACGGATCCACATTTGTATGTTCATGGCCGTGCTCAGATTTTCGTTAGTATGACATAGATCTACATTGTATGTCTGGTAGCTATGTCCAAATTTGAGTCTTTTTTGCATGGATCTACATTCTATTTTAGTAGCCATGAATTTTTTGTATCTCACATGGATTTGCGTTTTAATTGTTAGCTTCCATGTTGTGATTCATTTGGGACATGTATCAAAATGTGCTGCAGAATGTTGGTGATGTTTGAGAAGTTCCTGCCATTGGACCTTTTCCTCGATACTATACCTTGTTCTTTCAAATTATAATGCCTATAATTTCCCTCTAGCCATTATAATTTGGGGGGAATTCTGTTATACCAAAATATCATCACCCTCTTGTTACGAGATAGGAATTCCCTTGACTGCTCCAATCCCTCAAAGTTTTCCCTAGAGAAACGAAGGAAGAAATTAACCCCTTGCAATTTTTCCCTATGTTGAGCTGGTAATGCTCCTCTCCTATTGACAAAAAGAGTTACCCAAGTCAGCACTGATCCTGGTACATGAGCAAGAAGTGGTGCCACAGCTCTTGTCCTTACTGCAAGAAGTGGTGCTCCCTTATCACCGCCTATTTTCTTCATTGGAGGAGCGGTGCTTGAGTTTTCAAGGCAAAAAGAGAAGCTTCGAGAGGCTTCTCGAAGTTTCCCTCCATGGAGCCTCATCCCTATGGTTTAGGACTAGCTGGAGCTCGATATCCTCCCTTTTACGATCTTATCTCCTCCTCACCAATGAGATCCTCAACTATACCTATCCTCCCAAGCCTTTAAATACTGGCTCACCCTCCATGAAAAAAGGAGGAATTGTGTTGCATACCCAAACTCTCTCAAAATCATTCGTGAGTCTTTGGAGGAAAGGTGAAGTTAGAGGCAAGGATCCATTGGAAGGAAATCTCAACACCAAGGCATGAAGATTGTAGTCTCTCCAATCATTTATTAATAAAGAATGTCTTTTATTTCCAATATATCCTGTATCATGTGTATGTATTGCTTGATTCCTTGGTCACAAGCATAGATCTAGTTGATTATATTGTATGCTATCATCTTTTCTTTTTTGTCTTCCATCTTTTATAGGTTCTTCTGCAGTAACCTTCCAGGATAGCGAGGACAACCTTTGAGAAAAGTATTATGGCATCATATTCTAGTGATGAACTAGATCTAGGGAGAGTTTAACATTCTGTGTTTGTGTTTTGTTCTAGATCTGAACCATTCAGACTAGGGAACCAACTCTTGTCCGCAGGAGGTGTGTATTTCCAGCTAACATAACTCTCTAGCATGGATGCGTTCGGTTTGCAACAACAGTCCGCCAACAGTTAAAATGGTAAGGGTTCCATAGTTAGGTTGAAGTGATTCTTCATTGGGTTTGTGAATTGTCTAGGAAAATGGGAGTTTGCCACTCTTATGAAGATAAGTTCGACTGTGAAATTTTAATTTCTTAAGTGTCCGCGACAACTTGCAATAATGGCTTCACTGCCTCTCCTTCTTAGCGTTGTTGTAAATTTTCGGTGTGGTTTTTATTTAGACGATGGATTCCATCTTAATGGACATAAAACCACTCGGGGTTTATGTGAAAATAAAGTTGAGAACCCATGCTCCTTTCTGATACTTGAATATTTTAATAATACCTCTTTGGGCCTATACCAGATTATAGTTAGTACTTCTTTGTTAATGTATTGACACTTCACCAATTCGAATGTACCTATCGTAATTTTACTAACACGATGGATGCCATTTTTTAATGGTCTCACTGCCACACAATATTTGTTAGACGGATTTTTTGTTTATGAAATAATAAAATATGTGTGACTCGATTTCGTGGAGAAAACTCATTTTAAATAGAGTTAAAAGTATCGGGGTTTAAATACCCATGAATAGAGACTTTGTGTTTGTATTTAAAGACTATATTAAATTTTAGATCTTGCTAGGTATGATGGTATATTTATGATTTAGATCTGTGAGCGGTGGGGAAAGAGTGATAATGAGTCTAGAACTTGATTTTGATATTAATGGATAGCTATCCAACTTTAGTCGTTTCATGGTTTGCAAAGTGATTTAATAATCAGAACTAGGTTTATAGTTTTAATGTAATTTTTTAATGCAGATCTTGATCTACGTTTGGATGGTTTTGGAAAATAGATGAGATGTCCTCTTTTTAGTTTTTATTCTGTATTACTAAAGTAGTTTTCATGACTTCAGGATTTTTTTCTATATTGAAATCAAGAAGCCTCTTAGCTCTTACTCTCTTTTAAAAGTATTAGTCAGCTCTCTTATGTTTATTGTTTAAATATTGAAAATATCTTTCTGTAAATAAATCATTCAGCATAGTAGGTCTAGGGAACCGACCACGACCAAGGATCTCTGACAATATGATTCTAATTTGACATAACAGTTTAAATTGATACAGTTTAAAATAAAAAGACAGAGTCTAGCTCTGTAGGAATCCATCGACTTCGAAGAAAAGGTTAGTTGAAATAATACATTTAAAAAATAATGTAATAGTCCATCTGCAAGTAGGAATTAGAAACTTTAGGCAGATATATGATAGTACTTCATTTGTATATGGAACTTCGATTCGAGTATGGAAGATCAAATAGAGATTTGGTTATAATATATTAAAAAACATAAATCTACGACTGCTAATTAAGATCAGTTTTACATTACGTCATAAAATAAAATAGGGGATATAATAGGAACAAATGAATAGTACCCTTTCTATAAGAAAGTAAATATGATTCATAACTAACTTCAAAATTTACTTAAAACATGTTTAGAATAGATAAGAAGTAGAATAGGGAACCTAACACCACTGTCGGGAAAATAGAACTGATACAGACGTTCCTCCCAACCAACTCCTAGAGCAGACTAGTCTCACATGCTCCAGAGTCCCTGAGCCTATTGTTTTAACCACAAAGAAAAAATCCAATCAATGTGCCATCTCTTGCATTAAAAAATCAATTCCTTGTCCACTACTAGCCTCCTGCTTTCTAAATGGACATACTATTATATACTATTTTAGGAGTTGGTCATTTATGAGCCTCCTTCTCTTTAGCACTCCACAAGGAGTTTTGACCTGATTTTGGGGAGGATACCTCCTGCATCAATTGAGTTATCACTCAACATATTTCATCACTTGTCTTTTCCCCTTGCGGGTCAACAAAAACTCTTTTGACATCTATCTCAGATTTTATTCCTTTCAGTATTTTTAAATAATAAATAAGAATAATCCATTACATCTATTTTTGACTTTCTTGTAAAAAATATTTAAAAAAAATAAAATATTCAAAAGAATAATAATTTTCTTTAATTCGGTGTGTTACATACAGGTCCCCTCATAGGATAACACCATCCTCATTGTTATTATTTTCCTGCCTTTTTACTTCCATTATTTCATCTTGAAATAGGATCGGATATGCCTCTCGCATATCACTTTCCAATTTCGAAGTGGATTCTTTCGGACTAAGGTGCTTCCATTGCACTTTGACTTGTTCGATGGTACGGTTCCAGAGTAAAAGTTCTCTCATGTCGATAATACGTTCTGGTTCCACCTGTATGACATTCCATTCAATCACATGAGTATCATCATGAACATATTTCTTCAAAATGGAAACATGAAAAACATTATGTACTTTAATCGTGGGTGGTAACGCTAATTGATATGCTATTGGTCCTACTCTTGCCAAAATTTCAAATAACCCACAATATCTGGGTGCCAATTTTGAATATATTCCTAGTATTAGATAGTTTTTCTTGGGTTTTACCTTTATGTACACATGTTTGCCTATCTGGAACTCTTGAGGAGTTCTTTTCAAATCGAGATAACTCTTTTTCCTGTCTTGAGCAACCTTCAAGTTTTGATGCACTTGTTTCACTGTTAGTTCCATATCTATCAATAACTCGGGACCTAACATTAACCTGTCGACGAGACTGCTCCAAGAAATTGGAGTGTTACATTTACGTCCATACAAAATTTCAAAGGGATTCATTCCAGCTGATGCTTGGAAATGATTATTGTAAGCAAATTCTACTAAGTGCAAGTAATCTTCCCACTTACTAGGTTTATCCATTACATACATTCTAAGCATGTATTATAGAACTTGATTTACTCTTTCAGTTTGTCCATCTGTTTGAGGATGATATGTTGTGCTAAAATTTAATTGTGTGGCTAGTCCTTTAAACAAGGCCTTCCAAAATTTCCCTGTAAACTTTACGTCTCGATCAGATATTATTACCTTAGGTACACTATGTAACCTAAAATTTTTATTTCATAAATATATCAGAAATGTTAACAAACTTATTATAAGTCGATTTTACCAGAATAAAGTGAGTTTCTTTACTTAATTTTTCCACTACGACCATGGCTAAGTCATGTTGTTTAAATTTTTTAGGTAAACCTGTTATGAAATCCATGTTGATTACTTCCAATTTCCATTTCAGAATGGGTAGTGGTTGCAGTAACCCTGCTGGATGTTGGTGTTATGCTTTTACATGTTGAAATTCAATGAAGCATCCCTTTAATTATGCTACCTCTTTTTTCATGTTAGGAAAAAATAAGTCTTTTATTATCATAGTGATCATTTTTTGGTATCAAGGGTGTCCTGAATACGGTCTTTTATGTAACTCATCCATAATAGTTAATTTAATAATTGTTGAATTTGGTATATATAGTCTATTTTTATATAGAAGTAACCCTCTTCCATTCAAACTAAAATATGTTTTTAATTGGTTCTTTTCATTTTATGTGGTCTTCTCTTTTAGGTTTTGATATTCTTTATCAAAATTTTCCGCATTTTAAATTTTATTTTCTAAATCTGATTCATAGTTACTGCTCGCATACAGTAAAGTTTGTGTGATGACTTAAAGTGTTTGCAACCTTATTCTCTTTTCCTTTTATATGTTTTATTTCAAAGTCATATTCAGTTAACAATAACAACCACCTAGCTTGTCTAGCATTAAGGTTTTGTTGGCAAAACAAGTACTTTAGACTTATATTATCCGACATCATCAAGAATCTTCTTTCAATAAGGTAGTATCACCATGTTTTTAGTGCATGTATGATTGCAGCAAGCTCTAAGTCGTGTGTAGTGTAATTCTTCTCGTGTTCTTTTAAATTCCTAGATTCGTAGGCCACAACGTAGTTTTCTCGAATTAGTACCTCACCCAATCCTTCCTTACATGCATCGGTGCATACGACAAAATCCTTAAAATGATCCACACTTTTTAAGATAGGGGTTGTGGTTAATAGGTGTTTTAGTTTATTAAAACTTTTAGTACATTTTTCACTCCAATCAAATTTCTTACCTTTCTTCTGTAGTGAAGTTATGGGGTAGGCTATCTTAGAAAACCTATGGGGTAGGATATCTTAGAAAACCATTCAATAAACTTTCGATAATAGCCAGTAATCCCCATGAACAATATTATGTCAGTTACATTCTTTGGAACTAGCCATTCCGTGATAGCCTTGATCTTGTCGGGGTCGATTGATATTCCATCTTTAGACATTATGTGTCCTAGATATTGAATTTTGTCTTTAAAGAAGCCACACTTGCTAAACTTCGCAAACAGTTGTTGTTCTCTTAGCACTTGTAAAATTATTCTTAGGTGTTCTTCGTTTTCCTGTTTATTCTTTGAGTAAATCAATATGTCATTGATGAAGATGACTACGAATTTGTCTAAGTAGTTACTCATAATACTATTCATTAAGCACATAAAAGCTGTAGTTGTGTTTGTTAACCCAAAGGGCATTATGACAAACTCATAATGACCATATCAGGTTCTAAAAGTAGTTTTAAAGATGTCTTCATCCTTTATTCGTAACTGATGGTATCCAGATCTTAAATCTATTATGGAGAAAATGGTTTCCCCTTGGAACTGATCAAATAGATCTTGTATCCAGGGTAAATGATATGGATTTTTAATAGTCATCTTGTTTAATTGTTGATAATCTATGCATAGTCTTGAAGTTCCATTTTTTCTTTACGAATAAGACCAATGCTCCCCAAGGGGGAACACTAGGTCGAATATACTTGTTATCGATTAGTTATTTCAATTGTGATTTAAGTTTATTAATTTATATTATATTCATATGATAGGGAGATTTTGATGTTGGTACCGCTCCTGGTACCAGATCGATCATAACATCTATATCCCTTTTTGGAGGTGCTCCAGGAACTTCTTCTTGAAAGATGTCTTTAAAATCTTTTAAGATTGGTATATCCTCTATTTTAAGTTGGTTATCTTTATCCTTGTCATTCATTACATAGAATGAAAAACCTTGCATCCCTTACATACATATATTTTCATCTACACGGCAGATATTTATTTGATGATAACCTTTCTGGGAATTCCTTTTACATTAATTGTATTTCCATTATCATCCGTGCATGTAAATTTTTTATCATAGTAGTTTAACATAACCCCGTGTTTTTTAACCAGTCCATTCCTATCAGTAAATCATAAGAACCTAATGGTAAGGTATTTAGATCAGCATGTCTATTCAATTTATTCATCATAATTTCATAGTTTTTCACATAATTAGTGACCTTCCGTTTGGTACCTATGGCTATATGTACCTGCCAAGATTTTTTAAATTTATCTTGTGATAATTTACACAATTCTACAATCCTAGGTGATACATAGCTTAAACTTGCACCTGGATCAATTAGTACAGAAATGGGTTGGCCTTTTATCATATGTTTGATTTTCACCATTGAAGTTTGATGGTCTGCTTGTCGATTCTCCAATGTGGCACTGATTCTGGGAATGCTTCTCACCATATCCCCAACTGTAGTAGCTTCTTGAATTAAGTGAGAATTACTAACAAATTATTTCTTATAGGAAATTCCTTAAATTAATGTGGCTCACCACATCCCAACATTTTAGTGGTTCCCTCTGTGCAATGTTCTTATTAAAGGTTGTGGGTGGTTCTCTTTCCTTTACCACATGGTTTTGTGGTTTAAAGCCTTTATAATTATTGCCTTGATACCCTCTGTAGTTATTCCTAATATTTTTGTAAAACTTAGTATTTTTCTTTCTTTGATCAAAGCTGTAACGTCTTTTAGTTTTCTAGTTATGTATATTTTCTCTTTTATTCTTATTCAAATCATAACAAAAGTTCGCTTTCCTCATTATCTCTTCCAACGTTTTTGGATTGACATACTCAGACCTCTCTTTAAACATAAGAGGCAAGCAACTACAAAAGCATTGTATCTTTTGCTTTTAATCTATTATGCAAGGCACATAACACAGTAATCTTAGGAATTTACTACAGATTTCTTTCATGGTCATAGCACCTAAACTTAATTCGTAAAATTCCTTAGCTTTTTCTTCGTAGTAATGTTCTGAAAGATACTTTCGTTTAAAGTGTTTTTTGAAAGTTTTCCATGTTACGTAACATTCTTTTATACCTTTTAACATTTTTATGTCTTGCCACCAAATATTTGTTTTTCCTGTTAAGCTATAGATAGCCATTTTTTCCTTTAATTCATCGGAATAGTTATAGAAAGGGAAATATATCTTCATTATAGATAACCAAGCTTACACTTCTTCTCCTTTCTCGATCTCTCCGTTAAACATAGGAGGTTTAATGTTTTTGAATTCTCTGAAAATTTATTCATAAGGTTTATATTTATTTTTCTTTTGATTACAGTCACCACTTTCATTAGAATCCTGATGTCTTTATGTGTTGTTCTTAGTTGAATCCTCACTTGAAGATCCAACCTCATGTTTGGAAAATTCCAGCTTCCTTCCCTTACATTTGTAAGGTGTAGTTTTTTCCATGTTAAGTTAATGTTATTTCATTTTCTCTCTTTCATTACTGTGTAGTTTAGACATCAAAATGTTATTTAACTCCTCTTGTGCTTTCAGAATATGTTTGTTATATTATATAACTCTTTTTAATTATGTTCTTAATTCTTCAACAGTTTATTGTAACTCATATGGGTTGTCGTTTCGACTTTCATTAAGATTTACCCAAATTTTACCCTCCCTTAGATTACCCTCTTCATTGTTCACTAGATTTATAGGATGTGATTCTTCTTTCACAGACATTCCTACATCTTCCATAATTTCTTGCAAAAAACAAAGTTATTTGTTTCTTCATGTTCGTAAGAGAATCAAACCATAATAGGAATAAGTTAGCTTTCTCATTTTATTAGTTTCAATGTTGGGATTGTTCAAGTCAAGTGTTATAACCATGCTCTGATACCATTCTGTAACAAACCTATAAAATCCCCCCCAAAAAAAAATCAATATACTCTTTTACCCGAGTGAATATTGTAACATGTATAGTTGATCATAGCATGAACAATTTGTCGTTATTTGTATATATTTTATTCTTACTTGAGTTGGACATGTATTACTTTATATGGTGTTTACATACGAATATCGACGACCTTAATGCCATACCTAAAGGTGATCCTCTTACTACTTTTAACATTTATTTTACCATATGGTTTTTGCTAGGGGTTGGTAAGCCTAAAGTCTAGGGTTCTGCCCTAACTCTAGCAACTAAACATGACTCAAAAAATATAGCAAGAGTTTATATATAAAAGGGGGGTATCGCGCAACACAGTTCGATGAAGAAAAAGGGTTGGGGACTATGGTGTTAAACACCATAGTCTTGATCCCACTTACCTTTACATTATTTATTGATATGTTATACTATGGTGTGGACCATAGTCCTAGTTGAAAACACAAGGTATATACGAATATAAAGTTTATGAAAAGGTTTAAGAGTTTGTTGAAACGTAAAGACTTGGGCACAAATGAGCTCACACCCTAGTCGTGGTTTTAATCCTTGGCATAATCCACTCCGAGGTTAATATAATAGTCTTAACCATGCATTGCCATAAGATATAAGGCTTATGACACTCTTTTAATGGAGTTTGACCTTAGGAAATAGCGTTGTCCTGGCTGCGAGTTGACAACCCATCCAAGTAGTTAATGGAAAGCTTAAATGCATGTCCGAGAAGGATCTCATCCCTCCATCTATCACAATTGCTGGCAATGGGTTTTTTTATAGGGTTTAATACTATTTTGTTATGTCTGGAATTTTCCATTTTGCATTTTACTTTTGGTCTGCAACATGTTGTGGGAATGAGCTTGGACCTTTCCAGGTTGTGCTATTGAAAAAAAATGCTCGAACCACTTCATGGTTGTTTAACAGAGCTTCTTGTTTGTTTCCTGAGGTATACATTGAGGTTTTTAGTGGAGTCAAAGGCCGCGAATGTCCCCAGACTTGTTGGTTCCCTACAAAGAAGAAGAAGAAGACCAACATTCATTGGACTTTCCACGCCTTCTACTAGGTATAACAAAACCTAGTTGGGTTCCACTTGGTTTCAAACAATGTTTTTTGCAGGTATAAATCGTAAGAAATTATCTGAATTTGGATTTAACTTGCAGGCAGGGGAGTGATAAGGGAATATAAGAGGATTCGACCCCTGGCCCTCTCTGCATTTGTAAAACGGTAAGGTTCTAAACACTGTTTATCATCCTTCTTTCTACAATTTTCAATGTGGGGTATGAAAAGGCCGACGAGAGTGGTGATAGGGTCACCTCCTCTTAGGCATGTTACATTAAAAAACAAAGGTGAGTATAACCTTAATCTATTTAAACATTATCCACGCCAACATTTTCTTGACCAAGGCTAACATTACTCAGTTGTTGTTATTGCATGTAACCCTCTGTCATGGATGCGTTCGGTCTGCAACAACAGTCTTCCAACAGTTAAAATGGTAAGGGTTCAGTAGTTAGGTTGCAGTGATTCTTCAATGGGTTTGTGGACAGTGAAGGAAAATGGGCCTTCGCCACTCTTATGAAGATAATTTGGATTGTGAAATTTTAATTTCTTAAGTGTCTGTTACAACTTGCAATAATGGATTCACAACCTCTCCTTCATAGCTTTGTTGTAAAATTATGTTATGGTTTTTATTTAGATGGTGGATGCCATCTTAATGGACTTACAACCACTCAGGTTTTATGTGGAAATAGAGTCAAGAAATCATACTCCTTTCTGATATTTGAATATTTTAATAAGACCCCTTTGGGTCTATACCAGCTTATAGTTAGAACTTCTTTGTTAATGTATTGACACTTCATCAATTGGAATGTACCTATCGTAATTTTATTAACACGATGGATGTCATTGTTTAATGGTCTTACTGCCACACAATAGTTGTTGAATAGTTTTTATGTTTATGAATAATAAAATATCTGTGACTCGATTTCGTGGAGATAACTCGTTTTAAACAGAGTTAAAAGTCTCGGGGTTTAAATACCCATGAATAGAGCCTCTGTGTTTGTATTTAAAGATTGTATTAAATTTTAGATCTTGCTAGATCTAATGGTATATTTATTCGTCAGATATGTGAGTGGTGGGAAAATATTGATAACGAGTCTAGAAATCGATTTTGATATTAATGGATAGCCATCTGACTTTAGGCATAACACGGTTTACTGAGTGATTTAATAATCAAAACTGGGTTTATAGTTTTAAAGTAATTTTTTAATGCAGATCTTGATCGGCGTTAGGATGGTTTTGGAGAAAATATGAGATGTCTTTTTTTAGTTTTTATTCTATATTACTAAATTAGTTTTCACAACTATTGTATTTGTTTCTACACTGAAAGGAAGAAGCCTCCCGGCTCTTACTCTGTTTTAAAAACGTCAGTCGGCTCTCTTCTATTTATTGTTTAAATATTGGAAATGTCTTTCTGTAAATAAATCATTCAACATAGTAGATATAGGGAACTGACAACAGCCAAGGATCTCTTACAGTATGATTCTAGTTTGACATAACATTTTAAATTGATACAATTTAAAAATAAAAAGACAGAGTCTAGCTATGTAGGAATCCATCAAATTCGAAGAAAAGATTAGTTGAAATAATACATTTAAAAAGTATTGTAATAGTACATGTGCAAGTAGGAATTAGAACATTTAATGAGATCTATGATATCACTTCATTTGTATACGGAACTCCGATTTGGATGTGGAATCCCAAACAAAGATTTCATTAAAATATATTAAAAAAAGAATAAATCTACAACTGGTAATTAAGATCAATTTTACATTACATCATAACATAAAATAGGGGAGACAATAGGAACAGGTGCATAATACCCTTTCTGTAAAAATGTAAATATGATTCATAACTAACTTGAAATTTTACTTAAAACAAGTCTAGAACAAATAAGAACTAGAATAGGGAACTTGGCACCATTGTCGGGAAAACAAACCTAAAACAATCGTTCCTCCCAACCAACTCCTAGAGCATCCAAGTCTGACTTGCTCCAGAACCCTCGAGCTTGTTTGTTGAACCACAAGGACAAAATCCACTCAATGCGCTATCTCTAGCATTAACATATCAATTCCTCGTCCATTGCTAGCCTCCTTCTTGCTAAATGGACATACTATTATTTACTATTTTGCCCGGGACTTGGTCATTTATGAGCTTCCTTCTCTTTAGCAGTCCACAAAGAGTTTTGACCTGATTTTGGAGAGGATACTTCTTGCATCACTTGATTTCTCACTCAGCAACTTTTGCCACTTGTGTTTTCCTCTTGTGGGTCAGTAAACACTCTTTCAAAAACTATATCTTAGTTCTGATTCCTTTCAGTATTTTTAATTAATAAATAAGAATAATTCATTACATCTATTTTTGACTTTCTTGTAATTTTTTTTTTTTAATAAAACATTCAAAAGAATAATAATTTTCTTTAATTCCGTGTGTTACATCATATGTTAGAAAAATGCAGTTCAAATGGCCCATAACTAATTCCTTGAACATTGGGATGGTTTCAAACATTTAACTAAAGTCTAGAGGGCCCCATAAGGTAAAAACTTGACACTTCTCACAATCCAATTCAAAGGTTCAAGACTACACTTGTGATCAATCTTCAAGGAAATACCAAGCAGACCAAGGATACCAGTCCTATTTTGAATATGTATCCACCTATAAATTGGAAAGAGCTCGATCACCTAGGAGATACTTCTCTCATCAATGGTAGCCAAGGATAAACACGTTGTTTGAGAATATTAACCTTTTCACACAACAAAATGTTCTTTGAAAATTTTGTTTCCAATCAACATCATCATTGGTTTGGATAGATAAGGCCCTTTTTTTTGTAATTTAGTACTTACATTATATCAAAGAAAACATTTGCACAGGGATACAGTGTAGCCAAGCCTCTCATAAAGATAAAACAAACCATATTCAGAGTGTAACATCAACTCCTTTGCTTCAATTCTTTTACAATGAAAAACACAAGGTAAATGTAAATGTGCAACCTTCCTGCAATAAGCGCAAGGTCAGTAAAAGCATTGTAAGCAATATTTATGTATTCTCTTAAGTTGTAATTTTACGTTATAGATTTAGAAAATTGAAAGACTTGACTCGACTAAGTGATAGGAGCAAGAATCCACTATGGGGAGGATGAGCTCCTAGAAAGACACAAACATCTAAACTTGATGATCGAGGTCATCTTAAGTGTCGCAGGCACTTGAAGAAAAGGAAAACGTCGACTTGATGGTCTAAATTTTTAAATATGATTCTAAGATTGAGATGAGTCTTATTTGAACTAAGTGACTAATTACCGGATAATATGAGTGAATTTCTTTGATTTTATTGTCAAGTGAAAAAATTATTATTATTATAAATTTAAAAAGATTTAAGCTATCCATTTAATCATCATCATTATCTTAACTTTAACATCGCACTGTAAAGAGTTACCCAAAAAGTTCCTTAAAAGAATTAAGCTAAGTTTTATTATTTTAAAGACTAAATTTTAATCGAATTAATATAAAAAATGGAAGTAATATATTATATGCTTTCTCTAATATACACATATTGAAGAAAGAGAACATAAATGTAATTATATTCGGTCGAGAAAGGTTCCATATGAAGACATGAAATTATGAAGTGAAACATTGTAATGTGTGAACCTGTGAGTAAATTGTTATAAAAATAAATATATTATAATATTGTGAACCGTATGAGAGGAAGACGGTTAGACAGTTAGGTTAGGTTTTACCAGTTTCTTATAAAACAAAGAAGGGAATTTATTCGGTAGAGAAAGGAAGAAGAGGGGTCTCTCCTCCCGGAGTGAAGAGACGGAATGGAGTCTGAAATAAGTTTTAGTTTTATAAAAAAATAAAATATTTAGGTTTAGTTTTATAAAAAAATAAAATTTTTAGTTTTAGTTTTAGTTTTTTTTCACTCTTGTAAGTTTGTAGTTTTAATGAGAATTAAATTTATCCTTGGCTTGTCTCGACTTCTTTTGGTTGATGTTAAAACCAGCGTAGATCCAAATCCTAGGCTCTATCAAGAGCCGAGAGGGATCAAATCTCCGAGAGGGATCAAATCTCTTCGTAGGTATCCATTGATTTGATTCAAACCAAAAGACACATCTTTTTATTTAAGGTCCACATATAATATTTAATATTATTTATGACCCACATATAATATTTATTATTATTTATTATTTTGTTATGAACTAACATTACAACATTTCCCCATACATGGTTTTAAAACCATATGCAAGGCCCTTCTACAACCATGGGTTGTTTAGGAGGCCTTGCACATGGTCTTAAAACCATTTGCAAGGCCCTCTTAAACCATATACAATAAAATCATGAGTTGTTTAGGAGGCCTTGCACATGGTTTTAAAACCATGTGCAAGGCCCTCCTAAACCATGTACAATAAAATGATGGGTTGTTTAGAAGACCTTGCACATGGTTTAAAACCATGTGCATGGTTTTAAAACCATAGTTTTATGTACATGGTTTATAGTTTTAAAACCATGTGCAAGGCCAACATTTTTTATTATTTTTTTAAGTAAAAATATTACAACATCTCCCCCATATTGTGTTTTTTCCCTCACCCATATTTTTTTAGCGATAATTAAATTTTTACTTTTTTATTGTTTTGTTAGGTAGGAAGATTACATCTCCCCCATATTAGGTTTTTTTTCTGGCCGACATTTATTTTGGCCTATAATTAAAAAAAAAAATTTTTATTAATAAAAATAATGTTACGTAACGTTACAAGATCTCCCCCATACTGGGCTGTAGAGCGCCTCTCGGCGCAATTACTATATATAAGTTTATGTAGCCTAATCATTGCTTCAATACTCAAAGTGGAAAGAATTTTAATATTTAACATTAGTTTATGGGAGAATGGGTATAGTGTATGTTTATAATATTTTATTTATATTCTCTACTTGATTAATTAAAGTGAAGAGAATGTGAATACTTTAAGACGGTTACAGATAATTAAAGTGAAGAGAATGTGAATAGGTAAAAGATAAGTTTATGTAGCCTGGTCATTGCTTCAATACTCAAAGTGGAAAGAATTTTAATATTTAACATTAGTTTAGGGGAGAATGGGTATAGCTCAACACCATCAACTTTAATATTTAAAAACTTAAAAGATGGTTTATGGTTAAGTAATAAGTGTATGTTTATAATATTTTCTTTATATTCTTTACTTGATTAATTAAAGTGAAGAAAATGTAAGTACTTTAGGACGGTTAAAAATAATTAAAGTGAAGAGAATGTGAATAGTTTAGTACGGTAAGATGACTTATGATTAAGTAATAAGTGAATGTAAGTGTATGCTTATAATAATTTCTTTATATTCTCCATTTGATTAGTTAAAGTGAAGAGAGTTTGATAGTTTATGATGTTAAAGGATAATTAAAGTGAAGAGAATTTTGAATTGTTATAGAAGGTAATGTCCATGTTTAATGGGATGCCTTACAACAAAAATAATTAGTAGTATTTGTAAGTGTCTCTATAAAAGAGACTAAATAAATAAATAAAACTTACATTGACTCGGTGGATGTGTTGTAGAAATGTAACCCTTCATTGTTGGATAAATTAATAGAAATATTATCAATTTGGTGGAGGTAGCCCATGGATGGGGTGAACTACTTTACATTTCTTTTTAATGGTTCTTTTTATAGTTTCGTAACTATCCCAAGTTAATACTTCACAACTCTATATTGCTAAATGAATACTCACTTTCATAATTCTCACATAATGTATAGATTTATAGTTTATATTTCCTAAATACAAATGTAAGACTTTGCATAAAACAAAATATATGGTTGTCACTATCCAAGTGTTAGGATTATTAATCCTCCCTTGTCCAATTTGGTCATATGTCTAAATCAGGAGTCATGTCTAAATCTAGAGTCCATCTAGTCTATTTTTAGTCATTAGCACCATTGGGTCCACTTGGCCTAATTGGGGCACATGTTTCAGTTACTAAAGTGTGGGGAACACTAATTGAGGCCTACTACCACTGATTGCACTTGCATGCATCAGTGTAGGAGCCTCCTAGACCAATCCTTACAATTTAGGAGCCACTAGGAGTGCCGATACCAACCAAGGTCAAGTGAGTTGAGTTGGTGACTAGTCAAGCTAAGTTAGGAGTCAGTTACATTCATTTCTACTAGTCCTCTACATTCAGTTAGTGCTAGGTTTGTATGGATGCATGCAGGAGAGGCGCATTTCTCACCTACAACAGTCAATTATCCTTAGTCAACACTGAATTAGACACTCGAGTTGTGTTTTAGAACTCCGATAATGATTTAGACAAGGCTAGTTAAATATTGAGTCCTCCAATAATGATTTAGACAAGGTCTTAGTTACCTACAGTTAGGTAGAGTCTAATCAATTCGAATTTCCTCATGTGGATTCGAATTGCATGTGGCTATTTAGCCATTGTATTACATTGTAATTGATTATCTAATTACTTTTTGATTAATGAAAGCATTCACAGTTGCAAGCCATTTTTGCACTGTTTCATTTCTTTAATTGCTGAGTAAATTGTGTGATGTATCTTGTGAGTTGTGTGTTTGTCCATAGATCTATGTGCTCAATTTAATATGGTATCAGAGCCTCGGCGGACAAGGAACCTCTCCTCCTCATATCAGCAGGTGCATCATTTTTTTTGAGCAATTTGCTCCATTCCTACTCTGCACCAGAAGTAGAAGGTTTACCACTTAATACCCCAAGTTAAGGAATTGGTGATCAAGCTTGCTTGATTAATTATGCTGGGTGTGATGAAAACCTGAATGTGCAGGTAGCTGACCTTATTTTGTCTATTTGATTGTGTGATTTACAGGTTATCAGTTCTTCTCACTGCATTCGTTACAAGAAGCTCTTTCTCCTCACTACATTCGCTACAACCATTAAATATTCTTCAAAATGGACTCTCCAATAGAGCCTCTCACTCCTTTCAATTACCACCAGTGGAAGGAGGACATGGAGATGCAACTTCACTCCAAACATCTTTTCAGGCTTACAATGGATATAGAGGCGGAGCCGGTTCTTAATCATGACAAAGAAAAATATTTCAATAGGCTTGATGCAGCATATAGATGCTTGTGCTTCTCAATCTCTCAATATCTTCTTTTCCACATCAAAGGATGAAGACTCCCAAGGAGGTATGGGATAAGCTTGCTTCATTATTTGATAAGCAGGATGATCTGAGGGTCTATCAGCTCGAGAATGAGTTGATCTCCCTTCATCCATCCAATTTTGAAACACTAAATGATTTCTTTACAAGATTCAAGAGCTTGGTGTTCGAATTGAAGTTGTGCAAGGTTGAAAAGGAGGATGATCAACTTATTCTTGCCATCCTCTCAAAACTTGGTGCAAACTATTTAGTCTTTGTGTCAACCTTTCATTCAGTGAAGCTCACTACTCCAAACTGGAAGATGCCCACTCTTAATAGATTTATTTGAATCTCTCACTCATGAGCATGACAAGTTGATCCAAATGCGGATCATTTGATCTTCCAAAGATCACGCACTGGTTGCAAGAGGAAGTAAGGTAGTGAATGATAAAGGAAAGCAAAGAGATGAGTCTCCTATGAAGAAAGAGTAGTCAAAAGAGCATTCAGGTTCGAAGAGAAGCAAGAAGAATGGAAAAGGGAAGACCCTTTGTTCCTATTGTGGAAGGGGCTTTCATCCAGATAGCTCCTGCATGAGAAGACAAATTGATGAAATGACTCTTATTCTGAAGAAAAATAACATTATTGCACCTGGTAGCGCAAGGAAGGCTAAACACACAGAAGACACATAAGATTGCTTTGAAAGAGGTCATACATTGAAGGCCAACTGATCAACATCACATGCCTTCCTCATTGATTCTGGAGCTTCCAATCATATGGTTGCATCCAGAGAATCATTCTCCTATTTACAATCTTTTGATGGTCCTAGTATTCAGCTGGGAAATAATAGTAGAGTTCAAACCAAAGGGAAGGGATCTATCAAGCTTGAACATGGAAGGTTCAAAGATGTGCTCTATGTTCCCTCCCTAGCTTCAAACCAGATATATGTATACCAGATGACTCATACTGGCTCTCCAAAGCGAGTGATATTTGGTCCGGAATCAGTGGAGATCACAGATATCTCTACTGGAAACATCATAGCGAAGGGTGTTGCAAATCATGCCTTTAACACATATGATTTCTCACACTTCATGCCATTTTCAGAACCAATGCACTCTCAGTAGCCACTTGCAAGGGAAGGTAAAATAATTTAATCTACTTCTTTTGCTGCTTCCACTAGTATTTCAGATCCAGTCGTATCAGTTTATGAGATTGAGATCGAGGGTGATTTAGATCCAGATCCAGTCCCTAGTTCCAAACTGGAAGCTAGGAAGATGACTGGAAACCCATCTGACACTCAGAAGGGAAACACCCTTGTGCTATGTCATGCAATCTTATGTCCTTTAGAGGGATGCAATAGACTCCCTGTAAGATGCTACATGGAAAGGGATCAGTCTCACTACATTTAGAAGAATAGAGCTGATCATACAACTCTCCATCCAACAAGAAACAAGGGTTACATTCCTCCTTCCATCCATCATCATTTTGGGAAAATAAGGAGAAGTATACATGCCAAGCCCCAGGATACCTATGCACAGAACATCATGAATGATGCTCCGCTACATCACAAAGATTGCAGCAACACATTTTCAAGTTTTTCAAACTTGAATCCTGATTCTATTTGCTTAGTTAGAGGGGGGGATTTTTTCCCCATCTCCTTGTATTGAGCAGTTAATTTACCTTACTTGATGTAATGGGTGACCTATGGTCTTAGTTATCAAGGCCCACAGATTGTCCAAGTTAGCATTCATAGGGGGTGTTAGGATTATTAATCCTCCCTTGTCCAATTTGGTCATATGTCTAAATCATGAGTCATGTCTAAATCGGGAGTCCATCCAGTCTATTTTTAGTCACTAGCACCATTGGGTCCACTTGGCCTAATTGGGGCACATGTTTTAGTTACTAAAGTGTGGGGAACACTAATTGAGGTCTACTACCACTGATTGCACTTGCATGCATCATTTTAGGAGCCTCCTAGACCAATCCCTACAATTTAGGAGCCACTAGGAGTGCCGATACCAACCGAGGTCAGTTGAGTTGAGTTGGTGACTAGTCAAGCTAAGTTAGGAGTCAGTTACATTCATTTCTAGCCCTCTACATTCAGTTAGCGCTAGGTTTGCATGGCTGCATGCAAGAGAGGCACATTTCTCACCTACCGCGGTCAGTTAGCCTCAGTCAACACTGAATTAGACACGTGAGTTGTGTTTTAGAACTCCGATGAACTCCGATAATGATTTAGACAAGGTTAGTTAACTATTGAGTCCTCTGATAATGATTTAGACAAGAGCTTAGTTACCTACAGTCAAGTAGAGTCTAATCAATTCGAATTTCCTCATGTTGATTCGAATTGCATGTGGCTATTTAGCCATTGTATTACATTGTAATTGATTATCTAATTACTTTTTTATTAATGAAAGAACTCACAGTTGCAAGCCATTTTTGCACTGTTTCATTCTTCAATTGCTAAGTAAATTGTGTGATCTATCTTGTGAGTTGTGTGTTTGTCCACAGATTTATGTGCTCACTTTAATACCAAGAGGAAGGAAAATAAAAGAAAGTATGAATGTGATGAAATTCTATATATATATATATATATATATAGGTGGATGAAATGTTTATAACTACAAAGGAAAAACAAAGAGAGTATTAGCACACTATTCAGATTATGATAAAGTATTAATTTAATATTTAGATGAGGAAGTGAGGCTAAGGGTTTCAAGATGTTATAAAAACTAGAATTTTAATCATGAATAGATGAAGATGAATGTGTGTATATAGTAAAAAGTGTTCCAAGTTGATGAGGTTGTGGTTGTTAATATTCTGAAACATAAAAGTATATCAAATTAAATATCCTTTTATGTATATGAATATAGAGTGTTCTTTCTTGGTAAACAAATGATCATTAGTACTATCATTCTTGGTGCTTAAAATATGTTTTTAATAAACTCTATACCCCACTTCCACAAAACGGTAATTATAAAAGTTAAATGGTAGTAGTGAAACTTGTGTTTGTTACACGGAGTCGTGATGCCTTTTAGCAAGAGAAAACAACCCATATTCAATGTTCTAATAAATAGACATAGATTAACAGAGGACTCCCTAGAAACTTCTCTCAATCCCAAAATACATGACTAATCATGAGTCTAAATATGCTAAGTATCTAAGTGGAAACAAATAAGCTTACTTACAATTGACAACAATAAAAAATATTTTCATCTAACACAATCCAAACTTTTCCAAAAAAAACATAGCAAAAGAAGCACTACTTGATGGGGTCATGGTTCACTCTTCACTTAGCCTCTAGAGGCACACATTCATCCACATTGTTTATTGGGGCCTCACGCTTGGTTCCATTGGCGCTAGCTTGCTTGGTATCATCTGTCTTCATTGTGTCTATCACTGTCATAGTCAGGCCTTCATCTTTGACTATTGTAAGTCACTGTTGATGGATATGTTGTCTCCCCAAGGTGCAACTAGCTCCTAATCTCTGTATTTGGACTGTGGTGAATTAACCCATCTTACCCAATGGTGGCAAGCAGAGGTTAAGAGAGGTGGAATATCTCAACGATATATGAACACCTTTCATTGAGACTCTGAACCCTGTCACGAAGATCTAGAATCCAGGCTTGCATGTCCTCCTCTGTCTCCTTAATGTCATTGTGAATGACCAGCAGTGTGTTTGTCATTGTGGAAAGTGTGGTGAGTGATGCCCATGCCACCGGTTTCCCGAGAGCATGCATGGAGGCCACACCCTCGCCTGTTGGTAGCACAATAACACGCACGATCCATGATGTTGAAACCAATGTATTGCACACTTCCACCAACTGCCTTCGTGATCTCAGTATGTGTCAGTTGGGGCGCAAGAAATTTATTGGAGCAGAGAGTACCTGCAATGGAACATCGAATCGTAGAGGCATAACAAGTCGAAATGATCCCTTGGATTTCTGAGCCATGATAATTCAGGTGCAAGATAGATAAAGCCCTTGACATAGAGAAGATTTCAACAAAAAAAAATATTTAATAATTCAAATAAACAAGATACGAATCAACAATAAATTAATTGATTAAGTTTGTAAAAAATGCAATTGTCATTGGTAGGTAAAAAGAAAGAAAATAAAAAAAGATACACTTCAAGTAAAATTGAAATAGATTCATACTAAAGTCATTAAATCATATTCATCATTCAAAATAAGATAATTGAGCCGAGAGGCTCTCTACAGCCCAGTATGGGGGAGATCTTGTAACGTTACGTAACGTTGTAGCGTTACGTAACGTTGTAACGTTGCGTAACGTTACATAATGTTATGTCGGCTATAAAAAACAAAACTTTTAATTATCTTCCAAAATAAATGTCGACCACAAAAACAACCTAATATGAGAGAAATGTTGTAAAGTTATTGCCTTGAAAAAATCTCTACAGCCCAATATGCGAATTCCATTAATACAAAAAATGCAATATCATACCTGAAGGTCTTCAAAAGAACAAGCTTGAAAAAAGTATACAACCCAAAGTACAAGCCACTATAGACTACAATTCCCACGCAGGCAATGTTAAACCCGCGGTAGAGAGCAAGACCATCAGATTTCCATGTTTTCTTGTAAACATCAAGAAGCCCATTAAATTGCCTCTCTTCTCCTTTCTTTGTATATCTGGCATCATTAGCCAGCCGAGTTCGAGCATAGTCCAGAGAATAAACAAAAAGGAGAGAAGACGCACCAGCTGCACCACCAGAGGCCAGATTTCCAGTCACCATCCCTCTCTTTGTTGAAATCAAAGAGGCTCTTAAAATAATCCCTAAAGGCAAAGTTCAATGCATGTGATCAAACCACAGAGCCAGTTACAAACTAAAGTTCACATCTTGGCTCAAATGAACAAAAAAATCAAAAACATATATCAGTATGCATCGCCTTGTAAATCAAGCAGAAAAGCATATATGAAAATTTGTATTTACCTTTGCAGTGTATGGAAATAACAGATTACATTTGCAGTGTTTCCTCTCCATAAATAAATCACACGTTCCTCCTTGATTATCCTACCAAAACAATCAGTAATTCCAAGCACTAGTGAATAACTTTTCCTACTTGATACGAATAAATTTTCCTAGTAATTCCAAGTACTAGTGAATAACCTTTCCTAGAACATTCTGAAGAACGGACGGGGATTTCCAGGTTATATAATTTCGAACCCTAGCCCCTCAAAGAAATACGAATGAACGATTCCTATTCTCAGGACTGATATGGATATATATTGATTAACATAATTTCTGAACAAAGTGAACAAAATGATTTTTGAGGATTGAAAGATTAACTTACTTTGAATAGAAAAGATGATTTATTCAGGTCCAAGTTCCCACAATAATCCAAATCCTGTTGAGATAAACCGGGGGAAGAACATACGGCCCCGCTCACAGACATAATAGCGACATTGATCATGAATGAAATCGATAAGGAGATTCCAGTTTCTATCATAAAATATTTGCACGCTAACTGTAACATAGAGAGCACTATAAATCATTTCGTTGTCGTTTGATTTGATTACTGAGACATATTTGACATATCTATGGTTTCAGAACAAATAAATGAATAGTACTTACATCAATTCCAGAAACAGCATGGTTTATTTTCCACGAGAGAACCAAGGCTGAATGAAGAAACAGATTGTGCCTAGATACGTTTGATAACACGATCATATATATTGTTTGACTCGCAAATGTATTATATGAGTCTACAGGGTCATCACAAATGGATAAAATGTATATATTTCTATATCATAGGTAAGTTTGGATGTTTTTTCCAAGTCAAAAGATTTGTTTGAATCAATAACGATGGGTAAAAGTTATATCAGCTTACGGCATAACCATAGCTCTGATAAGAGAGATTGCAAGGCCAGTTGCACCACTTCCTTTTAACTGAGGAACGAACATTCCTTTCAGGACCTCTTTGGATTTAGGCTTTGCATATGCCAGCTCCCCAGAGTAACAGCCAAACATTAAAAATACAAGTGCTGCAATAAACGCCTCCAATTTTCTCATCTGAATTGGCATG
>LPNX011173363.1:0-76199 GCA_001517045.1 Pseudotsuga menziesii
CAAGGTTGTCTTAAAGAGATCTAGGATATTCAGAGGAAATTATTATGGAATGGGACTAGAGAGCAAATAAAATAGGATATGATAATATGCAAAACCATATGTGCTTTTAAAGATCATGGTGAGCTAAGGTTACGGGATCCAAAAACTATGAATGTGGCCTGTGGGGCCAAAGTCTGGTGGAGATGGGCCACCTGCAGTTCAAAACTGTGGGAAAATTTGTGGCATTGTAAATATGCTCAAGGATGTGATATAAGGGATTTCATCTGCTATGCAAAGGACAAGCCAGGGCCCCACATTTGGAAATCGACAAATATAGGGAGAAGCCTTGTTCAGGAGAATAAATTTTGGGAAATTAGAAAAGTTGAATCGATTCTATTTTGGAAAGACTCTTGCAAACAATTGCCAAAAATTTTGGAATCTTTGGATGTCCCCAGGATCCGTTGGGCCTATGAGGAGCAAAGGAAATTAAATGTTAAATACTTATTGGGGAATGATGTTGAGAACACTAAATTCAGGGGTTGGGTTCCCGAGGATTGGTGGGAACATATGTGAACTCGGGCGAAAGCTACTATTACACGGGAGGCTCTTCAATATAGGCACATACAGATTCAGTAAGGAGAAGACAAGATAAGGTGGGGTGTTAAACCCAATGGAAATTTCTCTATTAAGGAGGCTTATGAAATTTGCACTGGGTATAACCATCCTCCACCTGAAACAGTATGGAAAATTTTGTGGGTGGCCAAGTTATAGCCAGAAATCTCTCCCTTTGTGTGGCTTCATATTAAACGATGAATTTTAACATGAGAAAATCTTATGAAAAGAGGGTTCAGAGGACCTTACCAATGTTGCCTGTGTGAAAATGCAGAAGAAACCATGGATCGCCTCCTATATTCTTTCTCCTTTTCCGCGCAAGTCTGGGATGGGGGGGGGAGATTCCTTCATACGGTCTATCCCGAATAGGGGTCACCCGGTCCTGACTATTAGAAACTATTTGAGTAACCCTTTCCAAAACCCCATTGCTAAAATGTTATGGGAACTTTTCTTGGGCTTCATGGTGTGGGAGATCTGTAGAGAACAGAATGCAAGGATTTTTAAAGGGAATTCTAGCTCTTAGGAGAGGCTTTGGTTCAACATTAAAATGAGAATGTTGGAAACCATCCATTTGAACTCTTAGGAGGATGGGGACTGGTACGCTCATGGTGTTAAATCCTTGATACTGCAAGCTTGGGGATTTTAAACCCTATACAATGTTTCAGGTCCTTAAAGTCTCATCGCTTGGTAGCCTCAAGACCAGACCATTGGATTGTCCCTCTAAATGATTTCTTCAAACTCAACTTTGATTGGGCATCTAAGGGTAATCTAGGGTCTGTAGGTTTTGGTGGTCTTGTCCAAGATCAGATAAGTCGAGTATTGGGTATCTACATGGGACACATTGGGTTTGAAATAAATAATGTAGTGGAATTGGAAGGGTTGATCCATGGACTACTCTTGTCTCATAGATAGAGATGGACTCCCCTTATTGTGGAAAAGAATTCGAAGGTGATTTTGGATATGGTGGTCTGAATTTGGAATGGAACTCCATGCTCAAAGGTCTCGACCAACTAGAGGCTAGAGTATATATTATAATGTATGACTTGGCTTCTTCAGGACACGACGGCCATCCCCTTTAGCCATGTCAAGCGAGAGAGACAACAACATGGCATACTTACTGGATAACAAGAAAATCCAGGCCCACTGAACAATCATGGAAGGTCCTTTGGAAGAATTAAATGATGGGACATACCGGGAACATTGTGAATCCCAACAAGATCAAGACATGTCTCATCAAGATGAGACTGACACGCTTGGATAGAAGAGGGACTAAGAGGTGGCCACACGATCTAAGGAAAGGACCGCAAATAAATGATGACGACATGAAGGTTCATATAGTGGATGGTGGATGGGATTTAATGGTAATAAATAGCATTCATTTCGCATTAAGATGGGCAAGAATGACCATAGGCGAAGCAATGAGTATTGGATGTGTCAGATCCAGGGATCTGTTGGAAAGAATTATTAAAAGTATGATGGCATGGGTGGTTGAAATCAGCGGTGGTTTGTAGATGATCATGGTAGGGATTGGCAACCTGCTATTTATATTTTGAAAATGTGGACAACCTTCTCATCATAGTGGCTTTACTCCCTGCAAGTAATCTATGATTATAACTCGACACAGAATACACATTAATTGTGCTTATGCTAGTATGGAGGTAGGGAACGAAGTGAAATGTGGTAGAATGACGAGGAGGCAGAGGGTGGCTAAGGGAAATCCTCTTGGGGAGATACACAACATTAATCGTGCTCATAAGTGCGTTGCCTGGGGAGCTTGTTATTTCAAGTTGGGGCTTCCCTTCGAAATTGAGAACGAGATTGAAGTGGTAGAGGCCGGCTTATGGGAAGAGCTCGATGATGAGAAATTATAGAAGGAAAGCAAGATGTTGTAGGACTGGTTATTGACCTTGGAAACAATGTGACACATCTTGTGCTTTACGAATGCATTATTTCCCTTTTTTGGGTAATGAAAAATATGATGGGACAAGTTCTGTGGGAGAGACAATAGAAGGAGGAGAGAGACGAGGTTTCAGTCCATAGATGGAAGGATTATCATTTGGAAACCATCCAAATGCACCAGAATATCGATGCCATTATGAATGTGTTGGGGATTCACGTTCCTCGGTCATCCTCTACTTCAAATAATGATTCAACATTAGGCTCTTATGTTCCTTATTCTATCTTTCCAATTATGTTGCATGGTCTCTGAATTCTCGGGTAGCTTGTCTATGTTATGTTTTATACATTTTAGTATTTGCGTCTATTTAAGGGTTTCGGTTATAGCTTCGAAGTCTATTGGTTTTTGTCAAGTATTATGCTTCGGCTATGAATGCTCTGTGGTCTTGGTAAAGATGTATGAAGGGTATCTATGTCATGAATCTCAAGGGGTATGTTTCAACAAGACTTGTGGGTTCTGGAGGTATATGGGTATTTTTAGGCTCAAGCAATGCTCACCATGGGTTGACTGGATGTAGTTGAGGACATGTTTTCCTACTTTTGATAATATAATATTCTTCTTACTTACAAAAAAAAAGTTTTTACTTGCACAATATTATTTTGGTACTTATACTCTTAAGCTTAAAGAATGAGAAATAATAAAAATGTGACTTTTTCCCTGGAAAAAAAGGTGAAGAGACAAAATCTTGGAATGCATTGTTTTTGGGATTTTTAGATATAATTAAAAAAGTTTGAATACAAGTTATAATAATAAGAATTAAAATGAAAATAATTTAGGTATACTCTCACTAATATTCTACTACGACTAAAGTACAACTCAACCCACACTGTATATTGAATAATTAAACAAAAAATAATTTAGATTTATTCTCACTATATTTTATTACTACTAAAGCATAACTCAACCGACACAATATATTGAAAATAGTAGGAGAATCTAGATGGAAAACATTGATAAATCGGTAGCATGGGATTTATTCAATGGGGCCTATCAAGTAAACCCAAAGATTGGTGGTTTTAGTGGTGTGCTCTACTTGGAGGAGGATCATTGTATCAAATTCTATGCAGGTCTGGGACCATGCACAAACAACAGGGATAAATAATTAGCATTAAAATTCCTTTTCGCTATTGTTGTGTCTAATGGGATTAGAAAGATACAAATTTTGGGAGATCACAATTGATTGTTAATTTGTTCAAACATGAATACCTTCGAGGAACATTTTCCTGATACCCCTTTATGAGGAGACAAAATTGTTTCTTGTCTCTTTTCAATAGATCTCCTTACATTACATCTATAAGGAAAGGAATTTAGAAGCTGATAAGCTCTCCAAAAATGGGCTTAATATAGGACATGGTATATGGCATAGATGGGGATTTAAATGGGACCAGTTAATGGAACGCAACCTTGGACCCTTTCTAGGTTGATAGAAATGCTTCACTTTCTGAGAATCTATATCTAAATTGATGAATAGATGCAGTTGAAACATGGGTTTCGCCACAGTCTTATGTTGTTTTGTTTTTTGTATTTTTTGTATTTTTAATCCGGGTGTCTCTCATATAGACATAATTATGTAATGGTATTTTGAATTGCACTTTTTTTGCTATTGGAAGACCCTTCTCCTTTGGAAAATGCAATTTTATATTAATATAAAGTTGCAATCTATTTTCCAAAGAATATATATAAAGTATAATAAATCTATTAAAATGTGAACTTTCCAACTATAATAAATCTATTAAAATGTAAACTTTCACAATTGGACATGTTGTGATTGTATTTATAATTATAAGTACATGATATTTTTCTATGTTTAATGTTTTAAAACTACGCGATATTTTTCTATGCTTAATGTTTTAGACAAACACTTTTTAGCACTACAAAAATTTTAAATGATCAAAATGTTCTCCTTAAATTTTGGGCATAAAAACAACTCACATAGTTACAATTATAGATACAAAAAAATCTAGCACTACATCAAATATTATCTAATATAATATTTCTATAGTTGTTATACAATATAAATATCTAAAAGCTATTTTAGTTGTATTGTGATTTAGTGATAATTTTGTTGGAATAATGTAGAAATGTTTGTAGAATATTTAGGTTTAGGGTTGATTTGTACTTTATATTTTCTATACTCAGTATGTAAAGGTTTCAAATCCCTTTTATAGATTTAGATAGATTTAGATGTTGGTTTATTATGATCAATTACATCTATATATTGTAATTACTTTACATTAATCAATTAAATTGGTTTGACATTTCTTTGTGTAAGCAAGCTTATCAGCTCTGCTCTGTCTGCCTTCTACTTCTTAGTTAGTATCAGAGCCTGTGCGACTGAGCTGAGCGTTGGGGGTAAGTGTTGAAGGAACCACCATTTGAGTGTGGAGACAATTTTTTTTGGCAGAGCCTGGAGAAATCGTTGGTGCTGCATGTGTAGAAGGACGCAGCTGGCTCAGCGTTCAGTGTGTAAGGAGTTCTCTGCAATCGGGCAAAGGTTCTCAGCGAAGGTGAAGCCAAATTGTTTGCTGAGAGTCGAGCAGATCGCCGACAGAGATCAACGTTGGATTTCGTGGGAGGCCTGAGCAGCTCCACGTGAAGATCACAGCCAAATATATTTTTTGCATTTAAATGCTTGTTTGAGTTTGAAGTCTACCGTGAAGAGGCAGCGATAGAGAGCGTGGAGATTTGTTTTTGCCGTAGCGTGGAGATTTGTTGGGCTCAAGTATTGGAGGAGAGAACGCTGGTGCTGAACGCTGAGTGCAAGCAGCGATCCCCCGAGTAGCAGCCGTGATAGTTGCACAGCATGGAGAGGAGATGCTCCTGTAATACTGCGTGAAGCTTTGCCGCGTGAAGGTTTGATCGCTGTGGAGTTTTTTTCCAGCTTGAAGCGTAGAGAAGATCGCTGGTGAAGGAGAGCAGATCGTTGATGAGGAAGAGCCTGGTGCGTGAACCTTTGAGCATGGAGCAGATAGTCGGTGTCGTGGAGTGAAGATTAGCGTGGAGATCACGTGGTAATTTTTTTTATTTTTGTGCTTTCTCCCCTAAATTGTTCTTACTTTGGTGAGTCTTGGCACCGCTTATCATATGAAGGGTAGGAGCGGTGCCTCCACAAATTTTGCAAAGAAAGAGCGGTGGCACCGCCTTCAAGCCAAAGAGGAGGAGCAGTGGTACCGCTGAAACAGTGAAGGAGAAGAGCGGTGCTGAAGGCTTGCCTCATACCAAAATCGGGCACCGCTCCCAGAAACGCCCTTGCCCTTAAGGAGAGGTGCAGTTCTGAATTAATTTTTTCCGGGTGATTAGAGATGAGCTCTCCAAATCAGCCAAAATGAGGTAAAATGGCAAATTCACACGTACATCAATGAAGCATCCAAATTAAATGGTGAAAACTAAGTAAATTGGAAATTTAAGATGATGACTGTGCTTGAATCCGCTAATGTGTGGTTGATTGTGACCAAAGATGAGCTGAGGCCTGTAACTCCCGCATTGCTTCCAGACTGGAATAAGCGGGAGCTGAAAGCAAAACTGATTTTGAGAATGTCTATCAAAGATAACATCATTCCGCATATCAGAAATTTTATGACATCCAAGGCAACATGGGATACACTCAAAGGCCTGTATCAAACAGCTGATACAAATTGAGTTTTGTTTCTCAAAACCAAATTGTTGTCAATCAAGATGGAGGCTAATGAAGGCTAATGAAGGGGTAAGCAAATTTATTTCTCACATTAAAGAACTCAGTGATAAATTGGGTGGCATAGGTGAAGTTGTTGAAAGTTCTGACTTAGTTACAGTCACTCTAAAAAGCTTACTGCCACACTATAAAGTGTTTATCTCAGCACTTGCAGCGAGAGAAAAACCCCTAAATTTTGAATAACTTACAGGGATTCTAATCCAAGAAGAAGAACAAATGAAGAACTATGATTGGATGTTGGAGGTTCAGACCTAGCGCTGATGGCAAGAGGTCGATATCTGCACAGAGGAAAACCATGGAGCAGACCATGGAATGGAGACAGAGGCAAACAATGGAATGGAGACAGAGGCAGATTTCATCAAAAACACAAAGGTATGGCTCAAACTGATTCTGATAGAAATAATGTAGATGGTCATCATTGGGGCAAACCAAGACACCTCAATAGAAATCACTATAGAAATTCTATAGAAATAGAAACTACAATGGAAGTCACAATGGAAATTTTGCAAATACAGACACCTCTAAAATTAATGATTTTAAAAATTAATGATTTTAAAAATATGAAATTATTTATTTCTGAAGATGCTCTGTCTGTTGAGACAGATGATGAGAATGCATGGTTCATAGATTCAGGTGCATCTGCATATATGTCTTGTAAGAGAGAATGGTTCGATGAATACAACGAGAAACATGATGGCACTCATATCTATTTAGGAGATAATAGGTCACACCAAGTGCAGGGTTATGGAATAATAAAAGTAAAATTATCTAATGGTCAATTGAGAGAGATTCATAATGTCATGTATGTGTTTGGCATTAAGAAAACTTATATATGTTTCAACCATAACCAAGAATGACCTGAAGGTAGAGTTTTGGTAAGTACGAGTGCCATGTCAAAGACATTCGAAACCACTTCAAGATTGTTGCTACAGGTTCAAGATTTGGAGGACTATACAAGATGGATGTGAGTGAAGACGGTCATCAGGCACTTGCATCCACCGTCATCACCACAGAGGAACTTTGGCACGGGATGTATGGCCATATTAACCACCATGATCTTGTATTACTTCAAAAGAAATATATGGTTGAAGGTCTGCCTGTAATAAAGAATGAACATTTAAAATGTCGTGCATGTGCACTTGGAAAACAACATCGAAATGAATTCCTAGTACATCAAGAAAAGAGGCAAACTAGTCTACTTGAATTAATTCATACAAACCTATGTGGACCTATGCAAACTATATTTTTAGGAGGTGCATCATATTTTCTGATATTTATTGATGATAGATCTAAATACACATGGGTGTACCTCATAAGGAGGAAAGGAGATGTATTTGAATACTTCAAGGAGTTCAGAACCATGATTGAAAAGCGGACAAAAAAATGCATTAAAATTCTCAGATCTGATAATGGTGGAGAGTACGTGTCTGGAGCTTTCAAGAAATACTGTAAGGAGAATGGCATCCAACAACAGTTTACAGTATCGCACACTCCTCGGCAAAATGGGATAGGATAACGAAAGAACAGAACACTAGTTGAATGTGCTCGTAGCATGCTACAAGGTAAGCATATGTTGAATGGTTTTTGGGCAGAAGCTGTGAATACTACTGTATATTTGAAAAATATCAGTCCCACAAAGAAATTAGAATTTCAGACACCATTTGAGGTTTTCAATGGATATAAACCACAAGTTAAGCATCTACGAATCTTTGGTTGTAAAGCATTTTCCCACATACCAAAAGATGATAGGAGGAAACTAGATGCTAAATCACTCAAATGTGTCTTTGTTGGTTATTGCAATGATCACAAAGCTTATAAGCTATTTCACCCTAGCACTCATAAGTTAATTGCTAGTAGAGATGTGATGTTCCATGAACATATAGATACAAGTAACAAAACATAACAAGGGCATAGTCTGACTAATAATGATGAATATGTCAAGTTAAACTCAATAGTTCAGGAGCAGGAAGTGGAAGAGCCACAAGAGAAGCATGAGGAACAGAATAGCAGAAGCAGCAGTGAAAGAAGCAGAAGCAACAGTGAAAGTAGCAGAAGCAGAATGAGTACTTCTACAAGTTCAGAGGAAGACACAGCAGAAAGCAGAAGGATTATGGATGGAACCCCTGCAGGTAATTTAATGCGAAGAAGGTCAACAAGACAGATTCGTCCTCCTCCAAGGAACAATGATTATGCTTTAATGTCTAATATAATGAATACCAGTGAACCAATGAATTACAAACAAGCCAAAGATAAAGCAGAATGGGTTGAAGTAATGAATGAAGAATATAACTCAATTATGAAAAATCAGACTTGGGAATTGACTGAGTTACCAGAGGATAAGCAAGACTAGTAGCAAAAGGCTATACACAAAAGGGGGGAATTGACTTTGAAGATACTTTTGCACCAGTAGCAAAACTAAACACAATTAGAATTCTGGTTGCATTAGCCACAACCTATAAATGAAAAACCCATCAATTAGATGTAAAATCTGCTTTCCTAAATGGTGATTTAAAAGAAGAAGTCTACTTACTTCAGCCTGAAGGATTTGTACAGAAAGGTTAGGAACATCTTGTATGTAAACTAAAGAAATCTGTCTATGGATTAAAACAGAGGTCATGGTACATAAAGATTGATACCTTCTTTAATCATAAAGGTTTAGTTAAAAGCAAAAATGATCCTAACCTTTACATGAAGAAAGATAAGGAAGGAAATATATGTTTGATATCTTTATATGTAGATGATCTAATCATTACAAGGAATGCATGTGAGTTGATTACAGAAATAAAAAATCAACTGTCACAAGAGTTTGAAATGAAAGACCTTGGAGAATTACATTATTGTTTGGGACTTGAAGTTTGGAGAGAATCTGGCAAAACAATGATCACTCAAAGTAAGCATGTAGGGGAAATATTGAATAGATTCAACATGAGTGATTGCAAAGTATCAGCAATTCCTTTAGAACAGAATGTGAAGTTATGAAGTCAAGATGGATCAAAGGATGCAGAAGGTACTTTGTATCGACAATTGGTGGGAAGCCTGAATTATCTCCCTACCACAAGGCCAGATATATCATATGCAGTCATCATTTTGAGCCAATTTATGGCTAAACTAAATGACAGCCATTAGATTGCAGCAAAAAAAGTCCTTAGATATCTGAAAGGGACAATGAACTTTGGCCTTTTATACACTGATAAGTTTGGTGTTCAATTGGCAGGTTTTTTTTATTCTGATTGGGAAGGAAATCCAGATGATAGAAGATATACTATAGGATATGCATTCAACATTGGATCCGGAGTCGTCTCATGGAGTAGCAACAAACAACCAACTATTTCTTTATCATCCACTGAAGTTGAATACAAAGCCATGTCTAGTGCAACATGTGAAGTTGTCTGGTTGAGGAGGATTCTTGAAGACATTGGAGAAAAGCAAACAAAACCCACAAAAGTACATTGTGATAATCAAAGTGCAGTCAAATTGGAACACAACCCTATTTATCATGCAAGGACAAAACACATTGAACTGCAACATCATTTTATCAGAGAAAAGATTGAGTCTAAGGAAATTAAACTTATTTATTGTAACACAAGTGATAATGTCGCTGACATATTTACCAAACCTGTTGGCAAGATTCACTTTGAGATCCTTAGGCAGAAAATAGGTGTTGTAGAAAATCCATTTCTACATTAAGGGGGTATGTTCGAATAATGTAGAAATGCTTGCCGAGTATCTAGGTTTATGGTTGATGTGTACTTTCTATACTTAGTATGTAGAGGTTTCGGATCCACTCTTTATGGATCTAGTTGTTGGTTTGTTATGATCAACTACATCTATATATTGTAATTCCTTTACATTAATCAATTGAATTGGTTTGACCATTCCTTGTGTAAGTGAGCTTATCAGCTCTGCTTTGTCTACCTTATAATTCTTAGTAATTTTGGTAGGAGTTTATCGCAATCAACTTAATTTTAAATTTTTTTTTTTTGGAGAAATAAATCTCTTCAACCTTTCACTTTAAAGCGACGAGATCTAAATATAAGACTGATATAGAACTGCAAAACATTATATGAAATATGAATGAGGTTATGTCGAAACATTGATTTAATGTGTACGTAACTATATGAACCACTGCAAATACATTGAAGTATTCATGTGATTAGAATTCATGAGATATGGTTATACCGAAACATTGGTTAGAATGTTTTGCATGTCAGTATGTGTTGTTTGTCATTTTATTGAAATGACTAGATTATGCAAGGTTGCTAATGACCTGATTGAATTTATAGTGTAAAACTATAAGCCATGAACTACAAGTAAAAATAACATGTATTGAATGAAGAGTAATTATGATGGCTTATCCTAAAAGGGAGTGGGATGTTGTGAAGCAAGAAGCTTCTAGTAGAAGATCAGGAGGTTCCTACGTATTATGAATAAGTCAGAATGGAAGCCCTAATCCTATTCTGAGATATGTAAAGACTCTTCAAGATAATTAAATTATCGTACTTACATTCATGTGTCAATAAGAGCTTCATACATATATGAGCATAAAGTATATGTGATGGAGGTCTTAGATAATGATTCTCATATCCTGGTGGTGAGAGGGAGTAGCTAGATTCGCTAGCTCTTGAAGAACCAATAAAACTGATTGATATATCTTCTGTAAAGAGGAAACTTGCATAATACTCATATTCAGAAGGACGCTGAAAATTGTGTTCAAGAATATTGTTATGATTCTTATGGTCAATGGTGTGGCAGTCACCGTACAAATATTTTCCTCAATTAAGGAAAATGTGCAGTAAAAGAGCCTGAAGAGTTTCAGGATGATGGACTATAAATCCATGGCCACTCATATGAAGATAAACCTCAAATTTTATAATTCTTATTTCATCATATTTGGAGCATCTCAAGTTAGTTGAGATGTATTTGGTTAGTCGCATGTCCCATGATCGATTATATGATTTGCAGTCTATACATAGACATGTACAACAAAGCATAGGTTGTGGTACCTACTTGGACAATTGTATGTGGACTCAAATATGTCTTGGTCAGTGAAATCGAGTTTCAAATATATATGAAATCTGACTAGTATAATGATCGAGGAAAGATCACATATGTTTCTCTAAGCATGTTGTAAAGCAGTAAAGTTTTATGAGGTTCCTAGTCAGTTATATTTGAGACATGGTACATATCCACAGATGAGCAGCATAGCCCAAATTCTTACTAAGCCTATGTCTGGGACAATCTTGGTATAGAAAAACTCCTCTAGTTGAAGAGGGAGTATTGATGTATATTCACAGGCGACATAAGATAAAGTCACCACTAGTTAGTCATGGTACATGACTTAAGCAACCAGGGGTTGTGATACCTTATGGAGAGAATCCACATGAGCAGGGACATGGTCAAAGTCTTAGAGTTTGTTGATACTCAAGAATAGTTATAGTCTAGACTATCAGAGAACAGTTAAACCTCTCAGAGAGGTAGTTGGGGTGTTGCAGTATAAAGAGAAGAATCACTAAGAAAGTGACCAGGCCTTGAAGAACATCACAAAGAATGGCAAGCTCACGGAGAAATTCTCTAGATAACAGAAGATTCAAGAAGTCAACAAATGTTGAAGACTGAAAGAAAATATGAGACTTTCTTTCTGCATGATATTACACATTTGTTGTGTAGTGTTGTATATGATGGATTTAATATCCATGGTTTCCATTTTTTAGAATCCATATTCTAGATCGGATCGAGATTATGCTACTATGTGTAAGTAGTTGGTTGGTATTTCAGAAGACCCATTGTATTTTATGCTTACTACTAAGCATATGTTTGAGTACCTTTAAGGTACATGAGAATGCGATATTTATTCTATTTGATACATGGCAGATCTATTATATGATTTTGTTATCCAACTATTGTTTTATCTACATGTTGAGGAGTAGTGTAACTTGGGAAGCTACCTAATAGGGTGAAAGACTTGAGTCTGCAGTTATTAGGTGTTAAGAGTCAATCTTTCCGAAAAACCTATGTGTGTTATGATAAAACACATTGAGATGTTCAGTTTTATTTCATCGGAGTCATGGTCATGTAAAATGAAATTTCAGTACATAGTTATTGATGAGTAGATTGCGAATTTGTGGACAAGCCGTTGTAAGTGACAAAGTTGAGTTACTTTCGAGATAAGCTTGGTATGGTAGGAAATTCTTGGTAAAGCAGAGAATGCCTCCCTCGTTGAGAGGGAGTCTTAGATGTACAACATTAGCAGTCATTCTCTGTGAGACTTGTGTTGTATCAAGTCTAGAACTTATGTTGTATTGAGTTTAGAAAGTTATGCTGTATTAAGTTAAGATACTTGTGTTGTATCAAGTCTGGAAATTTTGTTGTATTAAGTTTAGGAAGCTTGTGTTGTATCAAGTTAGGACATAGTGTTTGATCAAGTCCTACTCAAGAAAGATACATGTACTATGATCTTGTGTTGTATCAAGATTAGAACCTTCTGTTGTATCAAGGTCGGAACCTTGTGTTGTATCAAGATTCTAAGTCTTGTGTTGTATTAAGACAGGTATTGTGTTGTATCAAGACCATATATCTTATGTTGTATCAAGCTATGACTTGTGTTGTATCAAGTCATGAGGTTATACTATGCGATGTCTTACTAACCATGGTCATTCGATATAGATAAAGCTATTAAGTCTCCTCTAGAGACTGATCACCTCTAGAGTGAATTACTTTAGCATATAACTATATGGTCTGAGGTAATATATATGATCATCAGTATGTGTGACAATTCTTCTGAGTATAATATGATATGATAGATGATTAAACATAGACCATGCAGTAAGATAAAGAGATAAGCAATAAAGAGATTATGAAAGAAAGAGAATTTGAATTTTTCGTGTACATTGTAGATGACTAAATGAACTCAAGTAATAAAGCTTCAACTAAAGATGAATGCCTCAATCATTGCTTTAGTTAAAGCATCAGTTGAACTATTAATAATCAACATTCATTTAAGTAAAGAAGAGTTCACTATTCATCAATCACCAAGATTCAGTTAATAATGGTTAACTACGTGATTAAATAAATATGGACTAGTTAACTAAAGTGTTTACACTTTAGTTAGACTAAGAGAAGACACTTAAGTTAATCAAAGGAGGACACTTCACTTATCGCATGCTACACTTGAGTTATTGCACTATGGCACTTATGTTAGTCTCTTAACTAGGTGATCAGTATTCAGTTAGAGCTTGAGTTCACTCCAATGTTAGTTAATTATCACTTAATATCCATGATTGAAGGTATGGTGCATTACTTGTGCATAATGAAGATTCAATGCATGGATTGATTATTCCAAAAAGACAACTCAAATTGTTATGCATGTGTTAATAATTTTCATGCAACCATCACTAGGGTTTGCATGGCAATCATTTTGGCTTGTTATTAATATTCTAGGCATATTGAAAGTTCATAGCATTTGTAACAATGGATCTCTCTTCTCTATTTCTCTGTATTCTCTCTTATCATGAAATATGCTTGTGTTGTAAAAGAAATATGCTTGTGTTGTAAAAGTCAGTCTATGCAATCTATCTATTATGGTCTGAATAATTTTTGGGGTTTTTCATCCTCTCTGTTATGAGAATTTTCCCTAGGGTACATCTTGTGTTGTCGATAAATTATTGTGTGTGATTGAATTGTTAATTGTTACGGGTCTTTAGCATATCATTGATAAAAGTTAAAGTTCAAGAATCTCCATTATTGCTCAAGAATGCCTAAACACATAAAGACTCACCAGGGTAGTAGGTAATGACAACCAACCCTAATTCCAAAATGAGTTTGATGCCAACATTTGAAAGACAGAGCATGATGGTCAAAAAGTCGTTCTCAGAACCTTAGGAGGGAGAAGGCGACAAAAAACACACGATTATTTGCAGCTTACGTTCATAGAGTTCGTACAGGTCAAATATCAACTATCCAAGTCTTTTCATCCCCTTTATAACCTCTGTATTCTCTTCGGCTTCACATCCTTATGTCTACAAATTTGATCTTCATGATCTTTCTCTTGCCAGAAAAATCGATGCAAGATAACCCAAATTAATGCCTTGAACTATGTTTTACCAATAGTAATAGAGCTACCATTTACACGATGGCTTAGCAATAAAGAGAAACGTAGAAAGTAATCCCAATTGTCCCCTTTATATGAGGAAGAAATATATAAAACATTTATTTTTTATTTTCAAAAAGCAAAGGGTAAAAATTAGCATACTCTTATTATTCCATGCCATGCATGGAATTACGCAATCCTCATGGTTTTGGTAATAGTGCAAACATTTTCTCAAATATTTATGCCAAGGTTTTTCCTATCTTCTGTAAAGTTTTAGTGGCAAACCTTTTAATGTCAAAAACAACTTTTTGTTTTTGCATTCTCACATGTTTTGGAAACACTATGATCTGAACCAGTCAGAGTTTTTGTTGCAGTGGGTGGATGCATTGTGCGAAGGAGTTGGCTAATCTCTATATTATTTGCACTTTCAGGCAAGTTTGGTTGGAATCTGGTAACACTATTTGTTGTTGAAAATGAAATTTTCAGTGTTAAAATTGCAATTTTTATTGTAATTATAATCTCTAAAAACTACCTTTTAAACAATTTCCACCGGATTTTGACAGAAAAAACTACTTTTTAAACTAAGTTTGGTTGGAATCTGGTAACACTATTTGTTGTTGAAAATGAAATTTTCAGTGTTAAAATTGCAATTTTTATTGTAATTCTAATCTCTAAAAACTACCTTTTAAACAATTTCCACCGGATTTTGACAGAAAAACTCAGAGGATTTTAAGTGCAAATAGTATAGAGTTTAGCTTACTGCTTGTGGAAACGGTTGTGTTGCAATGGATGCATGAAACCTTAGTTTAAGATATTTTGAGATTGTCTTTAAGTTCCTTAACTCTAATCTATCATAGAATCGTTTCAAAGAGATTGGTTTAACATTTCCTTAGACAGGAAAAATCATTGTTGTAAGGACTTATGGATGATAAATTTTCAAAGGGTTTTAGTTCTTTGTCTTAAAATTTCTTTCTAATACATTTTGGATGTGTTGTATATGAATTTTCTTCTCTGGCGAAGGCTATTATTTGTAATCCAACTTGTAATTTTTTATTTTTTGTAGTTTGTGAATGTATGTAGATAATACTTTAAAATATCCTCTAGCCAACTTGTCCTACTAAGATATTCACATTATGTCCTGCTGAATACCACTTCTTTTCTATGGAATCATATTTACTATTTGAATACCAACGAATTTAGAATGGTTTTGCGGTTGGCTTTGAACTTTCATTTTTTGTTTCCTCACTCTGTTTGTATCCTTATTGACATATAGAAAGAGACAAAACACGATATATTATCTATTTTCTTACTATAAATAATTTAACTTAGGTGGAGAGATTCCATAGTATGATTTAATATCTACAGTTTCATACCCTGGTATGTTCACTATTAGTGTTTGAATGCAGAGAATTTCCTTTCATAAACTTCCTTTATAGAATTCCATTACTCGGATATGGGTAATTTTTCCTAAAAGAAGATAGCAGTAATTATTTTCCAAATCGTTCATACAGGTTAGCATATAAATCTAGCTCTATTGTTCAAAATGGTAATAATGATTAGAGAAATACCTACTCATAGATCAATTTCATTAATATGAAGGTTGTTATTATGAGTGAAACCGGTAAATGTATATTCAAATTTACATACTACAACAAATTATTCTTCATATCTAGCCAATAATTATTCTTCAAGGTTAACACTACATATTTCTATAGAGACAGTTTGGCATTTCCATTTCTTAATGCTATAATCAAGAGTTTTCTAAGGACTTATCTACATGTAAATATATAGAGTTTTAAATTTTAAATTTATCATAAAATGATTTAATTTTTTTTGAAAAATAAGAACTTAAAAAAATATATTACCATTCATTAATGGACTACTACTATTCGACCATTCACCTTCAGATTATTGTTTGATCCCCATACATCTTATCCAATATCATTGTTGAACATCCAAGCTGCAGTGATTATGTTGCATTACATTGACTATCAAAGAATTCTAAATGTATGTATGTATTGCTACAGGTACAGGTATAGGTATAGGTATGATACTGGACACAAAACTATTAAAAAAATGTGTCTACTGCCAATAATATGTATGACCTAATTTGTCCATTTTTGGAGATAATACTTCCACTTGCTTTGTGAACATTTTTACATTAAATGAATACAAACTTACATTAGCTCTTATGGATATGGTTGTCAAGAGAAATCTAATTGCAATGGAGATCATGGCCCACAAAATATTCAAGGATATCATGCAAACCAAGGCTGGTGTAAATCCATGCTTATTCAATTTCCCAGTTCTATTGAATACCATGTTAAAATAAACACAGTGTTGACATCACAAACTACAATTCGCAGCTTTTTAACTTTTTCTTTGAATGGGATTTATTTAGTTGAAAGGATGAATATATTAATTGATTTACTTTAACTCCATATTTTCTTAATCCCCATAGTTAAGTTACAAATTACTACAATTTGTATTTTTCAAAAATACAACTACTACAATTTGTATTTTTCAAAAACGCATTATACATATGCAATTTACAAAATGTAGCTTTGCTACTCATTAATCTTGTTTAAATATTGGTTTGAGGGCAATAATTAGTGATAACGAATAATGTCAATTTGTTTTCCAATAAATTTACAATTTATGTCTATGTTAACATAGAAATTGCAAAATTTATTAATAAAAAATTATTATAAATACACTTACACATTTATGGGATAGATGATTTAAAACTATGAAATGTTCAATATTGATTATTTTTTGTTCTTCTTAGCATGTACTTTCTTTCTTTTAAGAAAAGCCAGGAAAACTTATTTTGTTTTAGTAACGCTCACCAGATTATGTGTTTCATGTTGAACTCTTTGTCTTGTCATTGATGTCAAAGGATAAAATGTTGAACCTTTGTGCTATCACTTATATCAAAGATGAATAAAGAGCCTAAAGACTTCCTCACACAAAGCCAATTTGAAGAAATACATATAAGAAAAATATGAAACTTAAGGATGTGCGCAATACCACTTAGATATGGACTTGTGTGTGAAAATCTCCACAAAGAAAATGGTGTATGTGCACTAAACCCCACAAAGTTGAATTGTGATAAGTGGCACACCGATAGAGTAGGTAACTTGATCAAGGTGCAAATAAGTCGGGGCGTCACCGAGGTTAAGAACATTCAATAAGTGGACAGATCTCTTGAGTTAGAAAGAGTATAAATAAGCAAGAGATAGATGTGTTGAAGTAAGCTTGAAGAATGAAAACTTGAACATAACCTGTTTTGGAACAAGCTTCAATTTCTTGGGGTATGAATGGCTCGTTGATCGCAGAAGGAGTTTTTATGCAGCTGAGCCAAACTGCGCCAATCAAATCAAAGAATAGAAGAGAGTATCAAGAAGTAAAACCAACTGTAACAATAAAATAATAAATTAATATTAATATTAATTTATTATTAATTAAATACTATCTAAAGTCAATAGTCATGCCCTTTTACAAAAAGGTGCATGGCAGGCTTATATAAATCCCAAACCTATGTAACTATTTATCATCTATCATACATTACTACTTAGTCATTTATGGCTTTCTTATGTTACTTGTACTGGCTATTCTATTATTGAGGATCTTTGTTCCATCAACAACGGCAATAAGGCAGATTGACTTAGTTCAACATACCTAACCCAAAAACAGATTATCTGTGAGATGGCACACCAAAAGCAAGATAAGAGGAAGTAATGAGCATAAATCCAGGGGTAGTCAATGACCGAAAGAATCCGTTTTCCATTGATGTCAAAGGACGAGAATAAAACATAAGGAAAGAAAATGGGAGAATGAAAGAAATTGAAAGATGGATCTATGGAGAAAAACACAGAAAATAATCAAAGGCATAATCACAGGGGGAGCCTTCTGCACATAAAGGAAGAACTCATTTGCAGGGGGAGTGATGCAGGGATCAATGTGAAATTGAAATACAGTCTTTCTAAACTTAGCTAAATGTTTCCAAAGTTTCAAATATATGTTAAAAACTACTTTACGGAAAGTATTTCAAAGGTTCTTCTCATGTGCTAAAACTCTCTGAAATGAGTCATGATCGGACTTCAATTCGATTTGAAACTATATTGAATGTACTTACTGGAAAATGAAACCACATTAACCTTCAGATATTTCTATTCTCCGTACCATAAACTAACCATTGATCGAACCAATACTTGCTTGCTATTTATATTGGATTCGTATTGTGGTTTCAATAGAGTCTACAACTGTGTATTCATGGATTGAGCATGATTTGAAAGGAAATGTAAAGAAAATGACTTACACATTCATACATACATTCTCAATCTGTAAATCGATTTCCTTCTAGACAATGTTAACACGATTTGCTTCTTTTAATCATGCACAGGAGATGAAAATGAATACTAGGGTTTCCAATACTCAACAATTTGAAAACAAGAGAGATTCTATTTCATTTTCTTTATTTAGTTTCTTCTCTGTGATTTACCCTCTATTTCTCTCTCTCTCTCTCTCTCTCTCTCTCTCTCTCTCTCTCTCTCTACTGCCTCTAATCTTCTACCTACCTCTCTGCCCCCTCCTATCGTCGACTGGTTCTCCTCCCTTCGCTTTTTTTTCCAACTCATGCTAACAACTAACAAATCCTTTCATAAATTTAGGAATTGACTAATTTTAGGAACAACTAACTCCTATTAACTAGAAACAACTAACCAGATGTCCTAGTCTCCTCGCAAGGAGCTTTAGGTAATCATGTGTTCCTACACCTACAATAACTCTGAAATGGACAACAGTGCTAACTTTCTATATAATTCAAATTTATAAAACATTAAATAAATTATTTCTTCAACCCTTATAACCACTATCTCAAGTCATAATATGTGATAAATGCGTCACATTGCTGGCTTTTAACTTTATGCTCCTGCATCAGACTTCCCAGGTCAGAAAAAATCATGAGCTCTTCTATAGTTCTGCCACTTTTCTGTATGAGTGCAGCAGTCACCCAAGCAGCATATTCAAGTGGCTTATTATTCCACTTGATCAGGTATTCATAGTACTCCTGTCCTCTGGTTTTATTCAACACTCTAGTGTCCAAAATCCTCTCCATTTCCAGCTTGGGCACAATAGGAATCTGTTTCTGCCATTCAACTTTCTATCCAGTATCTAAACCATTTGTTGATGAAGCTTCTACTTCAGCTTCCCTGTAAGGATATAAATCTGAAACATTAAAGATAGGTGATATACCTATACCATCTAGAAGTTCAATTTCATAAGCATTTGCTGAAAATTTCCTCAAGATTTTACAAGGCCCAATTTTCTTCAACTTCAATTTATTATAAGTGCCTCTAAGAAATATTTCCTTTTTCAAGTATGCTAATACTAGATCACCTTCTTCAAAATTCACTTCTCTCCTCTTCAGATCTGCTCTCTGTTTATCTCCTGCAATTGTCCCTTAACATGTTCATGCAACATTTGCATGTCCAAAGCAAAATCCTCTGCATTTGCACTTCTTTTCTCCATCATTCCCAAGTCTTTGAGCTCAAACACTCCTCTCAGATTTGTCCCATAAACAATTTTAAAAGGACTCAAACCTGTACTTCTATTGGGTGAATCATTATAAGCAAACTCAGCCTGTGGTAAAGCTATACCCCACTGATTAAGATGTTCACTAACCAAACTTCTCAAGATATTACCCAAGCTTCTATTTGTGACTTCAGTTTGCCCATCAGTCTGAGGATGGTAAGCTGAACTAAAGTTAAGGTCTATCCCCAATTTCTTCCATAAAGTCCTCTGAAAATGTCCAACAAAATTAGTATCTCTATCAAAAAATATACTCATAGGAAGACCATGAAGTCTTACTATTTCTTTGAAAAATATATTTGCAATGAGAGTGGCATCACTAGTTTTAGTACAAGGAACAAAGTGTGCCATCTTTGAGAATCTATCCACTACAACAAATATGGAATCATTACCTGACTGTGTTCTTGGCAATCCCAGAACAAAATCCATGCTTATAACATCCCAAGGTTTCTTTGGAATAGGTAATGGCTGATACAATCCTACATTCTGTTGTTTCCCCTTTGCATGATGACAGATTTGACACTTTCCAACAAATTGTTGCACATCTGCTCTCATTCCTAGCCAATAGTAAAAGTTATTCAGTTGAGCATAAGTTTTGTCATTCCCAAAATGACCAGCAAGTCCTCCACTATGTTTCTCCTTCAACAAATTCTCTCTCATTGAGCATTTAGGAATGCACAACTTGCTTCCTTTAAATGGTAATCCTTCCTGCAACATGAAATCCATCCATGGGCTTCTATCTCTGAATACTTGGTTCTGACAAGCTTCATAAGCTTCTTTGAAATCAGCATCTTCTTCATACATATATCTCAAATACTCTAGTCCAAGAACATTCACCTGGAACTCCTGCAAAACTAAACATCTTCTGCTCAAAGCATCTACAACCTTGTTAGAATTTCCACTGATATGTTTTAAAACAAAAGTAAAATTCTACATAAATTCAACCCACTTAGCATGTTTCTTATTTAACTTTTCCTGCTTAGTTATGAATTGCAAAGCATGATTGTCAAAATATAAAACAAATTCTCTAGGCATAAGGTAATGCCTCCATTTCTTGAGAGCTTGAATTACTGCATAGAATTATTTATCATAGGTAGAGTACTTATGTTTTGCTTCATTCAGTTTCTCACCGAAATATGCCACTGGTTTATCATCTTGACTCGATACTCCTCCAATAGCATGTCCACTAGCAAACAGTTTGTTGAAGTCTGGGAGAGCTAAAACAAGCTTCTTAATGATCTTTTCCTTCAACAATTTAAATCCCTTCTCTGCTGCAACATTCCATTTGAATGGTTGTTTCTCTTACTTCACCATGACTAAGATTGGAGCAAATATTCCACTAAAGTTTCTTATGAATTTTCTATAAAAACTTGCCAATCCATGAAGACTTCTTACCTCGAACACATTCCTTGGAGATGGCCAATCTGAAATTTCTCTTACTTTCTCTATATCCATTTTCAATCCTTCTTGTGAAATTACAAATCCTAAATAAATCAATTCCTTCTTCATAAATAAACACTTCTTCAGGTTTATTAGGAGTTTCTCTTCATGCAATTTCTTCATAACCAAATTCACATGTCTAACATGTTCTTCTCTTGTCTTACTGAAAACAAGAATATCATCCAAATAGACTATGACAAAATTTCCTATGAATTCTTTAAGCACTTCATTCATCAGTCTCATAAAAGTACTACGTGCATTAGTTAGCCCAAAATGCATAACTAACCATTCATACATCCCAGTATTAGTTTTGAAATTTGTTTTCCATTCATCACCTTCTCTCATTCTTATATGATGATATCCACTTTTCAGATCTAATTTAGAAGAATATTTGGCACCACTCAAACAATCCATTAAATCATCCATCTGAGGTAAAGGAAATCTATACCTGAGTTATTTCTCCTATTCAGTTTCTCCTCCAATTTTAAATCACATTGATATGCTTCTTCAACTGATTTAGGTGAGAATAAACTCATTTCATCCTGAATGTCTAATCTAAGACCATTTATGTATCTCGCTACCTTCTCAGAGTTATCTTCTGTGTATCCAGCTCTAATGTTTACCTTGTAAAACTCCTCTTTATATTCTCTGACAGTAAGCAGTCTCTATCTCAAGTTCTGCATCTGCTTATACAAAGCAAATTGGTAATCTCTGGTTAGAAACTTGTCCTTCAGCTTGGAAATCATTATGCTTCAACTTTTAATTGGCTGCTTATGTAGTCTTCTCCTTTCTACCTGTACACCATCCCACCAAAGCAAAGCATGTCCTTTGAGTCTAGTTGCTGCAAACTTTACTTTCTTATCTTCAGGCACTTTCGAAAAATCAAAATGCTTGTCCATTGAATTGATCCAGTCAACTAATTCTTCTAGATTTAATCCTCTGTTGTATGCATCTATCTCCACTCTTGGTTTTGAACTAGCCCCAATGACTGCTTTTAACAGTTTCACTCCAATGTCCTCCTTTGTCCTTTCTTCTGCTTCTGGTTCGACCTCAAGTTCACTAACATCACCTGCTTCAGGATCTTTTCTTCCAGCTTCTCTCATGGCTGCCATCTCTTCTCGTAGAATTCTCAACTCTTCCATTACTTTTGTGTTTGCTACAGGTATGCCTCCTCGACCTCCTTTGCCACGTCCTACTGGAACTCGGAATTCCATTTCTGAAAGTAATGAGTTTGCTCTCAAACTATTACTGTTCATATTTTCTCTTACTGCTCTTCAAAAATAAAGTGAAAAACAAATTTATTTATTTATTTTTTACAAATAGCAAGGGAAATTCCCTAATCCTTGCTCTGATACCACTTGATGCAGGGATGAATGTGAAATTGAAATACAGTCTTTTTGAACTTAGATAATTGTTTCCAAAGTTTCAAATATATGTTAAAAAATACTTTACAGAAAGTATCTCAAAGGTTCTTCCCATGTGCTAAAACTCTCTGAAATGAGTCACGACTGGACTTCAATTCGATTTGAAACTATATTGAATGTACTTATTGGAAAATTAAACCATGTTAACCTTCAGATATTTCTATTCTCCGTAACAGAAACTAACCATTGATCGAACCAATACTTGCTTGCTATTTGTACTGGATTCGTATTGTGGTTTCAATAGAATTTGCAACTGTGTATTCATGGATTAAGCACGATTTGAAAGGAAATGTAAATAAAATGACTTATGCATTCATACATACATTCTCAATCTGTAAATCGATTTCCTTATGGACAGTGTTAACACAATTTGCTTCTTGTAATCATGCACAGGAGATGAAAATGAATACCATGGTTTCCAATACTCAACAATTTGAAAACGATAGAGATTCTATTTCATTTTCTTTATTTAGTTTCTTCTTTGCGATTTACCCTCTATTTTTCTCTCTCTCTCTACTGCCTCTAATATTCTACCTACCTCTCTGCCCCCTCCTATCGTCGACTGATTCTCCTCCCTTCTCTTTTTTTTCCAACTCATGCTAACAACTAACAAATCCTTCCATAAATTTAGGAATTTACTAATTTTAGGAACAACTAACTCCTATTAACTAGCAACAACTAACCAGATGTCCCAGTCTCCTCGCAGGGAGCTTTAGGTAATCATATGTTCCTACAATAACTCTGAAATGGACAGCAGTGCTAACTTTCTATATAATTCAGATTTATAAGACATTAAATAAACTATTTCTTCAACCCTTAGAACCACTATCTCAAGCCACAACATGTGATAAATGTGTCACATTGCTGGCTTTTAACTTTATGCTCCTACATTAGGGAGATTATGGTAAGTTTGTGTTATGGTAAGTTGGTGCTGACATCAATGCAAAAGGGGGAGATTGTTTAACCTTTTGTGTTGTCATTGATGTCAAAGGATAAAATGTTGAACCTTTGTGCTATCATTGATATCAAAGATGAATGAAGACCATGAAGACCTCCTCACACAAAGCTAGTTTGGAGAAATGCATATAAGAAGAATATGAAAGTTAGGGATGTATGCAATACCACTCAGATATGGACTTATGTGTGAAAATACCAACAAAGAAAATGGCATATGTGCACTAAACCCTACAAAGTTGAATTGCAATAAGTGGCACGTCGGTGCAATAGGTAACTTGATCAAGACGCAAATAAGTTTAGGCATCATCGAGGTTAAGAACCTTCAATAAGTGCACACATCTCTTGAGTTAGAAAGAGTATAAATAATCAAGAGATAGATGTGTTGAAGTAAGCTTCAAGAATGAAGACTTGAAGATAAATTGTTTTGGAACAAGCTTCGATTTCGTGAGGTATCAATGGCTCATTGATCGCAGAAGGAGTTTTTATGCAATAGAGCTGAATTTCACATATCAGCAAAGTATGAACAACAACAAGAACGCAAAGTAGAAGGATACCCAGATACATAATGTACAAGGTTTTTACTCAATGATACAGACCGCAAAGTCACAGAAGTAACTGAGTTCAGAACACTGAACAAACGCATAAATGGAGATCACAGAGTGTGAAAGTAAGTCAATGTTCATAGATATTTGAATATTGTGTGATGCATATTGCAGATATTATCGCACATCACAGATAAGACAACCGGTTGTTTCGACACAGATAATCAAGGGCAAGACGCACAATAGAAGATCTACATTAGTTTCATTTTTGTGAAGGTGCATATTGAGGATAAGGTAACTTGTACCCTCTAGTTATTTGATACACACGCATTTCTTATTAGGGAGGTAGCAAAGGTAAAGGATCAGCGAGTTGGATCTTCTTTCCAGTGGGTGCTGGTAAAACTTCTCGGGGAGGAAGGACAGGGCAAGGAAGAGGGAGTTGTATCTTCCTTACAATCGCAGCACTCAGGGAGTTGGTGCTTCCTTCCAGTGGTAGATGATAAGACAATTAGGGCTTGGAGCCTCCTTCCAATTGGAGGTGGTAAATATAATTTGGGAGTTGGTGCTTCCATTCAATGCTAGCTGAATAAACAGTTGGAGATTGCAATATTCCACGGGTTAATGCTATATTTCTACAATTCGAAGCTTGCACAGTAAGACAAAAATCTATTCAACTTGGTGCTTGAAGTTCGTGATTTGGTGCTCACATAGATCGAGGTCGGTGCAAGTGAGTTTATATAATCAATAGGTTGTTACTTGTGGATCAAGTTGGCACTTGAAATGAGTTGGTGCTCATGTTTGGAAAAAAATTTCTCCCATTGATGTAATAATTCATTTTATCTATAGATATACATATAGTTAATTTTCAGAATTTGTACGCAATTGTGTTTATTACTATTGTAGCTAAAACGTTTTAAGCGGTGAAAATTTGTTAAGTGGAAGAATTTATAATTTGCTCTTTATACTGATTCACCCCCCTCTTAGTATAATATAAATCCAACATTTCATACTTTTGAATTGGAATGGAGGGTGTTAGTTTTGGAAAACCCCTCAGCTTGAATTATAGAACATAATGAAAAGAAAAGAAGGGAACAAGATTCCAAGAAGAAAAGGGTGGTGTCTAGAGACATTGCTTAAGCACTTAAGCATGGTGCATTTTGATCAGAACATCACAATGCATAATGAGCATAAAAACATCTCTATTATATATGTTAGACAACCCATAGGGTTTCCTATTTATAGTTTCCATATCTAACCAACTTCCTGAAAGTAGGGAAGATATGGTCCACAAGTAGGGGTCTTTGGTCCAAACTATTTCTATAGATCTGTAACATCCCAAATTTTAGCTGGTTGTTGAAGTCACACTCACCACGTCCATGCTGACCATTTAGTCGTCTGTCCAACCGAATATTATACCAGTTGCCTATCATCCATCAACTGATTGTCTCCAAAATATCCAAAGATGTGATGAGCCATTAAGATAGTAGGTTCCAATACCCCCCCCATTAGCACGATGCTCTGGAGATTCAAGATATCAATGACTTGATCATATGTCCTACAATAAATAAGAGAGATAATGTTCTTCTGTACCAACTGTCTCAAATAATGAACATGAATTTCGGCATGCTTCATCTTTCTATGAGCAACAAGATTATCAACAACTTGAATAATCCCTTATTATCATAGTAAATAATAGTAGAGGCATGAACAGGAAATCCAATATCATCGAGGAGATATTGGATCCAAACTGCCTATGTTCCAACATTGACAACACCACAATACTCTCCTTCTGTAGTTGAAGGAGAGACTACCTTATGTTTCTTACTAGATTAGACCAAAGGTATAGAACTTAGACAAAAATTATAGTCGTCAATGACGTCGCCCCAGTCAGAATTAGTGTGGTCAATGAGTGCTTTTGTATTGCAATAATACTTAACCATACTGATAATTACCCTTAATATATCGGTGAATTCTCTTTCCATATTTCTAGTGACTTTTGTGAGGATCCTTCACGAACCTGGAAACCACACTAACACCAAAGGAGAGGTTTGGTCAATTGTGTGCCAAATAAATAAGGCGATCAACCAACTGTCAATAAAGAGTGGTGTCAACTAGCAGAGAGTCATAATATTTCAACAACTTCACTCCCAACTGATAAGGTGTAGCACATGACTTGTAGTCATCTAGCTTGAATCATTTGAAGAGATCCCCTTTAGGTTGAAAAAGAAATATACCATCATCCATTTATAAAACTTGAATTTCAAGAAAGAAATGCAAAAGACCAAGTTCAGTAATTTCAAATGTATCAGCAAGTTGTTTATTCAAACCCAAAATAAGATTACCATTGTTTCCAGTTATGACTGGATTATCAACATACAATGCCACAATTAGAGTATCACCATGAACATGTAATACATAGATGTTGTGATCATATCCACAATGTTTGAAACCAATATTGACAAAGAATCTATCAATCCTCTCATAACGCACGAGGTGCCTGTTTCAAACTGTACAACAACTTCTTGAGTCGACAGACAAGACCAAAGCCAGTAAAAAAACCAGGCAGTTTCTCCATATAAATTTATTCAGTGAGATATCCATGAAGAAAGGCACCTTTTACATCCATTTGATGAAGCTCCCAGCCAAAAAGAGCAGCAAGAGAAAGGATATGTTGGACAGAAGTCATCTCCGTGACAGGGGAAAAGGTTTTAGTATATTTGATGCCTTCTTGCTGAGAGAATCCCTTAGTAACCAAGTGATCCTTATGGTGTTCAAAAACAATGTTAGAGGTAAAATTGGTTTGATAGGCCCATTGACACTTCACAACATTCTCTCCTTACATTCGAGGAACAAGTTCCTGTGTCTGATTCTTCTTCAAGGAATCAATTTCAGCAGTCATAGCATTTTCTAATTATGGAACACCCTGAGCATCAACATATATATCATGATCACATATGTTAAGTATATGTGCCATCAAAGCAACATTGCCACATTGTTTCTGACTGTGAGTCTGCCGACCAGTACTCGGATTGCTAGAATCGGGTCCAGCAGCTTCAATTATTTTAATATGTCATTGAGGTAAACTAGTCGTCGGTGATCACCAGTCAAGGAAGTGGAACTGCCAAATTCAATAATCACAGTAGACCGACCACCACTCGATTCAAGAGAATTCGTTGATCTAGTTGATACTCCATTAGCGGGTATAATCGATATTGACTCTTCAATAATATCAAAAGGATCATTATTTAAAGGACCGGGAGAGGAATTCAATAGCTTATTACCTTAAGTGTTCTCATCAAAAAATACAATTCAACTCAATACTATATGTTCTTTTATAGGATCAAACAGTCTATAGGATTTCAACTCATCAGAGTATCCCATCGTGATGAAAGCATGACTCTTTGCATCTAGTTTCTTTCTACATTAATCACTGATATGCACCCATGCAACACATTTGTCACGTACCCATACCCCATTATCACGCGGAATTAAAAATTTCATCGAGATCCTATACTGCTCATCGAAACATAGGGTATGGTCGTGACCACATATCGACAATTCCAACACTATCACGCTCCCTCCCGTCTTCCATTGATCAGTTCGATGATCTGCAAGGAAAGATATTAGAGGAGATCGGACGGTGGAGAGAAAACACGATGAAAATCAACGATCCCATATGATCCCACAGACTAGAACCAAATCAACGGTTCAGAATCCACCTGCAAAAATCAACGGTGCAGAAATCTTGAGTTGCGGGGTTGGAAGTTACAAAATTTGCGATCTCACTTTCTGCAGTCCACATCCCGCATCAAAAACAGATCAACGACGGAGAATCATCCCGTGAAGATCGATGGCACGGAAAATTTTACTTGCGGGATTGGAAATTATAGAAATCGCGACACCGCGACCCTGCATCCCACAAGGAGAGGAATTTGTGGAAGGGAATTTGTGGAAACCAAAATCTGCGAAACGGCATTCCACGTCCCGCATCCCGCAAACCTGCAATTTTGCCCAAAGAAGGATTTCTAGCAGAAAACTCAGCTTTTCCACTGAGTTCTTAGATTGATCTGAACATTCAAGCCATTATCGAACTGGACAATCTACCCTGCAACTTAGTTTGAAATGCATTGATGGAAAAACATACACGGATGCCTATACTTGCAGTTATTCAAAGGAACAATGCATCAATTCAACATAGCAACATGTTCATCACATTCCATCAAGCAATTTGCAAAACAAGAAATACAATTGCAGAGAATAACATAGACAATAACACTTATCTTGAACAGAACTTGCCCTGCAACCAGCTATGTCGATGCAACATTCCACCCAACCATAGGCCAGTGTGCTCCTTAGTCTCTCAGCAAAACTGCCACCCCCGATCTGGGCATGATTTCCTCAAGGAATAAGGGAACACTAGCAAACTCATACATAGCCAAGGTGGAATAACACTCAGCCAAGCCAACACAGTTTGGTTTATCAGACTACAGGATAAAACATTCCAACATATGGGTTTCACAGGCCACTCAGGCAAACCATCTCACAGTTGGGTATCACAGATTGTTCACAGTCAAGCCAACCTTCACCTTAAAGACCAGTCAAGCCAACAAATGGTTTATCAGACTATACACAGTCAAGCCATCTCACTGCTGGGTTTATCATGCTAACTAGCCAAGCTAGCATTCGTCGTTGGGTTTATCAAACTGTTTAGCCAAAGGTTACTCACCAGGTCAAACACAACAAGACACAACCAAGCCAACATATGGGTTTATCAGGCTACCAGCCAAGCCATCTTTTCAGTTGGGTTTATCAGGATTCTAAAGCAATGGGCAGGAAGAACTGCTAAGCTAGTGAGCTCATCTACAGAGCTATGAACACCTTCACAAGACCTATATAGCCTAGATTCCCCACTACCTACACACCCAACACAAGGAAGTGTCCCATTCTCTGCTCCACAGTCCCTTAGGCTACACCTTCCCTTCTAGTGCTCTTCAAGATGTGCATAGCAGGTTCACCAGCCACTCTTATCTTATTGTGAGGTTCCACACTAGGTTTATCAAGCACATTCTATGTCTCTCCCATTCTTACGTCTTGTACATAGTTTAGACCTGAACCAGGGTGCACAATACAACAACCACAGGGAGACTCTACAACACAGGATTACTCTAGAACACGAGTAACAGGGTCTCATACACTCTATAGTTTAAGATAATGCTGCGATGCAGTAATCACAGTCTTTCCAAGGGAAAAACACTCCTTGAAGCGAAGGATACACACAGGAAAAGCTCTGCTGATACCCCTAATGTCACTCCCCTGGGAAACGAAGATAGTGGTAAATGAAAATTGAATGACGGACCAGAACATCCCGCAGCTCTCAAAATGTGAGAGTAAATCCAAAACGTGAACGCATGGGTCAAAACTGGCGCATGGTATTGGTGTTTTCTTGTTTGTGCAAGTAAAACACGATATTCCAAAACTGGGTGCTCTTCCCAATTCGAAATTGCACATACTCTTCCCCTTCCAAGAAATAACTACCTCAACTGCCTTCTGGCAGAATAAATGGTTGGGAAGAGAAGACAAAAAAGAGGATAGTTGACAGTTCTGATGGGTTCTCCCCATGACACATGGCTTTTCCCCAAACTGGCTCAAGGTTAACATTCCCACCCCCTTATCCTTAGGAAAATCATGCCCCCGTCTCATTATCCGTTGCATTGACATAGTTGGTTGTGGGTTTTCATTAATTTTCATAGTTACATGATGTTTACAAACATGCTTGACTTAGCACAAAAACCATAGGAGTTAACCATGATCGCCTATATACCAAACATTAATCAATGACAGGGCCTTGGCCTTGAGCTCCTTGTCATGATTCGATATAATATTTACATCATATACATTAANACATCCAAAGGTTCTGAGGTGTCCAACAGAGGATTTTCGACCATTCCATTTCTCGACAGGAGTCGTGTCAACGACTGCTCTGGTTGGCACAACATTCAGAAGATAGTTTGAGCAGTAGACGACTTTTTCCCAAAATCTCATCAAAATGTCCTTGACTTGGAGTAAGCATCTATCCATTTCTACCAAGGTCTGATTCCTCCTCTCTACAAAGCCATTTTGTTGAGGGGTGTGAGGGACAGATCTCTGCCAAAAAATGTCAGTCTGCAAGAGATATCCTTCAAATTATTGGCTCACATATTCACCACCATGATCTGATCTCAAACATTTAAGGGGTGGACCACACTGCTTTTCAGCTAATGCCCTAAATTCCTTGAACTTTTAAAATACTTGAATCTTATTCTTAAAGAAATAAACCCACGTAAATCGAGAGAAATCATCAATAAATGTCAGAATATACTTCTCACCTACAAGTGATGGTTAGTTCATGCAACAGAGATCATTGGGAATAATCTCCAGTCGCTCATGTGCACACCATGCTTTTCCCAAATCAAAAATTCCTAATGATGCTTCCCAGGCATACATCCTCTACAAACTCCATCAAGTGGAATAGTCTTTGGAAGACCAGTAACCATATTTTGAGTTACCATCATCTTGATACTTCTAAAGTTTAGATGACCAAGTCGTTCATGAAAAATTTGACTTCTGTCATCATATCGGCGACGAGTGCAATCGGTCCAATCATACAGGAATCATAGAACTTATAAAGTCCATCCTTAGGATACAAAATCCCATAAACAATATTTTCCTCCCCAAGCCTTAAATCCTTTACGATAAAGCAATCCAACCAGAATTCAACAATCTTCTTAGTTTTCATCAATTGAGAAACTGACATCAAATTTGTACTCAGAATCGGTACATGGTAGACGTCGAATATACAACCGTTCTGACATTTGACATCTCCATTTCCATCAACAATGAGGGTGTAATAATCAGCGACATAAATCCTCTCTTCAAGAGAACTGCTTGAGGAAGAGAATAGAGAAGTATCCTTATCCATGTTATGAGTACATCCAAAGTCCACTATCCATTCAGTCTTATTGGTGTGAGCATGTAATTCCTGAGAAGTGTTGACAGAGAAGGTATAATTTTGAGAAGGTTGATTGGACGACTGTATAGTTGAGGCACAATCCTCTAGGTCCTTGACCTTACCTTCTAAGTCCTTCATCTTCTTCCAAGAATTCTTCTCAACATGTCCCACCTTTGAACAATACCGATAGGTCTTCTTCTTATGACCCTTCTTCATCGACGACAAGGACTTTCCTGTCTTCCCTTTTGTAGGTTGGTCAATACATTCTAGTCATTGATCATGTCGAGCACATTCTGTAGGATTTGGATTGACCTTGATTTTCAACAAGTGATCTTGGTGCTTTCCACCAAGCTTCCCTTCTTTAAGCAACTTTTGTTGGTCCTTGATCAGTGAATCACATAAAGCATAAACAGTAAAATCCTTACCATATTGATTATGTGACATCCAATTAGCCTGAAATGAAGAATACAAGACATCATTTGGTGTCTTCAAATTCATCAGAACTAGCTCGATAAGTTGTCCATCCTTCTTCAGAAAAACCTTGCGACATCCACCTAATTTCAGCGGTAGCTCCTTGATATGAGCCAAGTAGTCCTTGATTTGATCAAAGGAAAGAGGTTCTAGAGAGATCGACTCTTTCTCTATCTACATTACTTCTCCTTCATTTATCTTGTTGAACATGGTTTTTAGTTTGGTCTAGACATTGTGAGTACATTCAATTCCACTTGTATGGAAACAAATCCCCCTCAAAATGTACATAGTGATAACACCCACAAATTCATCCTTTGTTAATGTCGATAGTAAAATTGGCATAAATATCCATTGGATTAGCAATGGCAGTCTTCATAAACTACCACATTCCTTTAATCTTCAATAAGACATCCATATCTTACACCTGGATAAAATAATTATGTCCATTGAGAATAACAAGTTCTATCTTGGAAGCCATCCTTTTAGTCTAAGAGATCTGATCAAAGTCCAGGTAGAGGTATAAGTCGACAAATCTTCCTCAATGAGTCAATCAACCCTAGATCTGACTTAGCACAATTTGTAGACGATGGGGCTAGGTAAAAAACTATTCCTCTGATACCATATTGGAAAACCTCTCAGCCTGAACTATAGAACATAACGAAAAGGAAACAAGGGAACAAGATTCCAAGAAGAAAAGATCGGTGTCTAGAGACATCATTTAAGCACTTAAACACAAAGCATTGTGATAAGAACATCACAATGCATAATGAGGATGAAAAACATCTCAAATCGATATGTTAGACAACCCATAAGGTCACCTATTTATAGTTTCCAGATCAAACCAACTTCCTGAAAGTAAGGAAGATATGGTCCACAAGTAGGGGTATTTGTTCCAAACTATTTCTGTGGAATCTGCAACTTTCCAAATTTTAGCCGGTTGTTGTAATCATGAGTACCATTCAAAAAACTATCCAACTGATTGTTCAATCATCTATCCAACCGACTGTTCTACTAGTCGCCTATCGTCTATCAATTGATTGTCTCCAGAAGATCCAGAGGTGTGATGAACCATTAAGACCGTAGGTTCTAACAGTTAGAAACATTCTAATTGTTTATTTAAGGTCCAATTATTGCATATAGACGTCGTAGGAACACTACATGATTATGCATATTTTCCCCAAAAGTATTTTTCATCGAAGTTGAGTTGTAGGAGATATCAACTACATCCTCAACAACCATGGAATTTATGATGAGCTTTCCTACCAAAATTGTAGGTGTCATTTGCATTGCATTCCTCTTCTACGGTGTCGTGAACTTGGAGGCACAAACTCAAGAAATCGACTACTTTTCAATTGGTTCTACAGGCAATTTCAATTGAAATTCTAATGTTAAAAATACTAGTCAAATTATGAAAAAAAAATTAATCTAATTGACTATATAACCATAATTTCTATAAATAAATAAAAATGTAATTTAGAATTTACATTATAACACAAACTTGTACAAAAAATTACATATATAGGTAGGCCTCTCCAGAGGAGAAGACAACCTATGATCAAGTAACATGCCTCTCAAAAAGATAAAAAATCCTGAATTCAAAATAGACAGAGGAATATTATTATTTTCCAAGTGACATAAGGAAAGAGTCTGATATAGACTGAGCATGCTAAGAGACCTAAAGCTATACTCAACCTATAGACTTCCTTTGGAAAAAAAAAATTTAAACAATTGATCTTTAAACAAAATAAAACCAGAAGCAGGAAACATAAAGACACTAATCATCATAATAATGGCATTCTTGACACTTTGCAGTCGTGGATTCGCTAACTTCATTGTCAGTACTAGGATTTTTGTGCTAGAAATCACTGGAGTTAGTCATTATGCTTTCCTTGTCCTTCATCTTTATTGTCGTTTCTTCATTCTGGCGTTCCTCTTTCACCATGACCACGGGTGTTTCTTATGTTTCCTCCTCCTCAGGTTGCCCCTCACACCCAACATTTCATTTGTCACAATAATCAATTTTCTCATCTTCTCCAATAGTGACAAGTAGAGACGATGGGAGGTGAAAAAGCTTCGCAATATCAACACACCAGTCAATGAGAACCTAAATTATGTCCTTCAACTCCTAAATTCTAGCTTGTGCATGTCCTCCTCAACATCCTTGATGTCATTATGAATTATTGGTTGTGTGTCAGTCATGGTAGCAAGGTGACAAGCGAAACTAGTGTTAGGATTAATTAATCCTCCTGTGTCCAATATACTCTATTTAGTCGTATTTCCTAACTTAGGGAGACATTATTAGTGTAGAAGAGCACGGGGAACACATATAGAGGTTATCTTCCACTTACTGTATGTTCATGCATGAGTTAATGTGCCTCTAAGACCAATCCCTACATTATAGTATCCCACTCTAAGTGCCACCGGCAGCCTCCATCAATTGGTTGTGGTAGGTAAGAAGTTATGCTGAGTCAAACTCTAGTTACAATAAGTTAGATCACTTTCAGTTATCCTAGCGCTATTTTTGCATAATTCAAGGGAGATGGAGCCTTTTTCCCACCTACCCCATATGTTAACTGATTGTAGACTGATTTAGACATCCGGAGTTAGACTAGTGAGTTCCAACAATGATTTAGACACACTGAGTTAGCTAATCAGTCAGGTTTAGTTGGTAGATTCGAATCCTATCCACATTATTTGAATTCTACTTATTGTAACACCATTGTATTACTGATTAATGAATGAAGATTAAAGTTGTGATTAACTGATCAATTCTTGTCCGTTTTATCTATAAAAAATTGCATGAATTTACTTTTCAGTGTACATTTTCTTTGATTATTCCACTGCATAATTTCCCTTCTCAATTGCTCTCATTTTCCTATAGCTCAATGGTTCACACAGTTAACATGGTATCATAGCCTTGTTCAGGCTAGCAACAAGTCTTGTCTGATCTCCATTGTACACCAAAAGCATCTAAGTTTCCACATAAATCCTAGAATTGTAGCATTTCTCCCTCTGGATTATGTCCACAGAAGTCTATCTAGGTGTGACAGACTTTGAGAGAGTGTACATGTCGAGGTGGAAAGGCTTGAACTAACATATTATTGTGAATTGAATTGGTTTTGCAATGTTATTTGCATGTACCTACATAGCTTCTTGAGGAATTGACTGGTCAGCATACAGAAAGATGGATTCTTAATCGCATGTACCCTTCAACTACTCTGATTGGAGGGCAGATATGCAGGTATCCTTGCGCAAGCTTCATCTGTTTAGGATGACAATGGGCAGAGAAACTGAGCCCTAGCAGTATGTTGAGAAGAACAATTTTTTGAATCAGCTTGATGAATCCTTCAGCTTCATTTTTAATCATATCTCTCGGGATTTTTTGTTCCACCTTGAGGGACTAAGGAATCCGAAGGAAGCTTATGATAAGCTTGAATATTTGTTTGGAAAACAAGATGAGCTTCGAGGGCATATTTTGAAGAGTGAGCTCATTTCTCTACATCCTAGCAGTTTCAAATCTATTCCGCAATTCTTTACAAAATACAAGTCACTAGTACTGCAATGCAAACAATGTGGATTAGAGAGAAAATATTAGCAGCTTGTGTTGTCATTGCTGAGAAAGCTTGGCTTAGAGTACTCAGCCTTTGTCTCTACATTCCATTCTGTAACATCTTCCATCCCTAATTAGAAGGTGCCTTCTCTATATGCTTTTGTTGAGTCCTTAATACAAGAGCAAGATAAATTGGTTCAAATGGGAGTGATTCAAACCTCGAATAATCAAGCACTCTTAGTGACAAACTCAAACAATGCGCAAGAAAGAGGGAAGCACGAAGGGAAGGAGACCAAAAACACTGATTTGAGGCTAAAGGAGAATCAGATATATTATGATGGAGCCACGGGTTCCAAGAAAAAGAAGATATTTGAGAATACTAAGTTTCCATATTGTATGAGAGGATTTCATCTAGAGAATCAATGCATGAAGAAGACCATTGATCAGTTGACAACACTTCTTGAATAGAACAATATTTCCCTTCAAAAAGGTGCAGAGATGTCTAAAGCTGGAGAGTAGACTGAAGAATATGAGAGGTGCCATGCTTTGAAATCAAGCTTCACTTGATCGAAGGCTTGCTTGATAGATTATGGAGCATCCAACCACGTGGTTGCCTCCAAATATTACTTCACTACTCTGGATCTTTCAGGAGGACCTAACATTCATATGGGGGATAATTCACATATTCCAGTTGTTGGGAGAGGTTCTATCAAAATCCAGCATGGATAGTTCAAGAATGTACTCTATGTACCCTCTCTTGCAGCAAATTTTGTTATATGTTTATTCGATGACACATAATGGCTCACCAAAGCAAGTTGTATTTGGTCCTGACTCAGTGGAGATCTCAAATATCTCAACTGGGAAGATTATAGAGAAGGGTGTTGTAAACCATGCCTCCAAGGCATATGAATTATCACACTTTCTGCCATAATCAACTCCAGTAAAATCTCAGCAGCCATTCGAAAGGGAAGGTAAAAACTCTCTTTCATCTCCATTTGAAGATAATGATATGTTGTCTAAAATTTCAGTTTCGAAATACGAGGAACAAGATCAGCATGATCTTGATATTGAGTTTATACCTCAATATGATCTAGATCCAGATCCAACTCCTATTCTGAATCAGAGGCCTAAATGGTCCCAAAATCTCGTTGAAGCAGCTGGGAATGGTGTTGGGAATCCAGATGATAGAAGAAGAATGAGGTCCTGGTATCAAAATGAACATGTTGCACTCTCTCAAACAGCTTCACTACCTATAGAGTGGTGCAACAAACTTCCACAAAGATGCTACTTGATGATAGTGAATGATCCACAATTTGTCCCACTGATTAACAAAATGGATCATTCCATTCCTCCTCCAGAAAGAAGAGATAAAACCAACATTCAGTAGATCGGAATAAGATGGAAAGGTTCACATGAAAAGTCTTAGGATGTTGATGCACAGAAGAACCAAAATACTGCTTTACTACTACACAGTGCTGCAAATTGCAGCAAAATTTTTGCAAGTTTTTGCCCAAAGAGAAAAAATTTCTCTTAAGTATAGCTTGTTTTCCTGATTTTACCTACTTATTTTGAGGGGGGTGGGGGGTTCCCATGAGTTTTTCCTAATTTTCCTTATTTTATTAAGCAGTATTTTATGTCATTTAGATTATATGTGTGACTTTTGGCCTAGTTTTCAGGGCCCAAGTTGTCCAAAGTTAGGATTAAGGGGGGTGTTAGGATTAATTAATCCTCCTTTGTCCAATATAGTCTATTTAGTCATATTTCCTAACTTAGGGAGACATTATTACTGCACTAGAGTGTGGGGAACACATATAAAGGTTATCTACCACTTACTGCATGTGCATGCATGAGTTAATGTGCCTTTGAGACCAATCCCTACATTATAGGATCCCACTCTAAGTGCTACCACCAGCCTCCATCAATTGGTTGTGGTAGGTAAGCAATTATGTTGAGTCAACCTTCGGTTACAATTAGTTAAATCACTTTTAGTTAGCCTAGCACTAGTTTTGCATGATTCAAGGGAGAGTGGCACCTTTTTCCCACCTACCCCATCAGTTAACTGATTGTAGATTGATTTAGATATATGGAGTTAGACTAGTGAGTTCCAGCAGTGATTTAGACACACTGAGTTAGCTAATCACTCAAGTTTAGTTGGTAGATTCAAATCCTATCCATGTGATTTGAATTCTACTTATTGTAACACCATTGTATTGTTGATTAATGAATGAAGATTAATGTTGTGATTAGCTGTCAATTCTTGTCCGTTTTATCTTAAATTTGTGGAGTGAATTTACTGTTCAGTGTACATTTTCTTTTATTATTCCACTGCATAATTTCCCTTCTCAATTGCTCTCATTTGGTTGTAGATCAATTGTTCAGAAATTTAACAACTAGGATCGACATGCTCCCGGGAGTGGTCAAGGTGGCCATGACCTTGTTGACTAGGAGCACGACGCCTCTCATTCTCCAAGTTGTAGTGCTCATTTATATCGCCCGTAGAGTTGAATTTCTCTACAGTTGTTTGAAACCCCTAGGAAACGCAGGGAGTGTGACATGAGGGAGACTGAGTCTGAAACTCACGAGAGCCTGAATGAAATTAATACAAATGACCATGAAAAGCTGCATAATAATCCTTGACGGCCTAGTACTAGTGCCAAGGACCATCATGAACTCTGTGAATTTCCACAAGTGTGAAATCGTGTTGATTATGGAGGAAGGAAGGGGAGTTAATATCCTCGGAAACTAATGTTTTCTCCATCCTGTCCATGCCATCCATCATTTTTGTTTATTGCACCTTTATTGCATCACTATAAATGCGATCATGATGGTCCATTAACACAAGATTGGTGGGGCAACCAACTCATCTTTCCTGGCTTTGATTCTGAAGGAAAAAAATCCTAACTCTGTGGACAGATTTAGACCAATCTCACTTTGCAACACTTCTTACAAGATTCTTACAAAAATACTAGCTACAAGAATGAAAAATATCATGAAGCATATTATCTCGGAGTCTCAAGGGGAATCTGTAGCTAGGAGGAAAATTCTAGACAATATCATTATTGTCCAAGAAGCCATCCATTTTAGCCTGGAAAGAAAACAACAAGGTATGGCTATCAAGATAGACATGGATAACGCCTTTGATAGGGTTAACCATTTCTTTCTTTTTGAAATTATGTCCAGGTTTGGCTTCTCGAAACGGTTTATTAGATGGAGCAAAGATTGCATGAACAGTCCTTGGATTGATCCGTTAATTAATGGAAGACTTGATGAATTCTTCCAAGCCTCATGAGGTTTAAGGAAAGGATTCCCATTGTCACCACTCGCCTTTCTGTTAGTGGCTGAGTCACTGAGTAGAAATCTCCAAGCAATATCCAAGCATTACAGGAAAATAGAAAAATAAGAGGCCTAAAGATCGCCAGGGGGACCAAAGTTGCAATGCATGCCCAGTCCGCAGAAGATACAATTCTGCTTTGAGGGGATTCCACAGTGATTGCAGAGAGATTCAACGAATATTTTTCCTCTTTCCTCAAAGCCTCAAATGGTAAGGTCAATCTTAAAAAATCCATGGTTTATGTTTGGAATTGCCCACCCAAGATGATGGCAAGGATAGTAAGAATTCTAGGCTTCGAAGGAAAGTTAAATTGGAGCTCGTTCAGCTATCTCGGGACCCCTATTTTCAAAGGTAAAAAAACTTATGCAAATTGACAGGGAATTGTCGATAAGATCAAGAAAAAATCTCCTCGTGGGGAGTAAGGTGGCTCAACCCAGCTGGAAATTGTGTCCTCGTTAACTCTATCATCTCTGCCTATCCAATCTACACATGCTCGATCTCTTTAGCTCCAAAAAAGGTTATGCAGGAAATCACCAAGGAGATTAGAAAATTACTTTGGCAAGGAGGCAAGTCAAATGGCTCAAAAAAAATTCAACTTGTAAATTGGGATGTTATTTGTAGTCCGAAAAACTATGGAGGGGCCGGAATAAGAGACTTGGCAATGATGAAACTCGCTCTGGGAGAGAAAATCCTGTGGAGAATTGTCTCTGGAGAGAAGGTTTGGTGGAAGGAAATTATTAGGAAAAAGTATATGAAGGGAGCAAAGAAAATATGTGTAGATGAGTACCCATTGACAAGGAAGGGGTCTCCAATTTGGAATCTTTGCAAGAAGGCGGCCTATATCATCAAAAATCACTTGCATTGGAGCCCCAGAAATGGTAAATAGATCAAGATTTGGTATGACAGTCTAGGGCCTGTCTCTCTAGCAAACCACGTGTCTTCCTTTGCATATCTCAAGCAATGGCTAGATAATTTAAACATCTACACCCTTTTTGACCTATCTACTTGGAAAAACAACGAAATATGGGGTGGATGGAAATATTTGGATGTTCCTGAACATCTAAAGTTTGACTTAAAATCCCTACGCTCTCTTCTTCATGGTTCTACGTCTGTTCACATTCAGATTTCATATGGTAGACGTTGGGGAAAATTGGGGATCTACACTGTAAAAGAAAGTTATCGAATCATCTCCAACACAAAGATATCAGCAGAACTGATATTAAGTGGAACAAGGTTTGGTGCAAAAATGGCCTTCTAAAAATAAATGTATTCTTCTAGATATTAGCACACTACAAAACATTGACAACCGATAATCTGAAAAGAAAAAAAAATGAATTGGAGGACCATCACATTGTGTATTCTGCAAAGAGACATAAGATACTCTTGACCATCGTTTTATGGATTGTAAGCTTTCCAAAGAAGTATGGTCTCAAGTTGTACATGAGCTGCATATAAGCATGATCCTTCCAACAAATTGGAATGACCTCTTTTCCTGCTGGAAAGACTATTACCAAGGTTCTCTTCTAGAAAAGCTTGATCTCACAAGGGCTTGGGTTTTCCTCCCTAAATACATTTGCTGGAAGATTTGGGTAGCTATAAATAAAGAGTTGTTTGAAGGGGAAGCCTCCAGTCCAAGGAAAGTAATGCTTGCTGCAAAATCATTGTGGGTGGAAGATTTAGGTACGAGGGGGGTGACTCATCAATTCTGATGAAAGAACATGGGCAATTGACTTTCTGCAACCTATTGCCAATAATTGGCATACGGTAGTTAAAAGACCCAACTGTCTAAATTGGTAGGTGAGGATGAGTGATGAAGATTTTGATAATTGGAGGCTAAATCTTGGTTTTAAATCTATATTCTTTAATGGGGAATCTAAAGGAAATTCGGGGCTAGCTGGGGCAGGTGGTGTCCTTTTTTACCCAGTAGGGAACAAGCTGAAGGATTATGCCTGGGGCCTAGGCAAGAAATCCAATAATGGAGCTAAGTGGCTTGCCTTAATCAAGCGACTGGATATTGAAAACATCTTCGGAATGGAGGATTTATCAGTTTATGGAGACTCGCTCATGGTCATAAGAGAAGCAAGAAAGATGAACAAGAATTACAAGAGTCCAGCAATCAAACTGCGTCACATCTTTAATTTTCTAAGAAGGGAGTTCAAATCCCTAAATTTCTTCCATATTCTGAGAGCAAATAATAAGCAAGTTGATGTAATGGATAACAAAGGCGTTTTATTAGAATATGGAGAGTTAGACTTCAATGAATAAATGAAAGGATTAAGTTGGATCCCTTGAACATGGTTTTATTACCAGAGAGAAATAGTCTTAATCTCAAATGGCAAGTATGCTTTACATGAACTCATCTAAATCAGTAAATGGCAGGTATTCTCATAAAGAAGCTCTAATGAATTCGTCTTTATTGCAACGTAAATGGAAGGTATCCAATGAAGCCATATTTATCCCAATGTGCTTCAAATACAACTCAGGTGCTCTAGTCTGTTTTTCAACACCGCCTCATTTGCACAGAAGTAGTATTTGGAAAACCAATTCAAACATGAATGCTATCATTGAGGTTGGAACATCAAACATTAATCCACCCAACTTCCAATTTGAATGGTTGGATCGCAATCTGGTTAGAGTCAACCTGGAGATCCTGCATGGAGTTATCTCGGTTTCAGGATATGAAGTCAGCAGAGTTGGAACGCGTTGGGTTTTCCATGCACTGACAGCAAAATAAAATACAAGTTTTTTAATGCCCAATAAATGTCAAATGTAGGTAAAAACAACAACAGGCCTCAACCTTGGCATCTTGGTATCTTGGCACTTGGGAATCAATATGATGTGATATGGCACTTGGAATCAACTGGATGATGAGGATTTGGAACTTGGGTAACACAAAAGGTAGGCAGATGGGTGGAGTTTTGGAAGGAGATGATGACAAGAGAAGTTATCAAACTGCAACTAGAAAACATTCAAAAATGGTAGCTCTTGGTTTCATTATGAATGCAAAGTATAAGCCTGATTGGATATTGGCAGAAGAGTGCATTGTTTTAATCTCTCTTCCTAGGTTTTGCAATGAGTTGTTTCGGTTACTTCTTCTTGGTCAATTTGTAAGAAGGTATAGTCTTCATATATTAGGGATCTTTCGTGATAGTTACAAATATGTGAAAGATGAGCAAGGTGTTTTCGATGTTTCCCTCCTGTGGGAGAAATCCATCTTTGTCGTAATGTAATCTTTCTTTATTATCCTTTTTAATACAAAAATACTTAACCGTTTCTATTAAAGAAAAAACACTCCATCCGGGAGCCATCATTTCTATCATCAAAATAACTAGATTATCTTATTTATGCGTTGTTTTAACATTGGCCAACATCCTAATGTAGTTCTACAAGGTCTTGTTGTCACCATCCTCCTATAGTGAATTTCTCAATCCATAGTTTCTTGCCAGATTAATTATGCAAGAGTACCCCCCTCCCTTTACTTCTTCTTATGTGTTTTAGACTAAATCAAGTAGTTTTACTATAAGCATAAATCCTTCTAAATATGATATCTATTAAACATATTTATCGATTATAAATAATTCAAACAATTGGAATTTATTAGGCATAGATACTTATTGATTTAAATTAAATAAAATTATATATACATTTTTATATTTAACGTGAACATGAGGTCGAATTTCATTTGCAGATCATAGATATGAGACGTAATATAAACATAGAATGGCCATTGTTGGCTTGTCCTAGATGCAATAATATGTGGTTTTGGAAACGAGAGTGGAAGAGACATGGAACTTGCTCACACTCTGGCCATTCATTTGTTTTTAACAAGTTAAGCTTGGATTCTTTCAGAACATATTTACCACTCATATATGGATTGATAAAATAATGACATATGTTTGTCATGCATTAAATTTGCAGGAAAGAACAATGCATTTTGTGTTAATGAGTGCACATAACATTGCTATTGATTTATGGATTAAACAGAGGCAAACCAACTCATTAATCACATACTTGCTCCACATAACAACATGAATTATCATGTTGTGTGATGGATTTCGATTGCTCTTACTTGAAACGCTTGTTCAAGCCATTGGTAGTGTGCCACTCAAATACCCCTAAAACCTAATACCTTTAACTCGCCACCATGAAATCAATTAGCATTAATTTAGTAAAACATCCGAATGGAAATATGTTTGAATGTAACCTTGCCAGTTGGCTAGCTTGGGTGTAATACCCCGGTTGTTAATACCCAGACATATGTTATTATTTATGTTTATTATTGGGGACTAGGTGTCGGTACTATGGACTTTGGACAATATTATTGTTGTTATTGTTGTTGTTTTTATTGTTATTATTATTTTTGTTGTTGTTTGATTAAATAACTATCTCAACATGGACAACTAACAAGAATGGGGGGCATGGATTCCACTTGTGATGGGGTTGAGGACTAGGAATTGTTGATCTCCCTAACATTACTTGTTGGACCTTATTTTTGGCTATTTTGGTTTACGGAGGTACTATTACACCCTATTGGATATTTGGTGGCCCTACTTGGCTAGTGCACCCTCCTTAGCCTTTGGTGATTCTCTTCATCTACTCATGCGCCCTCACTAACTATTTTTACCTTGCACTCCTTAGAAAAAGTGTAACTGCCTCCTTACTCCACCTTTTTCTATTTTGGGAAGGAATCTCATTAATGAGTAACTCCTCTTTCTCATTAATTCGAGTTGGCTTCTAACCTTTGGAGTTACCACTCTTGGAATTTTAGTCACTCAATTGGGGATTCGAATGGCTATTTGTGTATTGGAATGGGTTTTCTCTCATTCTCTTCTCCGGTTTTCTCTTGATATGTCTAATGAAGTGGAATGTTGTCTTGTTTGGAAAATACATGCTATCAAGTAGGAAATGCATTGTATTGTTGAATATTGAAGGTCTTGTAATGAGGTTTGAAGACCCTATAATGGGGATTGAATATTGACTGTGTAGAACACAACATGAGCCCTTATCACATTGCTTGTCCATATCCAAATAAAGCATGTGAATCCCAACAATGGATGGTTATTTCCTGAGGGACTTGTGTAGTGAAGGGAATCTCATTGCACTAGGTAGTGTAGATGGAAGGGAAAGTTTAAATGGAGAAAGGTATAGTTATGGTCTTTGATAGCGTGAAAAGAATGCAACCATATGTTCCGGTTCATCTATTTCTTATATTTTTTTGTTGTGAGATATGTTCCATTGTGTCCAGAGCGATGTTTCCAGCAAGGAATACTTTTTGTTTCATTGAAAAAGGTTTTTTATGACTGAAATATAGTTGTTTTTGTTTGGTAATGTCCCCGGTGTTGAGATGAGTGTACCATACATTTTGGTTTAAGAGTACCTCTCTTGTGGATATGAGGGGGTTATTTCCATGTTTAAATATGCATGAGCATGGCATGTCAAAGGCTCGGTGGAGATTTGTCATGTTGAAGCTAGTTGCGTTCATTGAGATTACTATTTTGTTATATGCTTATTTATTGAAATTTTCAGCCTTAATATCTTATTTTTATTGTTGCTTAGATGACTATAGATGGTAGATTCATACCTGATTTTTATTTTTGCTTAGATGATTGTAGATGACATCCTTGATATCTTATTTTATTGTGGCTTAGATAGTTGTAGATGACAACCCTGATTTTTTGTTCTTTTTATGTTAATATGGTTGTAGGTGGCAATCAGTAAATATGATTTTTAACATTGATATTATGGTTGATTATGGAAGCATCTAAATCTATTTAATTACATTGTGTATGGTAGCATGTAGATATATTTAGTTGATTATTATATGGTTGAAATAGATTTGATATTTGATGTTTGATTACATGTTAATAACTTGCTCAGATCTCGTTTCATTTCATGCTTGCATTTACCTTGCATATGATGTGCATTAGGGAATGATTTGCATTTTTTTGTGAATTTCATTAAAGAGGCTAAATGATTTATTTTATTATCCTTTTGGCATGCTAACCTAGCATTACTCATCCTTATTCTTCTATGCATTTCCTTAGTTCATCCTCCCCTTGGATTTCCTGGTGATCTTGGCCTTGGTTTTGGAGTCGGGGGCATCACATTGGGCTTCTAGTCTTTGCATGGCCTTTGCTTGAAGGCACAACCATCCTTACCATAGTGGCTATTTCTAATGAGATTGGTAGTGGGAACCTAGTGGACCTCTCCCCAACATAGATGGGAACACCTTCTGATTCCTAACATATAATTAAAAAGATGAAATAAGGAATGAGGAGATTGAGTAAATTCAATATTGTAGTGTAAGGGAAAACCCAACCAAAAAATAACCTAGTTATACAGGTGAACACTGACTTAGATGAATAAAATTAAGCACTCTCTAGGTTTTCTTATGACCAGTTTTGTACCTACTTTTTTTACCTTATCTCTGTTTCCATGTCTTTTTAGTGTCAGGTGGAGAAAATAGAAACATGAGGGGGATTCCATCCAAAGTTTTTGTTAAGAAGTTGGTGTGAGGTGGCATGTTCTCAAATTGTGGATGTACAACAATAAATAGGACATTATGGCCACAATCCCCACACTGAGAACAACCACAATAACAACAATATGACAACGACTAATAGTAGCAACGTTAACCCAAGCCCTTGAAAAAAAATTAGTAAGTTGTGTCATTTCCTCCCATCTTTTCACCAGATTTTTCCTGTACATAATCAATAATGTTTTTTTGTTCAAAACTATGATCAATAATGACTTATGTTATACCCTTTGTAGACCTAGTTTCCTAGGTAGCAGGGTACAACGGGAAAAATATATACTTTCCTTTGTAAATTAATACAATAGTTCTACTTATTTACTAAAAAAATGATTCGACTAAGAAGCAAGGAGCATAACCAATTGACTAAACATGTATAATTGAACTAACAAGTAAGGTGTAAAGAACCCATAATCACATACATGCATCGTAATAGCAAGTCACGTCATCTACCTAGCATTTTCATGTCAGTGTATCTCTAAGAAATGGATAGAAATAAGGATAGTAAAAACAATTAATATTGATATTAATATCCCTACAAAGGTAAACATCTATGTCGAAGGTGTGGCAAGGGTATAGCTCCAGCCCCTTGTAGTGGTATGTTATACATGGAGTCATGGCTCTACTGCACAGGAAATGTGTCTTCCTAAAATCATTTAATGATATGTGCAAAATAATACACATTTTTTTTATTATAAGGGGATTTACAGATCGCATAGACCCCCTTCATCAATAGTGGATGTGAATCTATTAAGGTTAGATTGTGTAGTGCATCATGCAACATATATCTAAGGTAATGGCCCTAAATTCTTGTAGTCAACAAATCTAAAACAATTTTACTATGGGAGGGTATATTACCATGAAATCTATAAATATTCTTAATTAGTGTTATACTAAATTTGTTATTAGATTGGATTGATAAGCAAACCAATATGGCTTCTTTGATTTGACCTAATTTTTGTCTCAATATTCTCTCTCATTGATTATTTGTCCAATTTTCCCATGTATTGGTTCTTTCAGGTGTGTAGAAACCTAAACGTGGTACTATCTAGAGTCTACACCGAATAAAGAAAATAAAAGAAAAATCTCCCTACAAGCTTTATGATTCCAAGATAAGAGAGACTTTCTCAAAGATTTGGATTGCAATTTAGTTGAAAATGCTTGTGTAAACAAGTGGAAAATTATGAAATGATTAAGAGAAAATCCAAAACATGTTTAGGACCTGCATATTGAAAATATTTCACTAGATAATTTTGTTGAATCCTATGTTCATATAATTTGAACAAAATCAAAACTTTCATCTCTCGCTCGATTAATTATTACCAAGGATTCTTCTCTAGAAGGAATTGCAGATGCAAATTCTTTAGGGATTGAAAACAGACCAAATATGTAGAACATGAAGATGCAAAGAGCCATGGTTGTGATGAAGGTCGTGAGCAATTCTATCCTTAACAAATATGCAATTGGTGTTGAATTCAGTGAGATCAGTTCTATCCTTAGCAAATCTACTTTTGGATTGAAGATAGTGAAATCAGTTATATCCTCAACAAATTTACAATTGGAAGTGAAGGCAGTGAGCAGTTCTATCCTTAGTATGAAGAACCCAAAAAATACTATGGATAGGATCCAATGCAAACTATCAGCTAGTGTAATGATATAATGGTAATGTAGATGTTAACCATGTAAGATGTCAATTTGTGTAAATATGCATGCATGTTAATGATAGTGTAAATGCTAGCCTTTGTGAGCCAACATGGGTCCTACAAGGTTGAATACTAGCCTTTGTGATCCAACACGGAGCTTGTGGCATTAATATTTCTCAATGACAAGAAGTGCATTACCAACTCTAAGATAAGACCCCAAGTTGATTATCCAATGATAAGATTGATAAATCAACTGGAATATTTAAAAATAAATAATAATAAAAACAATATTTAATGTAACACTTTGGAAAACGGACGAAGTTTTTAAGTCAACTTGCAAACTAATGGTAATTTAACACAAATTGAATACAATATACCTACATATTGATATGTATAGTAAGCTAAAATTTGCTAGAATATCATACCTTTATCTAATACTATCATTTGTGCCGAGAGGTGCAAAAAAACGTCGAGAGGGTAAAAATATTGTGTCTTTCCGCAACCCATCCTTTGTGACATACCATGGGAGACTGGAAATTAATACTGAGTTTTGAAATTTTAGGTCAAGACATTTTTGACTAAATAAAATTTATCTTTGGTATTTTATCTTTGGATTTATTTACTTTTGTAATAAATTTTAACTTATTTTACAACCTGTCTTTCTTGATTACGATTTCAGATTTTCGAATCGGGAAGCGGAAATGCATTTTTTGGAGCTATCTACTTTTCAACTATATCTACTTTCTCGATTTCCAAGTATCGGAAATCGAAAATTAAGAAATCGGGAAAGTAGAATTCTGAATTCCAACTGTATCTACTTTCCCAATTTTCGAGTATCGGAAATCAAAAGTTTCACTTTAGATAAGTTTGTAAGTTTCTTTTGTGATTTCCGATTTTCGATATGTTGGATGTCAAAAAGTGGATTTGTCTAGTTTCCCGATTATCGATTTCCGATTTTTTGGAATGAATTTTTGTTTCCCGAATGCCAATTTCCGAAAATGAAAAGTAAATTTTGTCAATTTTCGTTTATGCATACGATATATACGGTCTAGAGTCTTTTGGTTGTTTGAGTTGGGTTTTTTAAGATTTGAATTCATGATTAATTTTTACATTTGTTGCTTAGGATTTTTCACTCTGTTAAAGCTTTTTTTACAATGGATATTCTTTGTGTCCGAGCTCTCACAGTTGTGACTTTCTAAAGTTTTCACCCTTTGATCATTTTTTCTGGTAAATTTGAACTCACATCGTTTTTAGATACGCAATTCTCAGCTCCATTGCGTTGATGCCAGACCCCCATTTATGCCTTACACGGACCCTGTCAAGTGGGCATTGGACCACGTAAACCCTAAGCTTGGAGAGGTGCAAAGGAAGATGGAGAGGGGGAAAATATTGGGTATTTCCGCAATTAAACCTTTGTGACCTACATTGGGAGACTAGTAATTACATTTTTATGTGTACTACTGAGGTGATTTTATTAATGAAGCTTTTTTGTTTGGATATATTGAATTTTGGAATAAATTTTAACTTGTTTTTTAACCTATCTTTCTTGATTTCGATTTCAGGTTTTCGAAAGGAAATGTTCCTTTTTTATCGAATTTCAATTTTGGATATTCGTGTTCGAAGGGTGTTATGATATTGGCAGTTTGCGATTGTGGATTGCGGAAGTCGGCAATATTCCTTTTCATTTTCCAGAAATCAGAAAATTCACAAGTTTGTTTATCGAATATTTACTTCGCGATTTTACTTAATAATTTTCTCTACTTTCCCAACTTGTGATTTACGATATTGTGGATCTTAGAAACCGAAAACACCACATATTTTTCGACTGAATGTTTGTTTCCCGATCTCCGGTTCTTGATTTCGCAAATCGGAAGTTTGAAACCACGAAAAGTAAATGTTTTAAAATTTTGTATCCTATGTTGTTTGTTTGATCTCATCCGTTGATCCATATGAAATGTACAGTCTATATTCTTTTGGTCATTTTAGTTGGGTTTTTAAAGAATCAAACTTATGATTTTTCACTCTGCCCAGGGTTTTTTTACTGTGTATTTCCTCTGTGTCCCAACGCGTAGACTCGTGACTTTGACCTGTAAGTTTTCACTCCCTGACCGTTTTTTCTGGTAAATTTAAACTCTCGTCATTTTTAGACATGGTTGCTAAAATTCAATCAGAGAAGGTATCTGCTACGACCAGGAATACCAGATCTAAAACGGCTCTTCAAGAGCAGAAAATCAAAGATCCCAATGCTGGTGTTTTCACTGACACCAGTGGGTATGTGTCTGACAACTCATATGTGGACTGGTCCAAAATTTATGTTATTTTTGACAATGATGATTTTTCCGTTGTTGCTCATGACCAACCTTCCTACATGCACATACGCAATTCTTAGCTCCATTGCGTTGCGGTGAGACCTCCTTTTATGCCTTACATGAACCCTGTTAAGTAAGCATTGGACCACATCAACCTTAACCAATGAATGTTTCATGATATTGATAATGTCTCTCTTGCTTCTTTTCATCTAGATGTGTTTTCCAGGGCTTATGCTTTGGCAACCCCCAAGCTGCTTTTCTCACCAAAATTTTTTGATGAAACCCTCGCCAAATTCAACAACGAACAAGTGGTGAAATCTTGGCTAGAAGACCCAACACTAGTGATTCCCGTTTCACTTTCAGCATATCCAGTTTCTTGGTTCAAAGAGCCTTTCTCATTGTTGGCCGCCGTGTTTTGCAGGTTATTTGGCTTACCCAACTATTCCTCATTCAAAGAAAAATGGGTCCCTATGGCAAACCATGTTTTGCTTACAGGTGATTCCTTCAACTGGGCACAAATTCTGTTTTGCAATTTACGGGAAGAAATTGAAAAATATCAAAGAATCTCGGCCAACCGAAAACCATATTTCCACATGTCAGGATTCATTATGGATGCATTATGTGCGTGTTCTTGTTTCACGGACCTAAATTAGAATTGTAGTGAGAAATGTCCACCTATTCATATATAGTGCACTAATATGTGGGACGGCAATTTCATACCTCGTGTCTATGAGCTCTGTGACCTATTTCTCAGGTCAATGTACTACAAAATTTTCAAAGCTGATGCTTCCTGCATTCTCTCAAAAAGCTAGGGAACTCATTTCAGTGTATGGTGACTGGTATGTAGGAGAATATTTCTCTTACATAAGGATTTGGGGCATCAATATAGTGCACTTGCTTCCCAAAATAGTTCCAGACCGAATGGTGCTTCAAGAATTTTCCTATCAGACTGTGATTGATGGCGCTTTCTCAAGTTGACCAAACATAAGAAGACGGCCTCGCCCAAATTTTCTATGAACGTTGGCAATCTTACGATACAAAATCTTGTTCATGCGTCCTTGTTGGGAAAGGATATTTTTCTTATGAGTTTGGGGGAGGCAGTGAAAATAATGCATGACCCAGTGGCATATTTGGCTAATCTATTTGCTCATGAGCATGTCAAATTTTAATACGTTCATGAAAATGAGCCCAATGATTCCATGTTCTGAGCAGCTACCACTTTTCAGGAGGCGATTGGTAAAATCATTGATCCAAAGATAAAGTCCCATCTGTACATGTTTCAAAAGGATCTTAAGATAAGAACCCTATGAGAAAGAGAAGATAAACTCAGAATAAAACAAGATCTTGGGAAGGAGAAGAGAGAAGAAGAAGCAAGAGAACATGCAGCAAGGTCTCTTGCTGCATTTGCTACTCAACCTAAGGACAAGGAAAAAGGTGTTCTTGAAGGCCCATTGAGCCCCTCTCTTACAACAATGGAAGATATGCCGAAGAAAGGGGCAGAACTCAAAATAAATTTTGAAAAAGTCGGGTCTCAATTGCAAACTCAGGTAGAGTTAACTGAAGTAGATCCTAAAAGATAGAAGATTGTAGCAGGTTCTTAACAGGATCAACTTCCAGAAGCATAGAAAAAAGAAAAACCCATTTCTTTGATCTCAAGTGGAAAGAAAGAGGAGAGACTTGTTCAAGAACGTTCGATCCAAGATACACTTGTGCAAGAGCCTTCTGTACAAAAGGTAATTTCTTTATCATCAACTCAGATTGAGAATCATGATACGGGTGTGGAAGAAGACGTTGAGGCTTTTATGACTACCCTTGTGTCATCTATCCCCAATATCCAAATCTTTTCCAGTATGTTAGGTTGATCCTCTTCCCAGCATTGTTTTCCCGAGGTAAATTTGTCATCAATAATGGGACCTAATATTAGCATGTCCACCATTTTAGTTAACTCACCTATTCATAGTTCTCCTTCTTCCTTTTCACCACCTCAGCCTATCACTACATCCCAGTTCCCTATATTTTTCAGGATGACATTCCTTCTGTCTGTATGACTCTTCCTCAAAAGGAATATTTTCCTATATCTGATTCTTTTACATCACTCACCTTTACCTATGTTTCTTCTCCTATGAATATTTTCCCTCTCATCATAGACATTCCTTTAAACCAAACCCAAACTAATCCTTTGGTTACCATCCACCAGAAAATCATTTCATCATCTGAAGTTATCGCAGATTTTGGAGAAGATGTAGTGGTATCCTTTGGTAAATTTTATTGGAGTAAAAAGGATAAAGTTGTGGTTAAAAGGGGAGCCAAGAGAGCCAGAGAAAGCTCAGACAAAAATGTGCCTGCCCTTGGTTAGGTCATATGGAAGGCAGACACAAGTGATATGTAGCAAGGGGTATTGGAGACAGCAGCTGCCATGGGATTTTATGTTGGAATTATCAGTTTCACTATTAAGTTTGGCTCTTGGTGAAAAATAGAAGGAATTGGAGAAGGCCAAATAGGAGTTAGCAGAAGCACAATAGAGGCATGAACAACAAATTGGCCATTTGAAACAAGAACATGAAGACAAATTAGAGGAATGGAAAAACAAAGTTGAAAAAGCCAAGAACCAGCTTCGAAATGCAGAGGTTTTGAATCAACAACAAGCAAAGAAAATTGCTCTTATCAATCAAGAACTAAAAGATGCCCATTTAGCCTCAAAAGGCTCCTCTTTTGTCGATCTGATACCTAAGGATTTTAAACAGGTACTTTGTAAAATACACGAATAATTTCGACAGGTTATGATATATTTGTATAGGTTTTTTGATGAGATACAAGGCTTGTATGACAAGTTAATTATCAAGCATTCTGAAACTCTTGGGGATCACCGTCATCGGATGAGAGAAGCATCCACTTCTTTAGAGCAAGTAAGAGGTTGGCAAAAGCATATTAAGGAAAGACCTAATGGCTTGAGAATCTTAGACAAGTTAGATCTGAAAACAACTGAAGTTGCCATTGAGACATGGGAGGCTATGTGTGATTCAGTTGAAGCTGTAGTCAATGCAGAACAAAAGGTTTGTGAAAACAGGTGGTCTGCTTCAAAGAATTTGCTGACCTATTTGCGTTTACCTGTTTTGGATCCTCTCAATGAGGCACTTTGTCCTAAACTTCATTTGGAAGAAGTGGAAAAGCAGTTTGATGATACCAAAGAGTTGATCCAACAAATCAGACAGTTCACGGTGCAAGAGATTGAGAACTGGATAGAAGTTCCTCGTGCTTCGATAGCTCGGATAAAGTTGTTCATCAAATAATGGAAAAAAATCAGAAGGGAGGAAATTTCCTCCCAAATTTGCAAGAACGAAATTCAGTTGAGGAATGCTCATTTTCAGGAAGTCGATGACATTCTAGATTTATTTGCCAAGTGGCATTCTACCCTTGAGAAAAGCTAGAAACTATTTCATAATGTAATTGCACGTTTTCATAATATTTTATTTTCTTGTAAGTTTGTAATGTTATTTAAAGAGAGATAGACATTGTGTTATTTGGGAATATTTACGTATGGAGTTGTGCTGGGAAAGAAATTTCTATCATGAATTTGGACTTATTGTGTAAGTCCAATAAACAATGTTTTTTGCATTTTCTGTATCTTTAACACTTGGCTATTGTTTTTTGGAGTTTTATTTGTTAAGTTGGTCTAAAGTAAGTTGAAAGAAGTAATTTTAAATTCATGTTTGTACATTAATTGGTTGTTTTCTTTCATCAGTTATATCCTAAAATTATTACTTATCTTGTTTAGGAGTGAGTTATTTTTCAATCTTTTTCCGTTTATGCTCAAAGTAATTTTGATTTGCATGTTTTCACATTAATTGGTTATTTATCTGTTATTTCCTATAATAGTTTTATCTTGAAATTATTACTCATGTTCTTTAGGAGTCAATTATTTCCTATTTTCGATTTTCAACTTTTGCCCTGAAGGGCAGAAATGCAGAAAGGGGAAATACTATGTTTTCCAATAAGCAAGACCCTATGTTCCGATTTGCGATTTCTTATTCCCCTATTTCCTATTTCCGGCATTTCGGATATCCGATTTCTGGGTATCAAAAACTGGAAATTTCAGTTTTTGTTAAGGTTATTTGGGGTATCCGCGATATTGCACAATGTTTCAGAGAGGGTAAAAATATTGTGTCTTTCTGCAACCCAACCTTTGTGTCTTTCGGATATTGGAAACCGGACATTAAGGTTTTTGTTGAAATAATTTCCTAGATTCGCGATTTTCGATTTTGGATATTTCGGATATTAGAAAGTGGAAAGATCTTTTTTTTATATATAATGTTTATTCATTTCTTGGATTTCCCATATTTCGGGTCTAATTATCTCAAATCGCAAATCGTTGATAGCCCAAATAACCCTAAGAAAAATTGGAATTTCCGGTTCTCGATATCCGATTTCGGAAATTTGGTATCGTGTTTCAGAAATTGGAAATAAATATTATAAAATAAAAATATTCATAATATATATAATGTGTTTTTAATTTGTTTATATATATTGGAAATTATATGATTTTATTTTATTTAGAGAAATGAGTTAAAAAGTCATTTAAAATATAATAATTTTAAAGAATTATAGTTTTTAATTTATACAGTAAATTTCTAAGAAACAATTTTATGAGGTTTATAGATTGAATAATAACGATTATTTCTACTAATAAATATGAAGTTTAACCCTGGATCCGAAAGATAAGAGTCAAATTGGCAAGTACAGAACGGACAGGTCTATTGTGGCAGATTGACATTGTACTTGTTTCTGTCATCTATCCTGCACCCATTACGCATTAATGAAGCAAGTCTTGTTGTCTAGGCTAGCCAACTTGGTCATGAGTTGAGTTTTAATGTTGGGATTACAATTTATTCGGTAGTGACGTCTGTCATGAAGAGTAGTGCCTTCACTGCTACAGCAATTTCAATTGCTGAGTTTAGATACAGCACGGTCATGATTAAATTTTTCGGTTATTATATACGGTTATCCGGTAGGGATCAAAGAAGGAGGCATGGAGTTGATCAACTAGGTAGACGTTGTTAAGTATGAGTTTATTATGTGTGTTCGTATTATTTCTGCGTAACTTCTTTCTTTGGAAAATTTATGACAATGTTTGTATCTGCACAATGGCTCGTATGGCTAATCCTCTTTCTCCCCTTCCATTTTGTCCAAGACGGCATTAATTAGTCCATGTCGAAAAAGCTCTGTCAACATGTATTAGTTTCAATGGAGGACACCGTCGCTACTGAGGTAAGGGATGATTTGACCCGGCGGTCATTTCGTTATGTGGTTACAGTACAATTTCGCTTAGTCAGGAACTGGAAGTGGTACATCAATATTTTTTCGCCATTAATGGCCTCCTGTTGGTTTTAGCATGGTGATGAATATTTCTCCCTAATTCCATTGATCTATTTCTTGCCTAACTGATCGGGTCTTGGGGCACTCTTGTTATTCCCTGATTTTGTTGTAGAACCGTTATGTCTGCCTTTGCTCGGTTTTGTTCTTCATTTGAACCATCATACTATGTCCAAGGAGCATGCCACATCTCGTCATGGTGGGAGTGGTCACAGTTGTGCACAACGAGGGGCATGCATGACAAAGGTAGATGGTTACAACAATGATGTTTCTCCACAAGTTCAGTCCATAATAGATGACTGGGAAACGAGGCTGGTAAATGAGAACCTTTCTCGTGATATTGAGGGGGGCAGACCGAATCACTATTGGATCGTCAAAAAAATGATGGGGTCCCTCATGGAGGAAATGTTAGGCAGATGGAATAATACTAAGTTGGCAATTTCACAGGCTATGTCCAAAATATTGGAATTCGATATGGTCATCATGGATAGAGATGTGATGGCCATCTAGAACAAATTAGCCCTGGAAGTTGACTCCTTGGGTGATGGAGGTAGCGGCAATGTATCTATGGCTCCAGAAATGAATGTTGACCCAGCTCCCACGATACCCATTGTATATACATTGCCTGTTACAATTAGTCAGCTTTCCAAACAAGCTCTTAAATCTGATGCTTCTGTAGGGAAAGCAGATGCTTCTGTGGGCAAAGCGGATCCTTCTTGGGGAAAGTTGATGCTTCTGTGGGGAAAGCAGATGCTTCTGTGGGGAAAGTGGTTGTTTTTTCACTGAATTACAATCTACCATATTCAAATGAGGAACTCTTTGGGGCTTGTCCTATGGTTGAGTAAATGCAGGACACGTAGGATCCGGCTATCACTACCAGCGGTGCTAACTCATGAGCTTGTTTCTGTTTCATTTTTTTCTATTTTGCTTCCTTTTGTTTACTTCTAAGTTTATGTTGGTTTTTAGTTTTCAAGGTCTCTTCGTAAACATTTCTTCATAGTAATTTTGTACGTAGCCCCCCATATATCACATGGGTTATTTTGTCTCTTTTGAATATGTCTGTAATTTTGTTTAAACTTTACTTAGGCAGCATCGTTCATTTTCTGTATTTTTTTTATGCTCTTTACACTTCATCTATAGAGTTTTCTGCTTTTAACGGATTAGGGTGGTTGTTAGACCACTGTTTTCACTTGACCAGAATTCTCGATTTTCTATAATATTTTGTATAGTTGATTAATAGAAATGCAGACTTACAAAAAAAAATGAAGTTTAAAGATCTAATATATGTAAATGTATTATTTCTCTTAATAAACCTAAAGTTAAAGATCTAATATACGTGAATAGCTTGATTTGGGTATATGAAATTTATTCAAAATATCCAATGATAATTATTTATGTTAATAAATATCAAGTTTGAAGACAATTCGAGATCAAGATTTGTGAAAGCCGAAATTGGGAAATAAGATATAGGCTCCAACTGGAGAGCTAGATTTACCATAAACATTTGTGGCAAAGACAAAAGAATACGAACTAAGAAAATAAAACTTTAAACACCAAATGACTTTAACAAAACTGAATTTTTTTCAGTTTCTGGTACCCGGAGGTCAAAAATCGAAAATAGGAACTTTGACATTTGTTTATTTGAAAAGACAAAACTTTTGAGATCGGAAATGTCACAAATTAGAATTGGGGAATCAGAAATTGGAGCATATGGTGTATCTTCTTGGAAAACATAGGACATAGGATTTCTGGAATCGAAATTGTTGAAAATTGGAAATCGGGAAATTGAAAATAGTAAAATGGAATGTTCCTTATTGCAGAACATAAGATCTGCAGAATCCAAAATGTCAGAAATGGGAATTTGGGAAATCAAAAATCGGATATAGGGTGTGTGCAAGTTCGATACGTTTGTAGTTTTGGAAAGATTGTAATGTTTTGCAATTTAATGTGTTGGTTTATATATTGATTATCCATTAGAATCTTTACATATGAAATCAGGGACGCAACTAAAGTGCATTAAAAAAAAAAAACAATTGATCAGCATACATGCATGAAAAAAAAAGGTCAATACAATCAATCAATCATGCGCAGCAACAACTCTAACAAGTGGGCTTTTGATCATGTCCTTTGAGTGGACATTTGACACAAGACCTATCGGACAACGCTATTCGACAATAGAACACAATATTGATTTGTCGACAATGCTATCCGACAATGGAACGCAATATTGTGTCTTTCTGCAACCCAACCTTTGTGACTTACCTTGGGAGACTGGAAATTAATACCGAGTTTTGAAATTTTAGGTCATACATTTTTTACTAAAGAAAATTTCCTTAATGATATTTTATCTTTGGATTTATTGACTTTCGTAATAAATTTTAACTTGTTTTACAACTTGTCTTTCTTGATTGTGATTTCCGAATTCCTAATCGGGAAGCGGAAATGCATTTTTTGGAGCTATCTACGTTTTGACTCTATCTACTTTCCCGATTTTCGAGTATCGAAAAACAGAAATTAAGAAATCGGGAAAGTAGAAATCCAACTTCCGACTGTATCTACTTTCCCAATTTCCGAGTATCGAAAATCGGAAGTTTCACTTTAGATAAGTTTGTGGGTTTCTTTTGCGATTTCCAATTTTCGATACGTTCACTGTCAAAAAGTGCATTTGTCTGGTTTCCTGATTCTCGATTTCCGATAATCTTGATATTGGAAACCAGAAATACCACACTTTTTTGGACTAAATGTTTTTTTCCCGACTTTCGATTCCCAAAAATGAAAAGTAAATTTTGTCAATTTTCGCTTATGCATACGATATATACGGTCTAGAGTCTTTTGGTTGTTTGAGTTGGGTTTTTTAAGATCCGAATTCACGAAGTCTGGCCACTCATTAGATTTTGAGTTTTGCATAATAATGACTATTTTTTATTTTTATTAAGATCTTCTTACAGAAATCTTATGTCCTATGTTTTCCAATAATGAACATGATATGTATTCCCCAAGATCAGATTTGCGACATTTCGAACCTCGGAAGTTTTGTATTTTCAAATAAATAAATGTCGACGTTCCTATTTTCGATTTTCGGCATTCGGGTATCGAAAACTGGAAAACCTTAATTTTGAGGCTTTATTTTGACTGTTCGTATTATTTTCACAAAACTTATTCCTCTCCTAATTCCATCGTTATTTTAAACTTGCTCTGCGTTATTTTTCATCACTCTGCCTCTAAATTTGGTGAAGATTTGTCCTGTAAACTTGGTTTCATTATGTATATCGACCTGGTCAAGGGGGTAGTTGAAGATGTAAGCTTTAAGAACACTGGTGGAATTACATATGGTCATAAAACACAGAAATGTCATGGCCATGTGGAAAAAATTAGATATGGGATTTGACTCCTTGGGTGATGGAGGTAGCAGCAATGTCTCTATGGAATATTTGCAGAGAATTACAATTGATGTCATGTAAATTATATTATCGTCATTTTGATTTTGTTTGATTTTTTTTATTTTAGTTTCGAGATCACTTTAAATTATACCTTCTGAATCTTATTGCAAATATACCTATAGATAGCCTTGTTTGTATTTTTTCAATCATGGATAATGGAAAGCAAAGAGCAGTTAAGGAATTAATTACAGTGGTATGGTTTGGACAGAACATAATTGCATAGCCAACTATAAGATTGAGTTTTAGGAATATTAATTTCAACTAAAAGAACGACAACCCACCATGGCTGGTGCATCTACAGTGGTTGTTGCATTTCCAACTACGATTAGCGAGCTTTCCAAAGGAGCTCGTGAATTTGATGCCTCTATGGGGAAAGCGGATGCTTCTGTGGAGAAACCAAATCCTTCTGTGGGAAAAGCGCCTGTCTTGGCACAGAATCCCAGTCTACCATATTCAGATGAGGAACTCTTTGGGCCTTGTCCAATTGTTGAGGAAACACAGGACACGTAGGACCCAACTGTCACTATCAGCAGTGCTAACGCATGAGTTTGTTCCTGTTTAGTTTTTGTCTATTTCGCTTCCTTTTGTTTACCTCTAAGTTTATGCTGGTTTTTATTTTTCAAGGTCTATTCATAAACATTCCTTTATAGTAATTTTGTATGTAGCCCCCCATATATTACATGGGTTATTGTGGCTCTTTTGAATATCTCTGTAATTTTGTTTAAGCTTTACTTATTCAGCAAGCTTCATTTTTTGTATGGTTTTTATGCTCTTTACACTGCAACTGTAAGTTTTTCTACTTCGGAGGGATTTCAGTGGTTGTTAGACCATTGTTTTCACTTGAGCAGAATTCTCGATATTCTGTAATTTTTTGTATAGTTGATTAATAGCAATGTAGACTTAAAAATAATAATATGAAGTTTAAAGATCTAATATATCTAAATATATTATTTCTCTTAATAAACCTAAAGTTTAAAGATGTAATGTACGTGAATAGCTTGATTTGGGTATATGAAATTTATTTAAATATCCAATAACAATTATTTATGTTAAAAAATATGAAGTTTAAAGATAATTTGACATCAAGATCACTGAATTGATTTATTGTTCATTTATTTTAAAACATTGTTTAATAAGAATTTTTTGAAAGCCGAAATTGGGAAATAAGATATAGGCTCCATAAACATTTGTGGCAAATAGAAAAGAATACTATATAGTGATTTTCCATTACAAGTTTGACACTAAAATGTACATTGAAAATATGTATTTATTTAATTTACATACTATTTTGTTACAACTCATGAATGGTTATTGATTCCTAATACTAATTTGTCAATTAGTATAACTTCATACGATAGTTTTGTAAGTTTATTTAAATGGAAAATGAGTTTTCCCGGTTTGATTGAGTTTTGTTTCTATTTTTACTATTATATTTTTTAGAAATTTAGAAATAGTAATAATGTCTATTTTTTATTTTTATTAATATGTGTTTGATATGTTTTAAAGGAGATTATATCTTAGTGATTCTAAGCACTTTTACTATATTCAAAACTATATACTATAAAGAGTTGTGTCCCGCACTGAATTAAATAAATTTAAACATGGTTCTTTTAAAAAGTCTTAAACTTATAATTTATGGAAATTGCGAAAGTGTTTATACTATTTAGGCTAAATATTTTTAAATGAAAAATTACAACTACACTTAAAAAACTATGCCAATTCACGTCAATTGGAATTTTGATATATTTCCTAATTAAGAAGTATGTAATGTATTAGAGAAAGATATTGAGCAACGAAAATTTGAAATTAAATCATGCAACTGAAACTTCGGAAATAGAAAGTCTGGGAAAGTTTAGATTTTACGTTTCAACTTTTTGCATTCCACACAGCGAAAGGTGAAAATGGGAATAAAAAATATTTGAACTAAAACAGTATCGAAATTGCGCATTTTGCATGTCGTTCTTCGGAAACTGGAAAAAAAAATTGCAAAGAAGAATATTAAAGCTTGGATTTTCGTGTGAGGAAACCGGAAGTCAAAAACCGTGAAATGTTAAATTCGAACATGTAAATTCCAATTTTCAATTTACCCTTTGCGATTTTTTCAAAGCGAAAAGCAAACGTTGGCAAGTAAGAAATTAAGAATCCATAATCCAACATTTCGGAATCCAGAAATACCTTTTTGAAGCACAATTACAAGAATACAGTTTTTTTCCTATTGACACCGTATGTTCTCATTTCTGTTTCCGTGAATTCCTATTTTCGATTAATATTTCCATTATATTATAATATCACATTGGATTATTTCATTTAAAAACTTCACTGCTAAACTGTCATTATATATAAATCTATGAAGAACAACATTTATATATCTGACGACGCTGCTGGAAAAAAAGGTTTAAGATGAATGAAAATGGAATTTTTCTCATTAATGTTAGACAAAAGTGCTTTATACACAATGGCAATGTTGGACAAGCTAAAAAGGAACAAAATCCGTCAATAATCAATATTTTCATAATACAAATAAGGTAGTAAACACCAAATCATAATGGTACAGAGTGATGTGTTGGACATTCATCTGCGCTACAATCCTCACCCATTTCCATACATTTTTCTAGCTAAATTTGCAATTGTCGTAAACGTGAAAAGCTTCCAAGTATGAAGAATGCTTTAGCAAAATGTTGGAGATTATATTCTCGAGTCTTGCATTTACGATCAAATTTAGTGTGAAACACTTGAACCTGATCTCCTCGTCATCATCGTCATCTGAAAGGAGGCATGGGGGAAAGATGGTGAGTTGGGGAATTTGGGTGTAGAGAAATCTCCATCTGTGAGAAAGAACGGAGAATTTGATAGCCTGTTTAATAGCTATCTTAGAAAGGACATAGGATACTACCATATCTCAAGGCCTGGAGAATAAACCTGTTGCAATGTCTTTCCTTTATAGCCCCTTCGTCGGCAGTAGGTCTCCCAACTTATCTTCCCATATTCTCCCATCCTAGCCTTTGGTATCACCATGTTGGCAATTTTTTCTTCAGTAGCCATGAGAGTGGAAATAATGACGCTCAAGAGTCCAATTTTTGTGCATATAAAAAACCATAAATGAGGTCCAAATGATATTTGCCTCAGTATGAGGCTCTATTTATTGAATAAATCTTACAAATGATATTATGAGTTCGGGATTTTCATGATGTAGTATATATCTATAACTTGGGATTGATGTGATCTGTATATAATTCACTTATCTCTTGGAGTACGTAAAAGGTCACTTAAACGGTGATATGAAAGCCCGGAATGGGAGGAGAATCCAAGATATGAAATATGTTGGATTTGAAAGATTTGGTGTTTGGAGCGTGTGATATTGATGATCACTTAATGATTAAGGAACATATTTCATATATTTAATGATTAAGAAACAAGGAAATATTTATACCATCATAAGAAGGCATCGATGAGGTGACAAATGTCAAGTTCACACACTATGAGATAACTTAAGGTTGATAACAAGTGAGGGTAATAGTCACTTCCAAGATTAATATGATGACGTTATAGCAAAAATGAGTGGCGTTATGATGACGTGAAAATATTTCAGTACGTTTAAGTGACCTTTCGTGTCGTCCAAGAGATAAGGGAATTATATACATATCACATTAATCATGAAAATTCATTATAGATATATACTACATCATGAAAATCTTGAACTCATAATAACATTTTGTAAGATTTAGTCAATAAATAGAGCCTCCTACTGAGGCAAATATCATTTGGACCTCATTTATGGTTTTTTGTATGCACAAAAACTGGACTCGTGAGCATCATTATTTTCCCTCTCATGGCTGCCAAAGAAAAAAGTGTCAACATGGTGATACCAAAGTTCGGAATGGGAGGAAATGGGAAGATAAGTTGAGAGTCCTATTGTCGATGCAGGGGCTATAGTTTCTGGAGTGACATGGGATGGGTGAATGAGAATGTTGCCAATTTTGATCCAGAATAACAAGTAAGTGGACTGCAGCCAATTGCAGATATGAGAAAAGATGCAAAAGGTATTCGCGCCTAAACAAATAATTTAATGTTGCTACATTGTTGGAGCTTATGAAACATTTGACTTGTAACTGGTGATTTAGAGTTTGGAATATGAAGGAACGAGCAATTTCACATTTTGTTATTTCATCTGTTGTCAAACATTGTCATTGTATATAAAGCACGCTTGTCTAATGTGAGTTTCCAAAATTATAATTTGTAATTCTTGGAAGGGGCGAGAAAGGTTCAATTTTGAACGTTGTATAGGAGGTAGGAGTTAATTTGCTTGTGATCGATGCATTCAATTAATTGTATATTCATCTGAGACTTTATTTCCTATTAAATTTATCGCATATGCATCAAATATATTTTGATGTCTCACTTCCATTTTATTTTGCAAAAGTTGATGAATATACAGAGTAAGCTAGGAGGTTGTTCATTGCAATTGTAGACATTACTGTCTAAAGATATTAAGCATTCTATGAATTGTAGAGATGTCTCATGCACATGTTTTTGCGAAAAAACATGCTTTGATTTTGAAAATTGCAACATAAACATTTTGTAAACATGTTACTTAAGAATCAAACATTTTGTAAACATTTCGTTTACAATATTTGACATAGAAAGAACTCGAATGTTAAGATTTCAAACAAAGCTTTGGAATTCCATGTTACTGTTACGAAATTCTAGAACTACGATATACAATTGTCAGGATTATTAACAAAGAGAGCACCATTTCACTCCCACACTAAAACATTGTCAAAATGCCTGAAACTTGTACTTGGTATTTCATAAATTGATTATGAATTATGTTTCCGGTTTCCAATATTCGAAACATCGAGAATCAAAATCGGGATGGCAGCAAAATATTTCAACAAAAATGTGAATATTAGTTTCCGACATCCAAAATATTGAAAATCGGAAATGGCGGACATGGCAAATAACTATGGTTTCGCAACTGAACCTTTATGACTTACCTTGTTTGGGAAATCGGGTATCGTGTTTTGAAAATCGAAAATTTAAAATATGAATTTTTTTTATGTTTTTTGTTTTAAGTTCATTTAAGGAAATAAGAGTTGATCTAAAATTTTTATATGTTAATTTTTACACGTTAATTATTTCCTGATAGCTATAATTATTTCCTACTTAATAACTTTCACAATGAGTGTCTTAGTTCCTGAGACAGTTTAGTCTAAAATGCAACTATTTTAAAATTTCTTGGATGTTTCTTGAAACAAAAGTATATCTTTTACTATTTTGAAAGATGGTAAGCTAGGAGGTTGTTCATTGGAGTTGTAGACAATATCAGTGAAAATTTCAAAATGCTTGAAACTTGTATTCGATATTTGATAAATTAATTATCAATTTATCGAACATATATATATATATGAAATACCAAATACCAAAATAATATGTACCTACAAATGCGAATAGATATATATATCAAATATGAATACGTAAGAAGGACATATGTTTCCGGTTTCCGATATCCAAAATATCGAGAATGTTTCTCCATTTCTTGGATGTTTCTTGAAACAAAGGTAGATTTTTTACATTAACAAGTGATAATAATAATAAAATAGTACATTTATAGAGAAAATAATGAGAAGCTTCAACCACAATTTGCTTTTAAAGACTTTGAAGCAAGTAAGTTTTCCTCTTGTTTCCTACGTTGGACAAATGGATTGTCTTGCATTCAAGAGTATCTGGAAAAAGAGAAAGGTGGAGAAATGAGAAGACCTGAAAGAGATGTAACTCTTGATATTGTAGTGAATGTGAGTCCTTGTCTATCAGTGCTTCCAATATCTATTGTAACATTTTGTAGGGTCATACCTTGGGCTTTATGAATTAGTAAACCCCATGCCAAACGAAGTGGTAGTTGCCTACGGGATCCCCTTGTTATAGGAGATATTGGAACATAAGTAGGATTCAAAGCATCCAATAAGGGTCCTTTGTTAAAGAGGAATTTGACAACAACAAAAGATGGTAAGCTAGGAGGTTGTTCATTGGAGTTGTAGACAATGTCAATGACTTTTCCAAGTGAGTCGTTAACAAGTCCTGCTTGAACCCATAAATTAGCAGTTAACATGACTTGTTGACCAATAAAAAGAAGGACCTTTAATGGAAACTGCTCATCGTCAATGGATCTATGACCATGTTTGTTCCTTTGTTCTGCAAAGCAATGTGCAATTGGCATATTGAGTTGTTTCAGCATGTGTTTATTGTGCAATGCAATAGAGGTATTGGTGGGATATAAGTGGATAGATTGTTGAAAAGAACAGTTTTTCACATCTGAAAGGCATGAGCTTGTTCTTGTCATTAGGAGTGCCCAATCTTCAACAGTTGGTGTTCCATTTCGTAGGTTTAGTAAGAGTTGCCGAAAGGCAATTTGAGAAGGGTTATTTCCTTGTTGTCGAAAAATTGTTTCTAGCATGATAAAAGTATCAAATGTACACCAGAGAGTTGTTCCAATAGATGAACCTACATACATGGGGATGTCCTTTACAGGAGGAAATTGTCCAAAGTCACCAACAAGGATTATGGAACAACCACCAAATGGCATTTTAAAATTTGAGGGGCAATCTTGACGTAAGCGTGCATCAATTTGAGTCAACATTTTTGGTCCAATAAAGCTCATTTCATCTATGAGAATATAGCAAATATAGCGAAGTTCTTCTTGAAGTTTTGAAATGGATTGGCCTTCAAGGGGTTGCATTTCACCAATGGGTATTCGAAGAGCAGAATGTATTGTCGATGCATGTATGTTAAAAGTAGCAACACCAGTTGGAGCAAGGAGAAGAAGTGGGGAGGCACTTTGTTTAGATGCAGTTGTAGTGCAGATTTTAAGCAAGATATGAGGTAAGATTTCCCAGTGGCTGCAGTACCTTGAATCACCATTTTGAGTTATGGAGCCGATGCAGTGTTTCTAAAATGAGAAATGACAGCATCAAAGGCTATGTGTTGTGTGGGAGATAAGGAATTAGGTGAATTGGACAACGATAGGTTGTATTCATGTAGTTGGGTGGAAAAGAAATTGAGGTCAATGAATGATGTTGATGTCTGATGCAAGTCGGTGGTTATATTGTTATGTGTCCAATTGTGATTTTTGTCAAAATCACGATGTCCAAGCATTTCAAGGTCATCAATTTGGATGTTTTTCCTGGTCGCATTTGAGAGAGAAGTTCCCATTCGTCCATGCTATGGGACAACAGAAAGGTAATAGCATCAGAGTTTGAATCATCGGATAGAGGTGTACATGGTTCTTCTTCTGCACATTCAACATGCCAGACACTATATGTGCCTTTAATTTGATGCCAATGAGAAATCATTTCAGAAGTTGTTATTCCAATATCCTGAGGGATGGAACGAAAATCTTTGTATAGAAGAAGTTCGCTCCAACAAAACGGTTCAAAACTTTGAAGAATCAAAGGGAGGGATGGAACAAAAATCTTTGTATAGAAGAAGTTTGTTCCAACAAAACGGTTCAAAACTTTGAAGAATCAAAGGGAGGAATGGAAATGAATTGTGGATAGACTCTAACAATATTGTGATGCAAGTTTTGTTTCCATGGATTTTTTTTCCTATTAGGAGAGAATTACCAAGAACGAGCAACTTCAAGTAGGGTTAGATGTTCAAGAGCAAGTGGTATTTGCATGTATGCAAATATGAAGGGGGGAGTTGGAGGGGTATTATTAATTCCATTACAAACACGGGTGAAGACACTTTGATTGACATTCAGCGAAAAGAAGTGACAGATACAAAGAACAAGTGGGAGTTTTTGCAACATGTGACATGTCTCTTATGCACTAATGTCTCTTTCTGCTACTATTTGTGCAAGCAATTGCTTGATTGGCTGAAGAATGGGGTCGTCACTTGGTGCTGCATGTGCAAGGAAAGAGAGAATTGCATGGTATATTTATGATTTTGGCTCTACTTTTGATGCATACTTTGAAATGTATTTCAGGAGAACATGTCTAGAAAGAACAGGTTGGAAATCAACATTAGCCCTCCATCTTGAAAGCATGGTAGGGTTGTGAATATTGAGAAGGGAATTATTTCTTGCAGTATTGTATGTTTTACTACCATTTGGATCAATAAATAATGAAGAAGTAGCTTGTAGCTCATATGGAAAACCATAGCGACATTGAACAGATGTTCCTTTTTTGCAAAGGCAAGTTGATTCTGAGCATCTGGTGTGTCTTTGAACAAAATTTACAAGTTCTTCATAGTCAACTAAGTAGCTTGATGCAAATATGGATGGTGATGCAAGACTGCATGGATCATTTGTAGTAGAATGGTGTAACCCATATGTTGATAAGTGCGTATCACGAGGATTCCAAGCTGTAACATATGTGTCAAAAAAAAATTGCAGCTTCAACTACAAGAATATCTTCCCAATCTAAGGTGTCCATATTTAGTGCATCTTCCAACCAAATAAAACCATGAATGTGTGTGGATCCTTTATGTTTCCATTCATACCTACATGGGAGGAAAAGGAATATATTAGAAATGAAATTTATAAAGTGAAAAATACAAAGAGAAAAATAGGAATGAAGAGATGGTAAAATACTTGCACCAAGAATTCGTTATATGAAAACCTTTTTCAAGCACCTCTTGAAGGAATGTTTTGAATCTATTGTGCATGTATTGTGATGTAAAATGTGGATTTGATATGATGTTGTGAACTTTGCATTGGTAGTCTTGAGCTAAACCAGTAGAACGTCCAGCAGGCATTAAAACATGCAAATCTGGACATTTTGTGTCAGCTGCACTAAGGGTAAAGAAGAAAGTTGGTGTACCTTGTTGATTGATCATATTTGTCAGTTCAGACCTACTTTTGTTCCAATATGAGTGTGTTCCATGTAATGAAGATCCAAACCTTGCGACCCGCTCACCAATTTTCTAATTGGGCATGTCTTGCAATTGGTTAACAAGCTCAAGTATTGTCAGAGGTAGTGTATCTTCAAGATTAGTTTTGACAAAAACAGAGGCAGTAGCATTACTCCGATGATGCATAATTACATTGTATATGTGTGCCGGAACCGAGGATGTTGGCCAAATCTGTTGTCATGATAGTGAATTAGGTGAAGTGCATATTCGTGCATATCAACCTCATGAATGTGTGGTTGTTTAAGCATTGTTGCACCTATGGGGAACAAAGTTGGAAAATCCATGGAAAGAAGTCCTTCTGTGTTGTACTCATTGATAGGGGAAATGCCTATAGGGGGGGAATCAATGGAAGGTGGTAGTGGGATATTTGGTATATGTAACAACTGTCTAATTTCTTCAACCTCAGTTCTAGCATTAGTTTGTGTTGAAATAACGACAAGGATTCTAATTCATAGGGTTCAAATGAATTTGGTGGTTGAACTGTAGAGGACAAGCTTTGCTGATGAGATAATGTAGCATTGCTATTAACATGCGGAATCCAAGGTGAAATGTTTGTTGAGACAAGAGGAAATGAATATAATGCAACTAAGTTGACCTGTTCATCCTTGTAGTATGGGTCGTTTTCAATTTTGTATTGAAGGGAAACAAGAACACGTGTTCGACTAACAAACAGTTCATATGGATTGTTTGTAGAGTTGCATTTGCGAACAACAAGGATGTCAAGTTATGATATTAAATGGGGCAGGTATTTGGAAATATTGGAAATGTCCTAGGGGAAGCAAATAGTATGTCCAGAATATTTATATTTACCGCCATGAGCATGTGTAACTTGTAATATTGGGTTAGCACGACTGATGAGCATTTCTTCAACTTGTGTAAGTACTATAAGCATAGGTGGTTGGATGCCTGGGTCCATATTGTTTTCGAATGAAAAGCGATGGCCTTTTCATTCTAGAATACAACGAGAACAAGTATATGCATCATGGAATTTTTTCGTTACAATACCAGAGTAGTATTCTTTGCAAATTGAGCAGACATGCATATCACCCAGTTGGTCCATTTTTTTACGAAATCATTGATGTGCATCATCGAGGCGGGTGTTCGATGGATTTAGCATAGATGGTGGAAGTGAAGGTCTATTGGAAGGTTCGGGAAGAGAAACTGGAGAAGACATATCCACAGGTAGCCGAGCAGCTCTGTGAAGAAGACGTTGTCTCTTGTTGTTTTTATCTTTGTTCTCTGCATATACAACTCTTCTTCATGCATTGGCTTGTTCATTGTCATGAGTTGGCATAATGCCTACAAAAAAACCATAAAATTGTTAAATACTTAGAAGCTTTGATTGTTGGCAGCGACACATTTTCTATATGTATTAACTGCAAAGTATATCGGTATAAAGCATAAGACAAAAAGCAAATGTTAACTGATTGCATGTAGGTAACTAAGAATGTTCCTGGAAATTAATATTGATGGAATAAATATTTTTTTCAGGTCGTACCTTGATAATTGTAAGAAAGCAGCAATATAGAAGAGCAAAATCTAGTATGAAAAATGATATATGAAAAAAATATAATATTTGTTAAGAAATAAGAAAAGAAAGTTGTTAATTCAATAAATGAACAGAATATCAAATTCTCATTCTATTCAAAAGTGATCATACAGGTTGCATAAGCAATTTAGGTAAAAAATGTTAAGTGATAGGTTCTAGAGTGAAAGTATCAAATTACAAAATAGAAGTTGTCGGTAATGTATTTTCAAAGAATATGACAATATATTAGGTCAAAAAAATGTATATATTTATGTATACAGTGAATTTTTCGATGATGTATTTTCAACCATGACAATTACAACTTTTAGGTGCGCAATTCTGCAGAACGTATTACTTCTAAATGAAAGGCAAAGAAGTAATTGTTTGTTGCAGATCTTCTAGAGTATTTCAACAATTGATGTTGATTCAGTTGAGAGAAGACATGCGTCCTTTCCTAATATGGCCAAAACAGCCATTACAAACAATAAAGAATATGCCTATGTATCAGGTTGAACAAACTTATATATTTATGTATCCAATGAAGTTGTTGATGATGTATTTTCAAACATCATAATTACATATTTTAGGCGTGCAATTCTGCATAATGTCTCTGTTCTAACTGAAAGAGTAAGAAGTAATTGTTTGTTACAGATCCTCTGGACTATTTCAACAATTGATGTTGATTCAGTTGAGAGAAGACACTGGTCTTTTGTTGAGATGCCCATGAGTTGGTTTGTAGCATCATCAAAAGCAATCACACCATGAAGATATCCAGTTCCATATTCCAAGTCAACCTTTAGGATGTATTGGTAGTCACATTCAGGAAACTCCCCATCACATTTACCATAATGCCAAATGTCTCCAACTTTGTCGGCAATCTTTTTCATGCATTGTATACCATCAACAAAAAGAGGGCATGCAAGGAAATGTTAAATTTTTATCATTCAAGCTACCATTATGATCTTAGGATCTTTAACTGAGAGAATAACATGCACCGCAATAAAACACAAGCACAACACAAGAGACAAGAGACACAAAGAATTTTCCTTGGGGAAACCATAAAGGAGAAAACCCCGCAACTTCCTCAAAGATAGAATCAGCACCAAAAAGGTAAAACCGAAAAACGGTAAGATGATCTCTCGACAGCAGCAGTCTCTCTCTCTGTCACTGAGAGAGCTTCTCCTCTCTCACTCATGCGCCCCAATGAGTGAGTGTGTGTGTATGAGTATGATAAATAGAGAGGCTCTCACTCGCTATTTATATTCTTCCATTCACTTGGAACCCACTCCAACATGTCAGCCTCACTTAACAATTACTTACTAGAGTCGACATCTTTGGGAGTGTCTAATAACCCTAGTGCCCCACCACTTGTGGGGACTTTGCCTCCTCCGACCAATAGGAGGGTAACACAATGGTGGGAACTATTTCCCCAACATACAATGACTCACCTAGGGTCAACTTCACTAGGATAGTCTAATAACCCAAGGGCCCCATAACTGTGGGGACTTTAACCCTTAACCAATAGGAGGGTTACCCACAATGACTTGACATGACTTTCTCATTATAGAAACTTCCCGGAATAAACATCGAGGTATGACATGACTCAATTACATCACGTAATAAACATCGGGTTACAATAGATAAGAAATACAAGTGAATACATTCCAAAGTTACAATTACATCAACACTCCCTCTTAACTAGGAAGGTGTTCTCTCGACACAATTTATTAGCACAAGTCTTCTTCTCTGTATCATCTGAATCATCGTCAACTTCTCGTCATCTTCATCTTCAAGTCATCTTCATCTGGATCTAGATCATCACTCGATATGGATCATCATCACTCGATCTAGATCATCACTCGATCTGGATCATCATCACTGGATCTGGATAATCTCTCGATCTGGATCATCACTAGATATCATCACTCGATCTGGATCATCACTGGATATCATCACTCGATCTAGATCATCACTGGATATCATCACTCGATCTGGATCATCACTCGATCTGGATCATCACTGGACATCATCACTATATCTAGATCATCACTCGATGTGGATCATCATTGCTGGATCTGAATCATCACTCGATCTGGATTATCACTACTAGATCTGGATCATCACTCGATATGGATATCTCAGAGTCATCATAACTGGATCTGGATCATAGCTCGATCTGGATCTTCTTTGGTCATCATCATGTGTGCTATCTCATGATTCTTCTCGTCATAGGAAGTTCTACAAAGCCAACCTTCTTTCATGCTGGTTGTAGGCCTAGCCATCATGTAGGTCTTCTCCCAGCACTTACATCTAACCTACTCGTCAAAAAGGCATGCCCAACACTCACATATGATCATGTAAAAACCTACAATCACATCAGAAAGGCCCAGCACTCACATTCACCAGCATAACAGGACATCACTATCATCTGTGAAAAGGCTTCAACACTTATATCTGACATGGAAGGAAACAAGTCCTCCACCCTCGCTAGAAATGCTTGCACTCACATCTGACCTGGAAGGAACTAAATCCTCCACCCTCACCAGAAAGGCCCCCAGTCCCAGACTGAGCTACCTAGTAATAGACCAGGTGCCTCCATTCTCCCGGAGAATGGCAGTTGCCCTTATATCTGACCGGTAGGAACCAAATCCTACACCCTCTCCAAAATGGCCTACACTCACATCTGACCTGGAAGGAACCAAATCCTCCACCCTCTCCAGAATGCCCCCTAGTCCCAGACTGAGCTACTTGGTAATGGACCAGGTGCCTCCACTCTCCCGGAGAGTGGCAATTGCCCTTACATTTGTCCTACTCGATAGAATGGCCAACACTCACATCTGACATGGGAGGAACCTAATCCTTTAGCCATGATAGAATGGTTCAACCCTTACATCTGACCTACTCGTCAGAATGGCTCTCTCAGTCTCGGACTGAGTGTTCCTGGTAACTGACCAGGTACCTCCATTCCCAGAATGGCAATTAGCACTCATATCTGACATGGAAGGAACCAAATCCTCTCACCATGACAGGATGGCTCAGCCCTTATATCTGACCTACTCATCAGAATGGCTATGGATCTCAGCACTCATATCTAACATGGAAGGAACCAAATCCTCTCACCATGACAGAATGGCTCAGCCCTTATATCTGACCTACTCCTCAGAATGGCTTTGGGACTCATCACTTTCCCTTGGAGGAAACCTCGATCTGGAGAAAGCCAAGCTTCTCCTTGAAGTACTTGAACTTCACTCTGACCAATGGCTTCGTCAACACATCAGCTATTTGTTCCTCCGTCGCAACATACTGGAGCTTCACTGCTCCCCTCTACACCATATCCCTGATATAGTGATACTTGATCTCGATATGCTTCGACTTGTCATGGAACACTGGATTCTCTGACAACTTCATGCAACTCTAGTTGTCACAATGTATACAAGTAGCATCCAACTGGAGATCAAATAAATCAGACAATAGCTTCCTCAGCCATACTGCCTCACAACTAGCTGAACAAGCTGCGACATACTCTGATTCAGCTGTACTCAATGCCAAACAGGATTGCTTCCTGGTAAACCAAGAGATCACACCTGATCCCATACTGAAGCAACACTCTGAAGTGTTCTTCCTATCGATGGCACTACCTACCCAATCTGAATCAACATAACCCTCCAGGTTAATCTTCTGATTCACATCGTACTTGAGCCCATAATCAACTGTACCCCTGCATGCTTTGCAACCATCAGGTGAACATGTCTCAATGTGTTCACAGCAAAGCAAATATCTGGTCTCAGGTACATCAAGGACCCAATCATATGACAATACATCGTAGCATCAATCATCTCTGATGAAGCATCACTCAATAGCTTCATGTTTGATGCCATAGGTGTGGTCATGCAGTCCATCATCTTGAACCTATTCAGGATCTCTACTGCATACTTCCCTTTTCCACACCTCCATGCCTAGAACAATAGTGCATCGACACATAATAGGAGCATCACTAGTCTTCCGTCTGCAACCTTGAAGCAAAGGTTGGAATCCGCTTTACTCTCAATAAAGCCTAGAGTCATCAGTAATCTATCCATCCTGTCGTATCATGTCGAACCTCAGGATCTTTTGCAGTCACTCCCTCTGAAGCAGAGCATCATACTCCCTCTGTCTTACGTACTCTATGCATTGAAACATTCTTGTACTGGAGTGACAATTAGTATCCATCTAGGATCATTGGATACCAAGATCCTCTATTTTGAACTTTTTCAAAAGTTCTTCTCACATCCATCTGTGAGCTTGTCATCCTTTATCAAATTTGTAGCAAAGGTTAAGATATTCATCAAGCTCATCATGTATGTGTTATCCCATGGGTGTCTTCTAAACTCATACAAGGCCTTCTTTCATTTGCACACATCATTATGCATGTCATGTGACTTCACTTCCAGTGGCTGCAAATGTCTCTTCGTATTCTATGCCTTCTTTTCATGGGAAGCCTCGTGCTACAAATCTTGCTTTGTATCCCACGATGTTTCCATCTACTACATGATGGAACTACGAACTTCCCTTCACGTATCGATACTGCATCCTAGACATATTTCTTCTTGAACTTCTTCATAGCTGGAAGGTTCTATATCAATGATGTCACTACATTCATCATATTATTCTTCATCTTGAACTGTCATCACTTGTTCTTCAGAACAAGACTCATCCTTCTTTGCTTGTAGGCGATTATGTATGCGATCTTTCCTACAAGTCAAATGCATTTGTATGGTTAAAAACATTTCATAAGGAATATTCATACTGGCAAATTCTTATGCATAAATATATGATCATGCAACTACTTTAGCCAATACAGCATTCATCCATATCTCACAGAAACTTTTATAGATGCCTTCCATCTCTACCAGGACAACATTGAGATTGTGCACTAATCCAATATGTCAGCAAAGAGGTTTCATTATAGATAAGTAGCAATGGAGAGTTTGTATAGCCCCAAGAGCTACTTACCCATCATATGCATATTAGTAGTATACTGTCGTTAATGAAAACATCCTATCATGCATAATACATCAACTGAATATAAACAAATGCATAACAAAACAATATCATGAAATGACAATTGAATACTTATCTTTATTTGTTCCATGGGTAGACTTCTTCTTGAGCCTTCAACTTCATCATCTTCTTCATACATGATAGCATCGTTTCTTATCCAAATGCTAAGGTGGATAATAGGTGCTTCAAGAGTTGAGTTCTTCATATTCGTCATCGCTTGAGGGATCTTCTTTGGATGGTGAGAGCTTGATCTTCAATTGCTCCCATCTTATCTTCTCTTCTTATGAGTTGAGCTTCTTCTTCTTTCCAGAGTCTACTGAAAGTAATCACTTCCTTCTGGCATACATTCCTTGAATCAATGAATCCCATGATCCTGGGAGGCCATTCAAGGTGGCCATCACCACTTCTGCATTCTTCACTTCTTCTTTTATCGCTTCAATTTGTTCTTTGATTTGAGAGACCCGTATGACTGCATGGTCTCTGCATTCTGGTTCTTCACATTATTCAACTAGTTTCTTAAGGTCATATTCTAATGTATGTTCTTCCCTTCAAATAGCTTGGTCAAGGAATCAAACATCTTCAATGTCTTTAGGGAAGACACTTGTGGTACAAGTTGATCCGTGATGGAATCAACAATGATTTTCTTGGCCTTGACCAAGTTCTTCTTGTGAAAGGCTTCTAACCTCATCTCCCTCTGGAACTGGAACCTCTCTACTCATGTAGGTGTCCAATTCATTTTCTTCAGAGAGATCATATACTTCCATACTTGGAATTTGTCAACTTCACCAAGCTTATCATCAAGCCGATGTGATAGATCACTTTGAGATGAGAACCTCAAATGAAAATAGCAAAGGATTAGATCTTACCAATTTGAGTTGTCTGTCTTGGTTCCGGAGCTGGCTAATCTAGGGTTTGTCATAGAAACCCTAATTTTCAAAACTTGGAATATTCCAAATTTTATTTGATATAAATATAGATCTCTTCAAATGGAGCTGTCCAATGTACTCCTTTTCTGAAAATAGTGGAGGGAAGCTCCCGGAACAAGAAGCCCTAATTTTCCAATTTCTTCTACAGAAATGTCTGTCATTGTTTCTATGATATCTCCAAACTTACTACTCCTCTGTGTCTAAAAATTCTCAATAAGGTAGCCTCACGTGTCCCTGATCCAACACAATAGGTTTCATTAGAATTGGCTTCACCAATTGGGATTTATGATCCATTTCCCAAGGTGACCTGTTACAGGACTATTCAGAATAGCAAAGTTGTACGGCATACCACATGTCACTGGTTCATATTCTGAGTTTGATATTCATACCACTGAAATTGAAATATGTGCCCTTTCTAGAACATCTTTAGGAATTCCATTTGGACCTCTGTATCCCAATATATTGCAATTCTCCCCAGGTGTCCTGTTTAAGGATGAATTCTGGAAGAGGCTAAAACCCTAAATTGGAGGGATCATATATCCCAGAATATAGTGAAAATGAGGCTGATTTTTGGAGACCGTGTACATAAGGATTTTATCTTTGGCCTTTGCAATTTTCAGTTTATGATCCTTTGTCAATCTCAGGATATAGCGAATGTACCAAAACTTAGCAGTTTTATTATTTAGGGTTTTTCTAGCTCGGGGTCAAACTAGGGTTTGACTTTCCCGAAGTTTCACCCAACCAAATTTCTTGATCCAGGTCTCTAAACTTAGATTTTGATGAGGAGAAAAATCCTATGCTATGATTACTCAAAAATTCCTCTTCTGCAAGAAGTCCTAATTTTCGGACCGAAAACAGAAAAATGCTCGGAATGGAATTCCGCTTCGACAGAAAGATGCGCCCTTCAATGGAGAGTCAGCCTAGCATACTTTTGCTGATGGAATGTGGAGAGAGACCCAGAAAGTAAGAATCCCTAACTTCTATAGCTGCACAATGTCTTATTCTCAGGTTAGCTCTGATACCATGTTATATTTTTATCATTCAAGCTACCATTATGATCTTAGGATCTTTAATTGAGAGAATAACATACACAACAATAAAACACAAGCACAACACAAGAGACAAGAGACACAAAGAATTTTCCTCGGGGAAACCATAAAGGAGAAAACCCCGCAGCTTCCTCAGAGATAGATATAGCACCAAAAAGGTAAAACCGGAAAACAATAAGATGATCTCCTGACAGCAGCAGTCTCTCTCTCTCACACTGAGAGAGCTTCTCCTCTCTCACTCATGCGCCCCAATGAGTGAGTGTGTGTGTGTGTGAGTATGATAAATAGAGAGGCTCTCACTCTCTATTTATATTCTTCCATTCACTTGGAACACACTCCAACATGTCGGCCTCGCTTAGCAATTACTTACTAGAGCCGACATCTCTAGGAGTGTCTAATAACCCTGGTGCCCCACCACTTGTGGGGACTTTACCTCCTCCAACCAATAGGAGGGTAACACAATGGTGGGGACTATTGCCTCGACATATAATGACTCGCCTAGGGTCGACTTCACTAGGATATTTTAATAACCCAAGGGCCCCATAACTGTGGGGACTTTAACCCTTGACCAATAGGAGGGTTACCCACAATGACTTGACATGACTTTCTCATTATAGAAACTTCCCGGAATAAACATCGGGGTATGACATGACTCAATTACATCCCGGAATAAACATTGGGTTACAATAGATAAGAAATACAAGTGAATACATTCCGAAGTTACAATTGCATCAACAGGAAATGAAAGTCATCCATGTTAACATTTGTGATGGTTGCAACAAGAGAATACCAAACAACTTTTTCAGATGCTTGAAGAGTTTGTAGCTCATTGATG
>LPNX011173363.1:76272-176235 GCA_001517045.1 Pseudotsuga menziesii
TGATTTTTCGAGCTGCAAAATGAGAGGCATTGAATTTATGGCTCAAAGAGGGTGATGTTGAACGAAATCCATTGTCATTAAACCATTTCTGGAGAACTGATGTTTGTTCAATATTTGGGTTTATAAATATAGTAGAGTTGGAGATAGTGCCAACATATTTTCCATTAAAATCTGTAACATGACCACCTTTGATCACTACCGCTGGAGGAGTAGGTAAACCGTGAACATTGGCGATCTCAGCTCCTTGAATTTAACAATGCTCTCCCCAAAGTGTTATGTCAATACTATAGCCTGACATGTCATGGAGTCCAATGGTTCGCCTAACAGTTTGAACATCATCTTGTTTTCATATCGTGGATGTAGGTGACGCTGAAATGACAAGTCCAACAAGGTCAACCATGGAATTTACTGGTATAGTTTGAATCTCCTTAATAGTTTTAAAGTTAAAGCAACATAAAGGTATGAAGGGATACTCATCTAAGGATGGGTGAATGGTTGAGGTGGAACCTAGAAAAATCTCATTATGGCTTTTCAAATGGTTGAAAATTGGGTTGGATGTTTTAATTGTGCCATTTGATACCATGTACACTATTCCTATTTGTATTTTGTCTATAAAGAGAGTGTCAATTCATTGAATGTAGATATATGCATTTCATCGTGCGAAGCATTAACAAGGTCAAATCCAAACACTTTTCCAGACCCTCGTTGGTTGCCATATTCATGTATGTTTGTCTTGGCAGTAACTCAGCCTTGAATGTTCCAAAATTTGCTAGAAGAGAAGAGTGATGTGAATGGGATAGTCGATCCAGCAAAGCTAGGGTTTTCATTTATTGAGATAGTGTTGCTTGGAACAGAGCAACTACTTTTTGAAGGAGAAGGTACAGGTAAGTGGTAAGGTGCGGGATCTCCAAAAATTGATGCATCCACTGTGACAACCTCAAGTGCAACCAATGCAATAGTCCTGTGAGATGAAGTATGTTAGATATGAATGGGAGAGAAAAACATTGGATGCATGAACTGTGTGAAACCGATTGAGAGAAAAAGAACTGGGAAATTAAATGTACGTTACATTATGTACAATGTTACATGAAGATTGGGTAATTTTGATTATAGTTCCTTCTTTTAGCTGTCCATTTTCTACAAGATCACTATATATAACTGGAAGCAGTAGCTCATGTTTGTGAAGGTTGTCCGAGATAGAGATTCGGAACTGAATAGATGATGAGTTGAATGAGTTCACTCGGTTTAATGTAGAGACCTATACCAGCGGGAAAAGATTGACATCACCATGTAGCAACAATGAAATAGAATCTTTAGTTACCATAGTCTCCATAACGTGATGGTTATTTTTCCCTGTGGAATGAAACAAAGAATGAAAAAAGAAAATAAAAATTGGAATGTAACATAATCATTTGACCATAATAAAATGGATATCTAAAAACAAAATTCTTCGGATTAACATATTTCATTACTCTAGTTGTTGTTATTCATTAACATATTTCATTCCTCTGGTTTGTATCTATTTGAACTATAAACGTATAGAAAGGAAATACTATATTTATCCAATAAGGAACACAGTATGTTCCGATATGCCATTCCTCGATTGTGGAGATTGTGGCTTCTAAATTGGTACGATTTGCAGGAAGAAGAAAATTACATTGTCACTCAAATCAGCCGTATTTTATACCAAGACATTGTCACTCAAATCATACCAAAGCGTGGCTTGCTTCACAAGTTAGGTTTTCAATGCACCGCCCCACTACCAAATCCTTATGTCACGTCCCCAACCCTCCGACCGGCAAAGAGGACGTGACCATGGCGTTAACCATGCGGGCTAAGAGCCCCATGAACATGTACATGCATAAAATTGTTGAAACAGAATGCTGAAAGAAAATGCATTGAAGTAAAACATGCACAAGTGCAATTGTTTATCATACACGACTATAGTTATTTATCATGCACAGCGGAATCAACATGCATTCACACAAGCATTCATTTAACATGTTCATCATATCATTAACAGTAAACATGGTTGCAGAATTAAAAATGGACAAGATCACTTATCTTATGAAAACTTCGCTCCGCAACCAGCTACGTCACTGCAACGTTCCACCCAACCATAGGCCAGCGTGCTCCTTAATCTCTCAGCAGCGCTGCCACCCCCGAGCTGGGCATGATTCTCTAAGGAATAAGGAAACAGCAAGCTTACACATAGCTAAGGATACACAAAACAAAGCCAAGCCAACACAGTTGGCTTTATCAGGCCATCAAGGAGTTGGGAAAGGATAAATGCTAAGCTGGTGAGCTCATTGCAGAGCCAAGAACACCTACACCAGAACTAGCCTGACTTCTAAGACACCCACACACACCCAACACAAGGAATCAGTCCCTTCTCTGCTACACAGTCCCTCAGGCCCTGCATTCCCTTCCAGTGCTATTCAGGGGTTGTGGAGAAGAAATCCAGCCCTCTAGCTCTGTCTGTGTGGTTTCCAGCCACCAGGTTTATCAAGCAAACCAAGCCCCCATCCCTGCTCCCAACACATTTCGAATACCAACCATTGCACACATGCAATTAATCAGCTATTACAGCTTAAACAGGGAATACGACTCCAAACAATCCGCAGCAGCCTCAAGGCATAACAGCAAACACAGCTCACGACATGGGGAAAACAACAGCCCCAAAAACTTATCAGCATACATTACCAACAATGTGGGGAATAGCAGCCCGTTCTGGACAACGAATTCACCGGGAAAAATTACCTAGACCACGCTGAGGAAGAATTTACAGTCTCCCAGCCTGTGCGTGAGTGAAACAACAATGCAGGACCCACAAATCAGTCTGTGAGGAAAGGATACAGCCAAACCATCCGCAGACCCGCAGAGGAAAAACTACGTGGGTAAAACCAGGAAAATCTTGTACGTGAGCGTGAGCAACTTCCGCTCCTGCGTGAGGACGAACAGCCTCCGAAGAGGACGCGAAAAATGGAAGTGCGTGAGTGTTCAACACAGACGTGGAGAGAGGAATGTGTCCGCGCGGGATATGGTAGCGGTTTCTTTGCCATCGTGAAGCCAACAGTGGTGGAGTGTGCGTGTGGGTGAGGAATGACAGTCCTGCCACCCCACTCCCAAAACAATTAACTGCCTCAACCACCAGCAGTAATTCTTCAATGGAGGTGGTTGGGTAAACAAAGAAAGGTGACACATGGATTTTTTTTCCTTCATTGGCCAAGGTTTGACAATTCCCCCACCCTTATCCTTGTGAAAATCATGCCCCTTCTCAATTTAGTTGCCGCAGTCGTAGCTGGTTGGGTTCATTTTCATTTATAGATGCATTTTTACATGATGATAACTCAAAACGTATGCCGCATGCCCTGATATACCATCGGTGACAAATTTAAATCCAAAACATAGCATAACCGATCAATGGTGGGGCCTTGGCCTTGAGCTCCACACCATGATCATTACAATATACACATCATATACATCTAATGCAACGGGGTCAAAACCGGGGTGTTACATTCCTCTCCCCCTTCAATAGCACTGTCCTCAGTGCTTTACAAAATTTGAACAAAAATGCTACACTGGTATCGCCTCAGTGTTCTGCAAAACTTAACAAAAATGGATGTGCCAATCGCATGGCATCCTCCAGCTCCCAAGTAGCCTCTTCAGGTCTGTAGTGCTCCCATTGCACCTTTACCTGCCCTATGGCCCGGTTCCGGAGCATTGTGACCTTCCTATCGAGGATGCGCATTGGCTTGATTCGGAACTCTCCCTCGGGTTCCACCTGAATCACATCCCAATTTATCACATGGTTAGAATCATGTACATATCTCTTAAGCAAAGAAACATGAAAAACATTATGAGCTCTAGTGCTAGCAGGCAATGCAAGTCTATATGCAACTGGCCCTATTCTTTCAAGCACTTCAAATGGCCCACAGTATCTAGGTGACAACTCGGTACAACTTCCAAGCTTCAAGGAACTCTTCCTTGCCCTCACTCTGAGGTAAACATGATCCCCAACACTGAACTCCCTGTTCACCCTATGCTTATCTGCATAGCTTTTCTGTCTGTCCTATGCTGCTTTCAGATTTTGCCTGATCTTTACAACCTCTTGCTCCATTTCCTTGAGCAATTCTGGTCCAAGCACAATCCTGTTCACTGGGTTATCCCAAGTCACTGGTGTTCTACACCTTCTTCCATACAAAGATTCATACGGACTCATCCCCAAGGATGCCTGTTGTCCATTGTTATAAGCAAACTCTACCAAGTGCAAGTAATCTTCCCACTTGGTTGGTTTGTCCATCACATACATGCGAAGCATATCTTCAAGCACCTGATAAAATCTCTTTGTCTGACCATCTGTCTGAGGATGGTATGCAGTGCTGAAGTTTAGCTTTGTACCCAAATCTGCAAACAACCCCTTCCAAAAGTTGGAAGTGAACTTGACATCTCTATCAGAGACTATTGCCTTAGGCAATCCATGCAATTTGAATATCTCCTTCATGAAGATCTTTGCAATGTCATCCGTTTGATGCGTAGACTTAACTGGTATAAAATGTGTTGCCTTTGTCAACTGGTCTACCACAACCATGATGGAATCATGTTGTCTCCAAGTCATTGGCAATCCTGTAATAAAATCCATGGAAATAACTTCCCATTTCCATTCCGGAACTGGCAAAGGCTGCCACAAACCTGCTGGATGTTGATGCTCAACCTTTAGCTGTTGACATTTCATACACCTTGAAATGTATTCAGCCATGTCCTTTTTCATTCCTGGCCAAAAGTACTGCTTTCTAGCTGTAGCAATTGTCTTCTGATATCCTGGGTGACCAGAATACAGAGCTTGATGGATTTCATCCATAACAACTTTCCTCAAATCTGCTACATCTGGAATATAAATTTTGCCTTTATAAGTGAGAAGTCCATCTTCTTCCAATTTATATCCCTCATACCTCTTCTCGAGACCTTGCTGTTGCAATTTGTCTTTTACCTACTCATACAATTCATCTCCAGTAGCATGACTAACAATCTGTTGCCTCAAATTTGATTGGCAAATACTAAGAGATGCCACATGCATTTCCTGCACCTTCCTGTTGAGTGCATCAGCTACCTTATTTTCCTTTCCCTTTATGTGCTTGATCTCAAAATCAAACTCACATAGAAATTCCAGCCATCTTGCTTGCCTAGCATTCAGAGTAGGTTGATCAAACAAATACTTCAGACCACAATGGTCTGTTCTGAGCTCAAATCTCCTGCCCATCAAGTAATGTCTCCACATCTTGAGAGCATGTACTATGGCTGCAAGCTCTAGATCATGAGTGGCATAGTTCTTCTCATGTTCCTTCAGCTTTCTTGACTCATAACATATCACGTGGCTGTCTTGCATAAGGACTCCTCCAAGCCCTTGTCCGCATGCATCGGTACATACCACAAAATATTTTTCTGGATCTGCAACCTTCAATATGGGTGCACTGGTGAGAAGACTCTTCAATTGCTGGAAACTTTCTTCACACCTCGATGTCCATTCAAACTTCATCCCCTTCTTTTGCAAAGAAGTGATGGCATGTGTAACTTTGGAAAATCCCTCAATGAATCTCATGTAGTATCCTGCAAGTCCCATAAAAGATCTTACATCTGTCACATTTCCTGGAGTAGGCCAATTCATAATGGCTTCAATCTTTTCAGGGTCCACAAATATACCCTCCTCCGAGATAACGTGACCCAAATACTGAATTCTATCTCTATAGAAGTCACACTTGCTCAGTTTTGCATACAACTGGTGCTCCCTAAGCAATTTCAATGTCAACCTCAAATGCTCCTCATGCTATTTCTCATTCTTAGAATAAACAAGAATGTCATCAAGGAAAACAAGAACAAACTTATCCAAATACCTGCTAAAGACACTATTCATAAGGCACATAAATGTAGTTGGTGCATTTGTGAGACCAAATGGTACCACTACAAACTAATAATGCCCATACCTTGTCCTAAAGGCTGTCTTATGATTGTCTTCATCCTTGATTCTCACCCGATGATAACCAAACCTCAAGTCAATCTTGGAAAATACCCTTGCTCCTCTCATTTGATCAAAGAGATCATCAATCCTAGGCAAAGGATATTTATTCTTCACCGTAACCTTGTTCAACTATCTGTAATCAATACATAACATGAGTGTACCATCTTTCTTCTTTACAAATAGAACCGGTGCTCCCCAAGGGGACACACTCGGTCGGATATACTTATTTTCCAACAACTCTTGCAGTTGCATCTTCAATTCTAGCATCTGTGATGTACTCATCCTGTAGGGTGCCTTAGACACTGGTGCTGCTCCTGGCACAAGTTCAATAGTGAAATCAATGTCCCTCTTTGGAGGAAGCCCTGGAATCTCATCAGGAAACACATCCCTAAAGTCCTGTAACACCTGATAGTCCTCCAACCTAGGAGTTCCATCTCCTGATGTCTCCAAAATATGAGCTGCATACAACTGGAAACCCTTCCTACATAACTTCTTTAACTGCATGGTTGAAACCTGCCGTACTGAAATCACCTTTGGAATACCTTTCACAACTACTAGGTTCCCTTCTTCATTCATGCATTCGAAAGTCTTATTGTAGCAGTCAAGCTTCACCCTGTGAGCTTCTAACCAATCCATTCCAATGAGAACATCATAGGAACCAAGCGGTACGACATTCAGATCTACACAAGTGACCAATCCATTCATGACCAATGGACATTTCTCTACCACTTCACTGACCTTCCTCTTAGTTCCAGTGGCTAGCTGGACTAACCAAGATTTCCTATGCTTTACCTTCTTAAAAGCACAAATCTCCACTACTCTAGGAGTAATGTAACTGTGCGTGGAACCAAGATCAATCAAAATAGAAATAGATTGTTCAACAATCTTACCTGCTACTTCAACCACAGTTGACTGGTGATCTGCCCGGCGATCCTCCAGTGCTGCATAAATCCTAGGAATTTCCCTTGCTACTTGACCCACTGTTTCTACTTCTTGAATGTTGTAAGCTGGCCTTGCACTCTCATTCTCGAGTGGACAATTTTTGCACATGTGGGGTCCTCCACATTTCCAACATTGAAGGGGCCCTCTATTCTGTTGTGGATCTTTAGGCTTTTCTCCTGTCACTCCAACTGGTTTACTTGCAGCTTGAGACGGCTACTTCTGCTGATTCCTGAAGTTAGAAGGTTTGAAACCTTTCTTTCTTTGGTCGAACTTCTCATTCTTCTTGTCCTTCCATGCCTTATGGTAATCAGGTTTACATTTTCTTTGCTCATAGCAATACTTAGCTTTTCTTATTGCTTCTTCAAGAGTTCTCGGTTCATAAAACTCAATGCTATCTTTGTAAGACTGAGGTAATCCACTCAGAAAACGCTAGACTTTCACTTTTTCATCTCTGATGTACCAGACATACCTCAATAGCTCCAAAAACTTATTTGCATATTCATCCATGGTTTGTTGTCTCAATCTCAGCTCATGGAACTCCTTAATCTTGTCATCATAATACCTGTCAGAGAGGTATTTCTGCTTGAACTACTTCTTGAACTGTTTCCACTTAATTCTCCTTTCACTGATCCTTTTTACCTGCTTGAAGTGTTCCCACCAAATGGATGCCCTTCCATTCAGATTGAATATGGAAACCCATGCCTTCATGTTTCCTAAATAATCCTGCACCTGAAAGTACTTCTTTATCCCAAGAAGCCAAGCCTCAGCTTCTTGTCCCGTCTTTATCTCACCATCAAATGTAGGAGGTTTAGCTTTCCTAAACTCATCTTGAGAACGATCCCTATGGTGTCTCTCTCTCTTTCTTCTATGAGAATAGGAGCTTGAATTCCCACTGAAAAACAGTTGAAATCTGCTAGGAAATCCCACAGAAAAACTCAAAATTTCCTCTTGCAGAATCAGATCTTATTCCAACTAACAGTCCGACATTTCGGTAGTCCAAACGACTAAATTTTCCATTGTATCGGTGGTCGAAACAACTAGCTTCTTCCTCTGTTCATTGGCAATCAGCTCTATTTCCTCGTCGGAAGACTTAGTGCTTTTGGCTTCCGAAACGGCGACACACAAAACACTATCTTCTTCCAGCGACAGTCTTTCCTCATCGGCAGACTAGTGCTTTTGGCTTCCGAAACGGTGGCACACAAACCACTATCTTCTTCCAGCAGTAGTCTTTCCTCATCGGCATACTAGTGCTTTTGGATTCCGAAATGGCGGCACACAAACCACTATCTTCTTCCGACGGCAGTCTTTCCTCATCGGCAGGCTAGTGCTTTTGGCTTCCGAAACGGTGGCACGCAAACCACTTTCTTCTTCCGATTGGTGAACTAATTTTGACTGGCATCGACAGTTGGAACCTTTTCCCCATCGAAAGACTTAGCGATTTGGACTTCCGCAATGGCAGGCGCATGAACACTATCTTCCTCCGATCGGCGGTCCAATCGGCTAAGGCATGACCTGATCGGCGTCAGCAATCTTTCTCGTCGGAAGACTTAGCGCTTTTCGCTTCCGCAACGGTGGATGCTTGATCCACTAAGCACTTCCGCGTCAGTGATTTAGTCCTTCCGACAGCCGCAATGGCGGACTAGAAACCGCTAACTCTTCCACTACATCGAAAGTCTGTTCCTCTAATCCGTTTCGATGATCCGACTATTCAACACTTAGACAAATTTTTTAATTTTTCAGTCATTCAAATTATGATTTCTGCTAGGTAGAATGAAGTCCTGCCTCTGTCACTACATCTTTCATGGCTCATGCAGGCCCTTGCTGCAACATGAGCTCTGATACCACTAACTGTCACGTCCCCAACCCTCCGACTGGCAAAGAGGATGTGACCATGGCGTTAACCATGTGGGCTAAGAGCCCCATGAACATGTACATACATAAAATTGCTGAAACAGAATGCTGAAAGAAAATGCATTGAAGTAAAACATGCACAAGTGCAATTGTTTATCATACACGACTATAGTTATTTATCATGCACAGCGGAATCAACATGCATTCACACAAGCATTCATTTAAAATGTTCATCATATCATTAACAGTAAACATGGTTGCAGAATTAAAAATGGACAAGATCACTTATCTTATGAAAACTTCTCTCTGCAACCAGCTACGTCGCTGCAATGTTCCACCCAACCATAGGCCAGCGTGCTCCTTAATCTCTCAGCGGCACTGCCACCCCCGAGCTGGGCATGATTCTCCAAGGAATAAGGGAACAACAGGCTTACACATAGCCAAGGATACACAAAACAAAGCCAAGCCAACACAGTTGGATTTATCAGACCATCAAGGAGTTGGGAAAGGCTAAATGCTAAGCTGGTGAGCTCATTGTAGAGCCAAGAACACCTACACCAGAACTAGCCTGACTTATAAGACACCCACACACACCCAACACAAGGAATCAGTCCCTTATCTGCTACATAGTCCCTCAGGCCCTGCATTCCCTTCCAGTGCTATTCAGGGGTTGTGGAGAAGAAAGCCAACCCTCTAGCTCTGTCTGTGTGGTTTCCAGCCACCAGGTTTATCAAGAAAACCAAGCCCTCATCCTTGCTCCCAACACAGTCCGAAGACCAACCATTGCACATATGCAATTAATCAGCTATTATAGCTTAAACAGGGAATACGACTCCAAACAATCCGCAGCAGCCTCAAGGCATAAAAACAAACACAGCTCAAGACATGGGGAAAACAACAGCCCCAAAAACTTATCAGCATACATTACCAACAATGTGGGGAATAACAGCTCGTTCTGGACAATGAAGTCACCGGGAAAAATTACCTAGACCACGCTGAGGAAGAATTTACAGTCTCTCAGCCTGTGCGTGAGTGAAACAACAACGCAGGACCCACAAATCAGTCCGTGAGGAAAGGATACAGCCAAACCATCCGCAGACCCACAGAGGAAAAACTACATGGGTAAAACCAGGAAAATCCTGTGCGTGAGTGTGAGAAACTTCCGCTCCTGCGTGAGGACGAACAGCCTCCAAAGAGGACGTGAAAAATGGAAGTGCGTGAGTGTTCAGCCTAGACGTGGAGAGAGGAATGTGTCTGCGTGGGAGATGGTAGCGGTTTCTTTGCCATCGTGAATCCAACAGTGGTGGAGTGTGCACGTGGGTGAGGACTGACAGTCCTGCCACCCCACTCCCAAAACAATTAACTGCCTCAACCACCACCAGCAATTCTTCAATGGAGGTGGTTGGGTAAACAAAGAAAGGTGACACATGGATTTTTTTCCTTCATTGGCCAAGGTTTGACAATTCCCCCACCCTTATCCTTGTGAAAATCATGCCCCTTCTCAATTTAGTTGCCGCGGTCGTAGCTGGTTGGGTTCATTTTTATTTATAGATGCATTTTTACATGATGATAACTCAAAATGTATGCCGCATGCCTCGATATACCATCGGTGACAAATTTAAATCCAAAACATAGCATAACCGATCAATGGTGGGGCCTTGGCCTTGAGCTCCACACCATGATCATTACAATATACACATCATATACATCTCATGCAACGGGGTCAAAACCGGGGTGTTACACCTTATCCTTATCCTTCAGTTCTTGAGGATGCTAACACTTCTTCTGTGGTGCTTTTTTTACAGCTCGGGTTATTTAGGTATATCGGGAAATACTATATTATCCAATAAGGAACATCATATGTTCCAATATGCCATTCCCCAATTTCTGACATTTCAGATTCCTGAACTCCTATTGTTTCAAATAAGGAACATCTCCAGGTTCCGATTTGCGATATTCGACATTTCGGAATCCGGAAATACTATGTTTTCCAAGAAGGAACACCATATGTTCCAATTTTTGACATTTCGGATTCCAGAAATCCTACGTGTGAAAATAAGGATCATGTTATGTTCTGATTTTCGATTTTGTGACATATCCAGAAATCCTATGTGTTCAAATACGACGAACATGTCCATGTTCCTATTTCCGATTTCTGATATTTTGGAATCCGGAAATCTATGTCCTATTTTTTCCAATAAGGAACATGCTATGTTCCGATTTCTGATTTTGTGACATATGCATAAATCCTATGTGTTCAAATACAAACATGATAATTTTCCTATTTCCAATTTCCGACATTTCGGAACTAGGAAATCTATGTCCTATGTTTTCCAATAAGGAACACCATATGTTCTGATTTTCAATTCCCCAATTTAGGATTTAAGAATAACGAACATCCTATGTTCCGATTTCTGATTCTGTGACATTTCGGATTGCAGAAATCATATGTCCTATGTTTTCCACAAAAGAACACCATATGTATTCCCCAAGATCCGATTTGCGACATTTCATATATCGGAAGTTTTGTATTTTCAAATAAAGAAATGTCGAAGTTCTTATTTCAACAATTGATGTTGATTCAGTTGAGAGAAGACACTGGTATTTTGTTGAGATGCTCATGAGTTGGTTTGCAGCATCATCAAAAGCAATCACACCATGAAGATATCTAGTTCCATCTTCCAAGTCAACCTTCAGGATGTATCGGTAGTCACATTTAGGAAACTCCCCATCACATTCACCACAATGCCAAATGTCTCCAACTTTGTCAGCAATCTTTTTTCATGCATTGTATACCATCAACAAAAAGAGGGCATGCTAGGAAATGAAAGTCATCCATGTTAACATTTGTGATGGTAGCAACAAGAGAATACCAAACAGCTTTTTCATATGCTTGAAGAGTTTGTAGCTCATTGATGGTAATGATTTTTTGAGCTGCAAAATGAGATGCATTGAATTTTTGGCTCAAAGAGGGTGATGTTGAACGAAATCCATTGTCATTAAACCATTTCTGGAGAACTGATGTTTGTTCAATATTTGGGTTTATAAATATAGTAGAGTTGGAGATAGTGCCAACATATTTTCCATTAAAATCTGTAACACGACCGCCTTTGATCACTACTGCTGGAGGAGTAGGTAAACCGTGAAGGCTGGCAATCTCAGCTCCTTGAATTTGGCAATGCTCTCCCCAAAGTGATATGTCAATACTATAGCCTGACATGTCATGGAGTCCAATGGTTCGCCTAACAGTTTGAACATCATCTTGTTTTCATATCGTGGATGTAGGTTACGCTGAAATGACAAGTCCAACAAGGTCAACCATGGAATTTACTGGTATAGTTTAAATATCCTTAATAGTTTTAATGTTAAAGCAACATAAAGGTATTAAGGGATACTCATCTAAGGATGGTTGGATGGTTGAGGTGGAACCTAGAAAAATCTCATTATGGCTTTTCAAATGGTTGAAAATTGGGTTGGATGCTTTAATTGTGCCATTTGATACCATGTACACTATTCCTATCTGTATTTGGTCATATAAAGAGAGTGTCAATTCATTGAATGCAGATATATGCATTTCATCGTGCGAAGCATTAACAAGGTCAAATCCAAACACTTTTCCAGACCCTCATTGGTTGCCATATTCATGTGTGTTTGTCTTGGCAGTAACTCGGCCTTGAATGTTCCAAAATTTGCTAGAAGAGAAGAGTGATGTGAATGGGATAGTCGATCCAGCAAAGCTAGGGTTTTCATTTATTGAGCTAGTGTTGACTGGAATAAAGCAACTACTTTTCGAAGGAGAAGGTATAGGTAAGTGGTAAGGTGCAGGATCTCCAAAAATTGATGCATCCACTGTGACAACCTCGAGTGAAACCAATGCAATAGTCCTGTGAGATGAAGTATGTTAGAGATGAATGGGAGAGAAAAACATTGGATGCATGAACTGTGTGAAACCAATTGAGAGAAAAAGAACTGGGAAATTAAATGTACGTTACATTATGTACAATGTTGCATGAACATTCGGTAATTTTGATTATAGTTCCTTCTTTCAATTGTCCATTTTCTACAAGATCACTATATATAACTGGAAGCAGTAGCTCATGTTTGTGAAGGTTGTCCGAGATAGAGATTCAGAACCAAATAGATGATGAGTTGAATGAGTTCACTTGGTTTAATGTAGAGACCTGTACCAGCGGGAAAAGGTTGACATCACCATGTAGCAACAATGAAATAGAATCTTTAGTTACCATAGTCTCCATAACATGATGGTTATTTTTTCCTGTGGAATGAAACAAAGAATGAAAAAATAAAATAAAAATTGGAATGTAACATAATCATTTGACCAGAATAAAATGGATATCTAAAAACAAAATTCTTCGCATTAACATATTTCATTACTCTAGTTGTTGTTATTCATTAACATATTTCATTACTCTGGTTTGTATCTATTTGAACTATAAACATATCGAAAGGAAATACTATATTTATCCAATAAGGAACACCGTATGTTTCGATATGCCATTCCCCAATTGTGGAGATTGTGGCTTCTAAATTGGTATAATTTGCAGGAAGAAGAAAAATACATTGTTACTCAAATCAGCCGTATTTGATAGCAAGACATTGTCATTCAAATAGTACCAAAGCGTGGCTTGCTTCACAAGTTAGGTTTTCAATGCACCTCCCCACTACCAAATCCTTATTTTTATCCTTCAGTTCTTGAGGATGCAGACACTTCTTCTATGGTGCTTTTTTTATGGCTTGGGTTATTTAGGTATATCGGGAAATACTATATTATCCAATAAGGAACATCGTATGTTCCAATATGCCATTCCCCAATTTCTGACATTTCAGATTCCTGAAATCCTATTGTTTCAAATAAGGAACATCTCCAGGTTCCAATTTATGATATTCGACATTTCGGAATCCAGAAATACCATGTTTTCCAAGAAGGAACACCATATGTTCCAATTTCTGACATTTCGGATTTAGGAAATCCTACATGTGAAAATAAGGATCACGTTATGTTCTGATTTTCAATTTTGCGACATATCCAGAAATCCTATGTGTTCAAATACGAACATGTCCATGTTCCTATTTCTGATTTCTGATATTTCGGATCCGGAAATCTATGTCCTATGTTTTCGAATAAGGAACATGCTATGTTCTGATTTTCAATTTTGCGACATATGCATAAATCCTATGTGTTCAAATACGAACATGTCCATGTTCGTATTTCCAATTTCCGACATTTCGGAACTAGGAAATCTATGTCCTATGTTTTCCAATAAGGAACACCATATGTTCTGATTTTCAATTCCCTAATTTAGGATTTGCGAATAAGGAACATCCTATGTTCCGATTTCCAATTTTGCGACATTTCAGATTGCAGAAATCCTATGTCCTATGTTGTCCAATAAAGAACACCATATGTATTCCCCAAGATCCGATTTGCGACATTTAAGATATTGAAAGTTTTGTATTTTCAAATAAAGAAATGTCGAAGTTCTTATTTCTGATTTTTGACGTTCGAGTATCAAAAACCAGAAAAACTCGATTTTTAGGATTTATTTTCATTGTTCCTATTTATTTCACAGAATTTATTCCTCCGCTAAGTCCATCCTTATTTTAAACTCGCTCTGCATTATTTTTCATCACTCTGCCTCTAAATTGGCAGAGATTTGGTCTCTAAACTTGGTTTCATTCTGTATATCGACCTGGTCAAATGGGTAGTTGACGATGTAAGCTTTAAACAACATTTTTTCACTGACCAGTACTGGAGAACAATAATGAAAGACATATCAACAAAGATTTGTACTGACCTTGCAGCTTTAGGCTGAGTTCCTTACCTAAAGCAAGTATACCATAAAAACTAATACCTATAATATTATTGACATAGCATGAGTATTACACCATTATGAAGCTACATAACCAATACAAGTCACAATCCTTTTGCAACAGAGCAGGAGTAAGAGTCAATTAAAACACAGCAAGGGAGTAAGAGTCAATTAAAACACAGCAAGGGTGTTTCACCATCTCATAAGCAACATTTTCAATTAGACAAAAAACTAATACCTAACATTTTATTGACAGTCATGACATAACCAATACATGCCACAAACTTTTTGTAACAAAGAAAGAGTCACATTCAATTAAAATAGATCAACGGTGTTTCACCATCTAATAAGCAGACTAAATGAAGAACTAAGGAATACCTGCAAATTTAACAAGGTGCAAAATCTTCTCATGGAAACTCGAAGTGTAAATAAAACACAACAAAATCAATATAAGCAAAACATAGGCAAATAGTAAGAAATAGTGGTTCCCTGAAGGCCTATTTATATGTGGAAAGCATAGGTGGTGCAGCAGCAAATGCGGTAAATCAAATATTGTAAGAAGATCTTGCAAAACGTCATAAGATGAGAAAAATTGAAGATATAGCCCCATGATTATCTTAAATGACAAACTTTCTTGCATTAATGGAGCAACAATGCATTGATGAAGCATTAATGTGACTGAAGGGACATGAGCAAAGTGTGTTTCATCAACTAAACCAACATTGAAACAAAACCATGACCAAATTGACCCCAAACTGAGAGCCTAAACACAGAAAAGTGTTGGAGAAAATCTTAGCCTAAACCCAAATAAACTGATGAACTGAAACTCGCAAAATCTTGGCAAGGGCTATGCCGAATTAAGAGAAATAAACTGCAAAATTGTCCGAAATCCTGTAAAAAAAATATTTCCCGAACCAGTCATTTAGGACTACATATAGAAGTGTAGTGAAAACACGCAAGCTACCTATCGAAAAAACACGGTAAACACCAACTGGGAAGAAGGATCCACAACTGAAAATCAATCCATTGAGTCCATCAATCCATTCATGCACAGCAATAGATATAAGTGTAATGAAAACACGCAAGCCACTTGTCGAAAAACACGGTAAAGATCAACTAAAAATCAATCCATTGAGTCCATCAATCCATTCACGCACATCACTAGTCGTATAACACAGGACACCTGTGGTCTACGGGACAGAAGTTCTGAAATTGAGATTGCATAATCAGGGACCCAACCAAAGTGCATTAAAGTAAAAACAACTATTGATCATCATACCAATTTAGAGGCCACAATCTCCGACAAATTTAGAGGCAGACCCATCAGAAATAACTCAGAGGGAGTTTAAAATAAGGATGGACTTGGCGAAGGAAGAAGTTATGCGGAAAGAATACGAACAGATTGAATAAATCCTGAGATTTTTCAGATCGTGTATTTAACCGATCAACTCCATGCCACCTTCTTCGGTTCCTGTCGGATCACGGGATATAATAACCAGAAATTTTATCATGGGCATGTTGTACCTACCAAAATATTCTTAAATAGTTACTATGTAAAAGAAAGCTTGAGTGTTTTCAGAACGTGTACTTAACCGATCAACTCCATGCCGCCTTCTTCGGTCTCTATCGGATCACGGGATATAAGAACCGAAAAATTTAACCATGGTGTGTTGTACCTAAACTCTCCAATTACCAGGTGATACGTGTCAGAATGTTATGGCCAGGGAGATGAGGAATCTTTTGAGACTGTGTCTCCATTATGAAAAAGCCTACGACATAATTATACTCATACAACATTATGCAAGGCCTTTTGTTTATTCCCACATCATGGTGTATTGTATTAAGTTCATGATTGCATATTAGATCTCCTTTTATTATAATTTTTTCATATTTTCTCTATTTCTACATTAGGAAATTATTTTTTTATTTTATGTTTTTAAAATATTTAAATTCAATTTTCTATCTTACACAAATCCACTTGAACTTTTATTTTGGAGTTGGTGACAACTTTCTTGGAATCGTCAAAGTTTAACCAAATTATTTAATACTTGCAGGTTTCAATATTAATTGAACATTTCTTAGGCATTTAACAAGACACTTTAACATACTTTTTTTTCAACCAAAAAAGACACATTTTCTTGCTATTCTATTAGAATAAAAGAAAAAAAAGGCCTTTCCATATCAGTACATCTCCAAGCCAGAGATGACAACTGAAAGTTAATTTGAGAGAGGCAATTCCATATAGCCATACACGATTGTACTATTGTCAAACAGAATTAGACTATTGTCATACAATCATACATGATTATACTATTTTCATATAGAGTTGATGTTATTAGAAGCATGACACAATAGCACAACAAAGATCTTGTGTTCATAAGAAAACCAGTACCTAGCTTAATCAAGAAAATTTGCTACACTTTCATTGACCAAGGACCCCTCCAATTATTCCTCAAAGAATAAAAGACCTTCATGATAGGTTAATGCACTCTTGGAGAGAGCGTATGCTTCTGAATTAAATTCCCTGTGGATATGGTCAACCTAAAAGAACACAAAAAAGGACAATAGGTATTTGACTCTTGCACTTCAATGCTCTAAAGAAAGGACCTGAATCTTAGAAGATCCTTTAGATCAATCAACAATAGCCAACGAATCACCAAAAACTTGTAAAGAGATAATGCCATTAATCATGGCAAATCAAAAAAGGCCAATAGTTTAGCTTTGGTTTTGGCATCCCTGCCACATCCAAGCTTGAGGTTAAAATGATGCTCTTCATTGGTTCTTAAGATGACTCCACAACCCCCTATACCATTTTGAACAACCCCATCGAAGAAACCTGATGCCTCGCCACGAAAAAGGAGGAATCATAGAGAAACCTTCTTTTCTTTATCACCTGCTCAGAATAAAAGAACTTATACATGCCCAAACCTTTCATCACACAAAGGAAGACATTTGGGAAGCAATACTCAAAGTGACACTTTTCCTCATAAGCCAAATTTTCCGACAAACAAAGATAGGTAAAAATTTATGCAATTTAACCTCTTGGAACCAATGCCCAAAATTGAGTTCAAGAGAATCATGTCCCCAATCCTTGGCTGCCAATAGGATACTTAGCACTACCATCCAGACCTATTTACTGAAGGAGTAGTTGAAGAAGAGGTGGCCAATGGACTCATTGTACTTACTACAAAGAGAACAAATATTCATCCCGATCCATAACCTTTTGAGTAAGTTGTCCCAAGAGAGGACATCATTTTCCAAAATGAGACAAAAGAAGCACTTAATATTACCTAGGATGTTCCATTTCCAAATGTTAGCATGCTACCATTTAGAAGTCGACGAGCCTTGAGCCTGAGCAATGGAATCATAAGCATTTTTTGTTGAGAGTTTCCCATTTAAATTATTCCAATCCCACACTAAGGAGTCTTCAAAATTGGAGAGACTAACACCTTCATAGTTGAGGGAGTTGTTGTAGGTGGACCAGTCAATAGCCCACTGCCCTTGAATAACCAAACCCTCTGCTCACAATAAATCTTTCCCATTGAAACATAGCCAAGCTAGTCTTTTAATCTAATCAAGGGTAGTAAAGCTAAAATATGTTAAGTACTCAAGAATATGATTGATAAGTACATATTTCCCACTACATCCTATGTAAGGATCCACTCCAATAAGGACATTAGAACCATTTCCAACCCTCCAAGCAATCTTGTCAATTATCCACGAAAATACTTTAAGAAACCCATTCCAAAAATAGGAGATGCCCCTTGAAGTTTTCTGGGATTTTTTGAACCAAATCAATACAGGTTTCCCCTTTAATTATTTCACAGAAATAACATTATGCCATAAACCATCACCAAATAATGCTCTCCGACAAGATTTCAAACAGAGATCCATATCGAACCAACAAATATTTGTGATGTACCAACCTCCCATTGCTTTTGGCTGAGAGAGGATGAACCAATTAACCAAGTGAATCTTGTCACCCCAACATAAAAAAATTGAATTTTTTTTTCCTTAAAAATATCAAAACTGACTAGGGAATCTAAGCCAGAGAGAACAAGTAGATACAAATAGCCACAAAGAAAGAGAAAACTAAAGTTAGACTTCCTCCTAGAGAAAGACACCCATAGCACCAATTGTTGATTTTTTCTCAACTTTTTTTATTAACCGGACCCAATCTTTGGAGTAATTATTAGGATTAAGTAAGAAGCCTAAATACTTCAACCTGACTCCAACTCCTCCACCCTATAAGGAAAAGTACCAACCAACCGAGGACTGACATCTATAGACTCAATAGACTTATAGAATACTAATTTATCTAGACTAACCTCCATGCCTGAGGCAACACAAAAGCATGATATAATCTCATGAAAACTAATCCATTCTACAATATCCCCTTTACCAAAAATAACTACATCATCCACAAAAATTAAATGATTAATGTGTAGAGATGAGGAAGACTTTTTACCAGATCTTTTTCCTTCAAGACTAGCAACATCTATCATTCTACTAAGACCTTCAGTAACTAAAAGAAATAATAAAGGAGAGAGAGGGAATCCTTGCCTCAATCCCATAGAGCTGTTAAAAAAATAGTGGGAGAGCCATTGACCAAGACTAAAAAAATTGCAATAGAGACACAAGCCATAATCCAGTTACACGGATTCAAATGTAATCCAGTCTAAAGGAGAATGAGACTTAACATAATCCACTTAACTTTATCATAAGCCTTGTTTAAGTCCATCTTGAGGACAAAGGAATTCATCATCTTTTCTTTAATGGAGTGTAAACATTCTTGAGAGATAAAGAGATACCAATAACATACACAATTTTCCTATAGGGTAAAATCCAAACTTCTCCTTAGAGACCATCTCAATAAGTTTGTGTCTATTCATGTTAAACATTATTTTAGTGACAATTTTACAGACCAAATTGCAGAGAGAGATTGGTATAAAATGTTGGAAAGTATCAAGCTTTCCTGTCTTTGGCACCAAAGTAGTGAAGGTTGAATTCAAGGCACCAGACATATACCCATCATGCCTAGAAAATTCCACCACATCCAAAAGCTCCTTACTAACTAAATCAAAAAAGGAAATAAATAATTCCACCAACCATCCATCTAGTGTGTAACTTTTATCTCTAAGCAATTGCTTAAGAACCCCTTCCATTTCTACCATGGAGACAGGAATGCCAATCTGCTTCCCCTCCTCAACAAAGGAAAAGGAAGGTACATGTTTGATCACTTCAAGATGAGAAGCAATACTAGAGGCCCCACGGTCCTTGAACAAACTAGATAAATAGTCCATCAGATATTTTTCCAATTCTTCCAGAGAAGACATCCAGTGTCCTTTAACATTTTTTAAATCCCAAACAAAATTGAGTTTCTTCTTGAAATTAGCATATTTGTGGAAAAAAAATGTGTTATTATCTCCCTAGGTAATCCATATTGCGTGACTTTTTAACCTTTACTCTTCGTCTTCCTTTTTCAAAAAATTAGCTTTCTTCTCCTCCAACTCCTAAATAATCAATTTTTCTTCCTTTGAGAAGGAATCTAGTATATTATCTCCATATATCTGGTCAAGGATCTCCTCAATCTCCAACAACTCTTGATGAGATCGGGGCTTGTTCTTGTTAACCCACTTACTAACTATATATTTTAGCCCTGTTAGCACCATTTTTGGGCTAAGAAGTTGGAATGGGTCAGACCAGAGGAAATTAAAGGTAAGGTCTAAAAATGTGTATCATATGACCTAGCGGTATGCAGAAGGGGTTGTAAAATGCTCTGGAGGACTTATTCCTAAGTCTAAAATGAAAAAATGTGAAGAAAATCCTAAGCACAACCTTGGAAATAAGTTGTGTATGAGAAATCTGCTTTAGTATTATGTCGCAGCAAGAATGAATGGTGTAGATCTGGAGCAGAGGAGATCGACGACTATAGATCAATCCACAAAGGTAGGTTGCAAGGTTCAAATAAATTTTATTACCTGCGGAATTGAGTTAACTTGCAGCTAAAATATACGGTCAGATCAACAGAGGGAGGAATATCTACGGTTAGAAATATTTATGTTGATTAAACATGCAAGGAAAAATGAAATTTCAAATTAGTGGAATCGGGTAAATTGATCACCTTTCAATGGTGGAGATCGGAGGATAGGAAAGATCTGTGGTGGATATGGATTCTGCTAGAATAACATGCGTGGAGAAATTAAGGTTGAATATTTGCAGAATTTGATAGGCCCGTCATTGATAGACGGTGGAGATTTAAAGGAGTTTTAGATCAATGGTTCAAATGGATTCCGCTATGTGAACAGGCGCGGGATAAATCAAGTTGCAAATCAGCGGAAGAGAGTAGAGGCCTCATGTTTCGACGGCCCAGATGAAGATTTGATCCAGATCAATGGTCGTTGTTGATTCCGTAGGTGAAAGGTGTATGGGTGAATAAAATCTTGAAACTCGGCGGAATGTGGTAGGGACCACATCTTTCAATGGTCCAAATGGAGGCTTAATTGAGATCAAGGGTCGATATCATTTCTGCTGCTAAAAGGTGCATGGAAGAAGGAAATTGGTGAAGTTGCATAATGGGTTAAAGGGCCCATACAATTAAGGGTGCAGATTTAAGGAGGAATAGATCTATGGTCAGGAATTGTTTCACTTATAGAACATGCAAGACATAAAATTAAGAGGAATATCAACGGAATTGGATAAATTGAAGCAGAAGTGAACAACTAAGATCAACAGGGATTCAAATCTACGGTAGATAACTTCTCTATAAAGGGAAGATGTACACTTCTTAATGAACTAAATCCAAGAGGAAAGGTTAAAGAGGTAAATTGATCAACGATCTAGATTTATGAAAAGAAATATCAATGGTTGAGAATTTATCCGCTCAGATAAGTTAGGGTCCTTTTATGATCTGATCAAGTGAGTTAAAGGGTGAAAATGATTAACAGTGAGGATGAATCAAAGGGTATATTTATGGTCAGAGTTTAGTCCGCAACTAGAATTTGCAAGAAGGATAAGGATGACAGCATAGTAGTAAATAAGGATAGATGGTTTAAACAGGAAAAAGGATCAATGGCTGAGGATGAAAGGCACATGATGGACAGATGGAGAATTTTTCCACAAAATAAGATGCATGGTTGATAGGAAAGAAAAAATAATATGAAAGTGAGAGCACGTGGATTTAGGTTATTTGTCTATTTGTGAATCAGAAAGAGAAAGCCCATGTCTGTGCAAAAACCTCCAGCTCAAACAAATCTTTGGACCACTTGTCGAGAAACTAGGTAAGCTATTTACTCCCACCAAGCGAGTATTCAATATGGTTAAGGTAGAAGACATAGAGGTTCAGAATTTGGAATATCGGAGGATTGAAGAGGTTTTTTAGGATAAATATTCAAAATATTTTGATACTATACTGTTAAATGGTCCCATAGACTCTGTAAAAACCAAGTTAAAACTTCTTAAAGACTAGGGGATAGAATTCCTTGGTATTTTCAAGTCTTATTTCCATGATTTCTCCACCGAGAAAACCCTAAATTTTCCAAAGTTTGTCGACTAGTGCACTTATAATTACTCCTATTTTGAGAGGGTAATTATGGATGCAACCAAGTCTAATATCCTGTGTCCAATCAACCCACTTGTTATCATAACTACTTTCTCTATTCCTACCGAGTTTACCCAAATGTCCAAAGATTTCAATGAAGAAAGCATAATCCAATTTTTCAAAGAGTCCATTGTTGAACAAAACCATTTTTTCTTCAAAACTTGTGTTCAAGCCTAATGTCCTATTACAAAACCAGCCTTTTCATGTTGATTCTAGCTTATTCAATGATGGAACCCAGTGTGTTATAACCCTTATAAGTTAGTGTTTAGGGTTAGATACTGATAAGTATGTAAAAGAGCCCTTAATGAGTCTTGTGTTCACAATTAGTACTGGTCAGGTTGAGTTAGAAGGGTTGAGTCTGTTAATCCAATCAAGTTGCCTTAAATTTGATGAGTTTCTAGCTGAAAATATCCATTCACGGCTAATTGACTTCCACAAAACCAGATGTTTCAGGTTCCAATCATATTTGCTCAAAATGTTCTTATCTTTTAATGAGGACAACTTGCAATTTCCTAAAATGGTACCTACAGATGAGATGAACAGAGACTTTAGCATATTCATGAATTTTCTCATGTCTGAGGTTTACAATAGATTTTTCCAAAAGAAATTGCCTAGAGTCTTGCCCCTTATGAAGGAAATGTTGCAATTTTCTCTTGAAAAGAGAATAGGAGATTGGTTTTTATTGGAACAGGGTACATTGATCAGATTGTATGGGTTTGTGTATCAACCTTACATTTTGCATGCATTCTTAACTACTAGGGTGTTTGCTTTGGAGTTAATCAGGCAGAAGCTTCTTGTGGAAAATGAACACTTTCTTAACTTCAAAAAGTCTTCTAAAATCAAATTCCCATGGGTTGTAGAACCATTCATCATAAAGAACAAATCTGCTTTTCCAATGGTAGAAAGTTCATTGACAGAAATGGGGTTTCAGACATATGTTGCCATTAACTATGATCCCCATTGGATCATATCTATCGGAAGACAAGTCAATAAGAACAAACCTTTTGAGCATTATGAGGTTGCAGGTCTGCCTGAGACTGCAAATTGGCTAGATTACCCTCATGACACCCAGAGGGATATAGATATGCAAGAGGATTCTACTTCATCAGTGAAGAAAGTCAATTCCTTACAACCTGGCCCTTCAAGCATGGTTCCAAAAACAGAAAGGATCACACCAATAGCTAGTTGTTCTGAAAAAATAAAATAAAAAAGACTTATATGATGCCATGGAAACAGAGGAAGAAGATACAACAAGGATACCCAAGAAGCAAAAAACTGAAGAAATGGGACAACTAGTGCAAGTAACAAAGGTCAAAGGTAAAAAGAAGAAGAAAATGAAGGTTAAAGGGCCTGCATTTGAGGTTAAGGAATATGCTTTTTTTCTGAAACACCTATAGATCCCACTTCCCAATTCAAGAATAGATCTGAATTATTTGATAAGTACAAAAATGATAAGGAAGTGGCTTCTGATGAAGCTCTGAAATTATATGCAGAAGTCAGGAATATTTCCAATAAGGATGTATCCCTAGTGACTGTCAGGGATCATACTCAAAATACATTGAACCTAGCAATAACAACTAAGAAAAAAGTTGTTGAAATGAAGATGAGTTTGGAGAATATTCATAATCCTGACATGATCCACTTGGACAAATAAGTCAGATATATTATATACATTGATCTACTAAAAGAAACATTTAAGGTATCCAAGCTGCAGTCTAGCAAAAGTAAAATTGAGAACCAGCTCAAGTAAGAAAAAGTAGAAAACAAGGCTCACCAACAACAAATAAAAAAGCTGCAAACAGATTTGTTGGCTGATGACAGTCAAGCAGAAAAAGGGGCTGCAACACAAAAAAATGTTGAATGAGAAGGAAAACACCATCCAATTGTTAAAGAAGAAGCTAAAGATTCCCTCCAGTCAACTAATACAAGCTTATGAGCTAACAGAGCTGGAAAAGGAGAAAGAAACATTGGCTAGTGAGTTAAATGATTGCACGGCAAAGTTGCTGAAATTTGTTGAGGAGAAGAAACAATGGGAAAGAGACATGTCTCTTTTGGTTGAAAGTGAGAAGACTCTCAAGAGAAAATATGATGAATTGGAAAAGAAGCTACAAGAAAATGAACAGGAACTTCATAGTAGAATAATTCCACCTTCTCCAGAATCAGGTGAACAATCTCTTGTTCAGGTAATGTCACAAGTCAGCTTTAAGGAGTTGGAGATTGTTGGATTAAGGAACCATAACAAAATTTTAAAAAGTCTAACTTTGAAAAGGGAGCAGGAAAGGAAAGATTGGGAAGCTAAGTGTAAAGAATTGCAGGATAAAAATGATAAGCTAGTAAAATAGGTTACAAGGAAGTTGCTTGTACAAGGGGCCAAGCACATAATCTTGGATGTGCTTATATCTGAGGAAACTAAATTGAGACCCTATCTGGACTACATTTTAGATAAAGAGATTGTGATAAAATCAGCCAAGCAAAGTGTAACGGCTATGAAAGAAAGATTGAACAAGAAGCCCATAGATTATGCTAAAAACACTATTGATTTTCTGAATGGGTTGATAGAAGATGAGCTGAAAACAACCAATATCAAGGATAGAATTTATATTATAACTTGGGCAAGGAAGTTTGTCAATAAACACCAGCACTTGGACACTTTTGAAGCAAACATTGGGATCATGACACCTCAGGTGAAGCTATTTATGGATATGTTAGATCCCTTGTTTAAAAAGGGACTACCTTTCTTCTAGAAAGAGAAAGGTAGTATGTTGTCACAGAAAGAGTATTAGGACCGTTTAATTGAATGTAGGTCAGACCATATCAAATTTGCAGATATACAACAGTCACTATCAGGAAAGGCAATTGTGGACAAGCTAGCAGATGATTTTGAGATTATATTTTCCTTTAAAGCCACGTGTTCACGTTTACCAAACTTCTCATACAAGGACCACGTGGAGTTGTGCGTGCTAGCAAAATAAATTTCCACCCTAGACTTACCATCTGTGGATCAATGGAAATCAATCGAGAAGTATGGAAGATCTAATATACACTACATGCTTGAAGATGCTTGAAGATCATTGAAGAATTATTTCTGAAGATTAGTTAATTAGGGGTTTAGTTTGTTTTTCAAAAAACAATTATTAGTGAATAAATGTAGTTGACAAATGTAAAGGCAGTTATTGCCTATTTTTAGAAGTTTGTTAATTCATCTCATGGAGCAATTTGTATAAGAACCAGTTATTGTAATGAAAAAAGGGTTGGAACCCGTGAGAATTCAACGTTATATTTTGAGATCTATCTTTTTAATAAAATCTCAGAGTTGAAGCTGGAACTTTGAAAAGATTCATGTGTTGTCTATGTTGCAGTTTGTATTTCCCTTTCTTATGTGAATGCATTTCCTATTATTTACTTCCACAATGTTTTCCTTTCATGTCTGAAATAAGTCTTTAATAGCACATAATTCATACTTATAGACTCTGTATATTAATTTCATATATTCACAAAACCTATTCAACTAAAGTTAATGTTGGATGCATCCCTGTTAGATTCCCACATTAATGGACTGCTCTTTATTTCTTCTATGATCACTAGACCAAATCATTTCGACTGTAACAAGATTGCTACCTTGCCTTTCTTATAAATTTCCATGCAATAGAATTGTGATTGATATCATTATTCTAACTCCATTGCCCAATGTGTACTTGCATTGTTTCAACCAACAACAATCATAATTTTATTTCTTGTTCATATCTCTAGCCTTGTGAAAACAATCATTGAGAGATCCCTCTCTGGAGAGAAAGAATCCAACTTTCTTTCCTAAAGCTTGGTTTTGTGGTTACCTTGAGATTACGTTTTTACAACTGGAGGTACATTTTGAGTGCTAACAAGCCCCTTGAATTTGAAACAAAACATATCCATAGCTTTTCATCCCCCGTAGCGTATAAACCCTGCCAACCAATTACTTCTAACCATCTGAATATAAAAATAAAAAATAATAAAAATAATAAAATCCATTGTCTCTGACCCACGTATGGTTAAATTTCAAGGGGAACCGAAATCTAGAATACTCTCCCTCCAATTTCAAGTAGATAGGATCATGATCTAAGATAGAAGGAGAAATCCAAGACCTAAATCTGGATAAATCTCCTGCTAGCTCCTTCGACATCAAGAATCTATCCATCCTTTTACTTACACTTTCTGGCCTTAGTTTACGATTCTTCCATGTGGGACCAATATTAAAAGGAGCTACATCCAATAGATTGTGATCCTTAAATAAGGACTTAAAATATTCAACAAGTGGGTCCAACTTAGAGGAATATCCCCAAACCTCCGATGAATGAAGACTAAGGTTGGTATCACCAACAAAGATTCAGATTGAAACCCTAAGTATGCTGCTAGAATCCATTGCTTCCCCAAAAGTATACATATATTTATAGGGCCCATAACAGTTAATCATATTCACTTTCTAATGAGTACCCTTACAATGACCAAGCAACAACACTCATGTAGAGACATGGAAAGATTTAAGCTCAGTGACATGAGGGTTCCAAATAGATAAAACAACCCCTGACAAACCCACTGCATCCAAGGACGAGACCTCCCAACGAGGCAAAATATTTAAAAAATACTCACGATATTTTAAAGCGAAGGAAATCGTTTCTTAAATCAGGATAATATGAGGATGAATAATAGCAAAAAGTATATTGGGGGCACGTGACTCCCCCCCCCAAATCCTGAATATAAAAGGATAAAAAAAAACATTAAGGAACCACCTTTAAGGGCCTGGGGGGCAAGAGAAAGAGGATAATTAAAATAGTTTGGAGAGGACTTGGAGGGCATGTCCAATCTAGTTGATAGAGGGATGTAAGATTCAGATTGAACAAACTCTACATTTAAAATTTCCCATTGTGAAAACCCTTTTGTTTATTTTCAGCTTGAATGGTTACATTTTGATGTATGGTAGAATTAAGGGGAAAAGTAGTGGTACTAGGGGAAGGTCTGTCACGAAAAACTGGAAGAGTTGACAATGAAGCTACTGCCAAAAAGGAAAGAGAAGACCCTAAGGGATCATAGGGGAGTGAAACCCCTACATAGAACCCATTCAACACTGTCGACTAACTCTTAGAACCAACCATAGGGGGGGATCCACCTTAATCTTCTCAAAGGAATCCACATCATTATGGAAAGAGGGCTCATGATTGGAATCCGCTGTGCATTTTTTTGGAGGCTTATAAACCACCAAAGTGGAAAATCACTCTGAGAGAACCAGATAAATCCCCTGACATAGGGGAAGCACATAGATTAGCAAGAGGGATAACAATTCCCTTAGAGGGTTGAATTCCAAAACCCGATGCAATGGAATCACCAAGAAAATCAGGGGATCACAAAATCAACTTGAGGATAAACATTTTTTGTCAACTCAAGCTTATACTTTTTTGCATGTACCTTTTCAACGGATTGAATGGAATTGAACTCTACAGAAGAAACACCTTCATAGGGGGTAGGTGATTTCACAGGAGGAATGCCTTCTTCAATAAAGGGAGATGGAATACCACCTAGAATAACATAGGCAGGAGCTGCAAATACGCGACCAACTGTGTAAGCACCTTCAAGGCTCATCATATCCATAGAGGAATCATTATAATCATCAGTTGCATCCCAATCAAAGCGCTTGGGGAAATGTTGACCAATATGATCAATGCATCAACAGAGTAAACATCAAAACGAGATACTTTTATAATCCAATCTCTACAGATAAACCCTTCCCCCATAAATAATCTTGACTTTCGTTGGAAGGCCTTCAAAACCATCGATATCCACTAAGATAGACCCCAACCTTTTGTCGCCACTCACCAACATCTGCTTGTCCAAGGAAATGAAATGACCCAGGAGGTTAGCCTATGCCATAAATACTTCTTTCAACTAAAGCAAGAAGGGGAATTCAGGAAATAGAAGCCACATATGACATCTTTGAGGATGCTCCCTATCAAGGTTGAACCCAGAGTTCCAATGGTTCAAAACAAGGGAACCCTTACCAATGACCTAGTACCTCAAGAGTAGTTTTGGACGATCCTCTTATTTAAAAACAAGCAAAACAAAACTAGCCATTAAGAAGAAGATTGACCTTCGGGATATAATCTATCACGGAGTGCTAATGCTCAAAAATCGAGTTAATCATCTCCACCCGGTTCATCTTAATATATTCCAGTCTACCCACTAGGGAAATCTAATATATTTTCAACTCTATCCATATTAATATCCTTAGCCTTACCCACGGGGACTTTACTTAGTGAACCTCTCACATAGCATGTGCGATCATGGGATATTAAATAATACCCTTAATTTCAAGAAATATTGACCCAAAATCTTTTTTTTGAAACCCCCTCCCAATACTTAAAACCTCCTCCCCACCCCTTTTTATACCTCAATCATTATAAAACTCCCTACCCACCCCCACCTTTAACCCCTCATCCCCCCAATACCTGCAATATATTGGTTTTATTTTTGATAATTTTAAAACCCACAGTATGAACTAACGTGATAGGATATTAGTCAACATGTGAAGCCCCCATGGCCTTACCAATGACCAAGTACCTCAAGAGTAGTTTTGGAAGATCCTCTTATTTAAAAACAAACAAAACAAAACTAGCCATTAGGAAGAAGATTGACCTTAGGGAGATAATCTATCACAGAGTGCTAATGCTCAAAACCGAGTTAATCATCTCCACTCAATTCATCTTAATATATTCCAATCTACCCATCATGGCAAATCTAATAGATTTGCAACTCTATCCATATTAACATCCTTACCTAGAACATAAGTAGGCTAGTCCTTTTTCACCTTGAACAATTTGGAACGATGACACTGTTTGACCTTAAGGCCACTAAGTTTCTAGCCTCTCGACAACGAAGCAAAGAGAGATCCCGACTGAGGAGAAGGTGACATCTCACGAATCAATGAAGTTACTTCATGACCATACATGTCAAACAAAACTGCATCCCCCACTTTCGACAAAACCTTCTGCAAGCTAGGACTAGACATCGAATGAACCATATGTCTGGCCCAAGCCAAATGTTTGACCTTCAACCTTCCATTAGGAGTTGCCTCTGAGGGAGATAGGAAACCCAACTCTGCAGACATGAATCTCTGAGAGGGAGACTCAACTAGACTAGAAACCAGACTGCCTTGAACATATATTGGTACACCTAACATAATCATAAATTAAAAAGAAAAATAGCATAGGATGTGGTGCTAGAGTCAAAGTTGCATGCATATAAATGTGAACTCGAAGAAATTGGTGAATGCTTAGACTAAGCTAACAAGGTCAGAGACTTAGGAACCAATGGATAAATTTGCTTGTACCTTGTACTGGACTTGGACACAATTAAAAACCAACAAATGATAATATAACAACCAATCAATACTAAATTATATATTATAAATCAATCAATAGATAACTTACTACTCAATAACTGCAAGAAGACAACAAATGCAAAAGTTGAAACCCGAGCACACTTTAAAATCTATTGTCTACAAATATGCACTGCAAATACCAATAGATAAACGCTGCCAATATCAATTACACTTTTTTGAAGTGACTAAATACTAAAAACTAATTATGTATAAAAACTAATTGTGTACGTGAGCTTAATGTTTCATTTGTTTTAAAATGGAAATTGTCCTTAAGCTTTGCTATCAACAACAACTAAGCCTCGTTTGCATTAATGCTCAAACTCACAAAATAGCATAGGATGTGGTGCTAGAGCCAAAGTTGCGTGCATATAAATATGAACTCAAAGAAATTGGTGAATGCTTAGACTAAGCTAACAAGGTCAGAGACTTAGGAAGCAATGGATAAATTTGCTTGTACCTTGTACTGGACTTGGACACAATTAAAAACCAACAAATGATAATACAACAACCAATCAATACTAAATTATATATTATAAATCAATCAATAGATAACTTACTACTCAATAAGTGCAAGAAGACAACAAATGCAAAAGTTGAAACCCGAGCATGCTTTAAAATCTATTGTCTAAAAATATGTACTGCAAATACCAATAGACAAACGCTACCAATATCAATTACACTTTTGTGAAGTGACTAAATACTAAAAACTAATTGTGTACGTGAGCTTAATGTTTCATTTGTTTTAAAATGGAAATTGTCCTTGAGCTTTGCTATCAACAAGAACCAAGCCTCGTTTGCAAGAATGCTCAAACTCACAAACATGCATTTTCCACTAAAGTTAAGAAATAGTCCTTTCTTGACACGTTTTTCAATATTCAAAACTTATCTCTGATTTCTTTCAAGTATTGCTTCTACATAGGCTAAGGGAAGAAATTTCAGCAGAATATTTTATAAAGTGAAAAATTACCATTACAAATTGAAATATGCATTGTGCATCTCCTTGATTCCTCAAAATTATTTGTGGATTTGTTTTATTGATGGAAAATGTAACAAATTAACCATTAAACCCCTTGGTAATGTTCCAAGGAGTTTCAACAATAACGATAAACAATCGACATAAAGATATTGTTGTTGATAACAGACATATTCTCTACAACAATCATGCTATAGGAAATGCTACAAATCCTGCATTTTTCAACTATTGTCAATGTCAGTCTCACGAATTACTAAAGCCCCAACCAAAAACCACTCAAAGAATTGGAGTATCGAAGAAGGAAAGAAGGAAGGAAGCATTGACTTGTTTAATAAATTTGAATCATGTCACATTAATAAATGGTTTGCAAATCAATATTTCATACATGCAATGATGTGGGAAAATGTATTCATGCAATGTGTCTTCTCTTTTGTGAGTAAATACACATGCATTAAAATTGTTATTCTTCTCAATGTGTAGGATGACCTAATAAATATCATGCAAATACCATGAGAAATCCCCATTATGTTGCACATGTACTACTATGTAATTAATAATATCCTCATTGGCATGACATTATCATGCCAAGTTGGACAAATACATGTCTTTCTTATAAAGTAATGCTCCTAAAGCCGCATGGACATACATCCCATGGATTCCACCCTTAAATACCATTTACCATTATGATGTTGAAATGATATCAATGAGAAAAACATCCCAAATGTTTTGTCATTGTTGCAAGTTGCAAGCATACCCAACCCAAGCTATGACAAATTTAAAAAAATATAAAAATATCAATTGTTTTTAAATGTCTCCATCACATTTGTTACAAAGAGAAAAGGTTTCGGATATCATCATGGTTTTATGTTTCATTATACTAATATGTGTGTGGGGCATGTATCCCAGTGGGCTAGCTAGAGTGTTAGAGTGTCGTGAGCTGCAAGTAGGAGGTCACGGGGTCAAGTCCTTGGGATAGCTATCTATGTAAATGTTTGTAAACGTTGAGGGCCTCACTTGATGTCCCTGTCAAGTTAGGTTGCCAAAATTGCAACTAAATGATTTACCTCGAGTACCATCCTCAAAATGAGGGGAAGTACTTGGAAGGTTTCCAACGATTCATTGCATTAAAAGAAAAAATGTGTGTAAGGCATGCATTGAAAAATTGAATCAACATGTTAATGTTAAAATAACACACTAATCTATGGGAATAAGTGCATGACTAAAACCATTCCATTTGAAAGAATCTAACCACTATTTGTCTACCCTACGTCATAATATTAATTGCATAATCACATGATTACCGACAAAGGAAAAGATGAAAATCCATGGTTTTTAAGGTAATTAAACTCTAGGGACTGTCCATGACATTATTTTTATAAGTTCAAATCAACATTGATTCCAGTAAAAAGATCACAATCATAGAAAGGAAAGTAATATATTCACAACGATTCATAAAATTCACATTAACTAATGCTATCCATGTGTAAGATTTCAATATTGCAATATGTACATATACTGATGCTTATCTAGAGTAATTTGTTTGTTACCAAGAGAAGAATTATGCTTGTAGCAAGCTCCTGCAATCCACACACAGTAGCATATGAAACTTACGTCATAGAAAAAATTATTTCATACATCTACGACATAAATACCTCTCTATATACCCAATTAAAAAGATGATTGTTGTGGTTTTCCAAATTAGACTCTCATTACCTATGGAATGGGATATGATAATTAATGTAGACTCCATCATAAAGAATACTAATATATGTATATAGAGGATACTATACTTTTCAATATTATTTTTAGTAATGGGATATGATAATTAATGTAGACTCCATCATAAAGAATACTAATATATGTATATAGAGGATACTATACTTTTCAATATTATTTTTAGTAACTTTTATTTGTTAGTGACATATCTTGCATATCTTTTACTTCAAGTGGAACTTTTCACGGTGGTTGTTTGTCTCAATTCATGAGCTATCTGATTTTTATACTTCCAATGACACTTTTCTTATGGTTGCCTGTTTGATTCATGAGCTATCTGAATTTCGTGTAGTCATAATGCATGGTCATTATAGCTTTTCCATCACCATTGGTTTTAAAAAGTTAGTGTTAGGGTTTGATTCAAATATTTTGATTTAAGGGGGCTAATGTTAGTGTTTAAAGTCTGTACAAATTAAAGCTACATGCGACATGTATGCAAGAGAGATTTAAAAACAAGCAAGATGCATGCACAAGAGATAAAAATTTTAAAACAAGCAAGGTGCATGCACAATAAATAAAAATATATAATGCATTTTCATAAATACCTTTCTAGAAGTGCATCTTTAGCCTTGAGTTCCCACTTAAATAGATTTATTCTTGAATTTTTATAGGTAAAGCATTTATAATACAACACTTTATACAGGAAAACAATAGCTAAACAATGCTTTAATCATATAGTTTTTTCTTTCAATCTAAATAAGGATATATAGTGGCAATTATGCAATAGATTGGAAATCCCTATATTATTGTAAAAACATGATGCACAATAGTACAAGAAAATTGCTTTAGTCACATAAAAATGGTACTTGTAATGTCTTCTAAAAAATAATTTAAGAAACCGTGGTAGGTATTATAGGAGGTGGGGGTTGGGGTGCTTTTGAACCCCAAAGGAAATTAAGAAATATAATTTGCATGGGGTTAGAAAGGGTGACAAGAAACCAAGTAAAGGTGCTCACCCCATACCATGGATTGATCTTTTTTTAAAACAAACATCAAACACATCATGGTTTTTAATGACTCGTAACTTGTTATTGGTCAAGTAATAAAGGAAGCTACACGATGGAGTTCCTTCTTATCCAAAATGTTTGTGACGGTTAAGGGACTTATTTGTCACTTTTAAATAATCAAATTATTTCACATCCTTCAAACTTGTAACACATAGGTGGATGTTATGGCCAAAATAGTAACATACCTAGATCAAGAAGTGCTAATAAAAAATAGAGGTGAAGCCATCTTTATTTAATTCCATGGTTATTAACCTTTGGTTTAATATGCTTGATAACAATATGGACAAGTCTCTTTTGTAAAGGTTCAAGGTGCGTTGAGCCACAACTATTCCCCCATCCCTTGTACATATCCCATACTTCAATGCATGCAACTGTGGTGGGAATATTAACATGGATGTGATGGAGTTTTATGGCATTTGTGGGATATATTGTTTACATTGTGCTCTATGGTTTTTCATCATTGGTGGAGTTTGGTTTGTTGTTTGTAGGGATGACCCACTAACATGTTTTGGCATCGATGGTGGTGGCTTATGAATCCTTAAATGCAGGGTTTGTAGGTATGTCCTTGTTGGGATCAACACTTTCTATGACACTAATTGAGATAAAATTACAAAGGGGCAATGGTTTGATATCATGGATGTGAGGTCTCTCCTTACTTTGGGGGTGACCATTTTGGTTCATATCCATCATGGCAGTTATGCATGCTTTGAGGGTTTGGACATTCACAAGGTCCTTAGGAATTTAGTTAGTCATACGTATGTCTTACACCAAACAATTTCTCACATTAACTAAAGCATTGGCACACAATTGGATACACATGCAAAGTTAGAAGTAAGGGGTGGAAAGTGTAGGGTTGGGGATCTTAATAAACCTTGAAGGAAGTATACAACACACTTATTATTGGGGAACTAGTGTCATGACAAGCAACATGGCAAAAAACTATGCCCTCCTCCAAGGAATGATCCTTCCCCTTCAACAACAAGTGAATAAATTAATGATCTTTGGTGATTTTATATATGTTATAAACCAAGTTGGAAATGGGGTAATTAAGGAAGGATCCCTCCTTAACATAATATTGCAATGAATTATATAGAATATTGATCATATTGGTGAAGTGAATATCTTCCCTATCAAGCATGTTAATAATGGATTTGCAGATGGTAAGACAAATGAAGCTACAAATTTTGGAAAAGGGGCTCCTCATAAAAAATAGGGACCCCCCTGAGATGGTATGGATATTGTACTTTTTATGCAACAAGTCTCCTTAAATCTAAGTTTCATTAAACATAGCGAGGGGCATAAACAAATTTACAATAAGTGGTAGCCTATTGTAAGGACCAAGCATGTGATCCTTGTGTATTTAATGTAGAGTAAGGGACCTTAGGTTCTCACTAGTGCCTTGGGTCCCTTTGCTCCTTGTGCTTTCAATGAAGTGGTACTTCCATTTATGCCTTATCCTAGTAACTTCTTTAATCGTGGTGGGATAATTCTCTTGTGGATGTAATGGGAAAGTGCCGGTCAATAGGATCCAAGGTTTGTTTGTTTTCTCTCACGTCTCGTATTCTCTATGTTCGATAAAGATAAGACTGCTTTGGAGATTTCTAAAGTGCATGGACTCTCAATTTTTCAAATTTTGATATGTCTGCACTCCTCCATTCATAGTACTTTGGCTTTTCCTTTTTATTGTAGCTCAGATGATATCCTAAATAAGTTTGTAGATAAGAAAGGTGATCATATTAGAGCTTATGGGTTTGAAATTCTAGATTGTTTGTTACTTTTCTTGTCAGGTATGGCTAAGCATTGTTTAGATGTCTATAAATGAAATGCTTTTCTTTATTATGATTGGAGAGAAATCCTGCTGAGATTCTTGGCTGAGAGGGAAGATTGTATCCTTGTTTCAATTATAGGGAAGATATGGATGGGATCTCTATATCATTATGTTATGTCATCTAAGTATAGTTTTGTTGATGTTGATTTTCTTCCCCATTGAGAATTTGGTGTAATCTACCTGAAGCGCTTTGTTGAAACCAAAGATTCTTCTTATCACACTAGTATGAAGAGTATTGTGTTTTGATTCTTTGTTATGCTAAGACTGTTTTTCTCATCTCTACATGGCCAATCATTTGGGTAAATCTTTAGCCAATGTGGAGAGTGATTTCGAAGTTCAAAAAGCTTTCGAAAATCTAGAGGCTAATATGAAAATATTGAACCGGGCCTTGGAATATTATAACTTGCAAACAGAGAATTTAAGAAATAAATAGGAAGACATGGAAGTCAAGTTAAGAATAGATCTCTAAATTTAAGAAAATTGCCAAAGACATTGATATAGACTTCAATTTCATTCTTGGATTTGCACATGAATCTTAGTTATCTATAGGGAAACCATGAACTTCCATGGAACTTCCATAGACTATGCTAAAGAATTCCTTGAAGAGGAAAATGTAGTTCAACAAAATGGCTAAATTAGAATTAAGTAGCAACAATCACTTATCATGGACACACAACAATAGGATGTTATTATGGAGGAAACCCATAGTGGGAACCATGTTAGGCCATGATGTTTGTTTTGAATGGTTTATACATGTGTTTTTCTCCTTGGTCAATATACTTGATAGTACAATTTTAGGAATGATAGGAAAAATTATAGAGTCGGATGATCAAGAGGCCTCTTAGATTTATTTTTATTAAAGGCCCAACTCTATAGAGCTGGTAGCAATTTTGTAAATTTTGGACCGATATGTACTACTCTCAGCTATTTAGATCTTCCATAGCCTTTTTCTCATATATCGATACTTATTTCGATTAAAAAAAATGCAAAGTTAAAAGTGAACTAAAAGAATAGGATCATAGAATGGACAAAAGTGTGACTATTGTGGACATTCACTATAATATAATCATTGTGTTTGTTCGTTGCTCTTGGTCCCTTGTAGACAAATCCTCTAACTTAGACAAAATAAAAATAAAAATTTTTCTTGAAGACATGATTGTTCAATAGGCTTGAAAGAACCACACAATACATGCATCTAGGACCTAGAAAACAAAGATGTAGAAATCACAGGCTCCAAAGAACCACACAATGGATGCATCAATGTGGCATGCATCTAGGACCTAGAAAACAAATATGTAGAAATAATAGGCTCAAAAGAACTACACAATAGATGCATCAATGTAGCATGCATCTAGGACCTAGAAAACAAAGATGTGGAAATGAAGTAACAGAAAGCAGGCATACTTTTCCATAAACTTATCAAGTTTTTTTTGTAGTGCATAAATATTTTGTTATATGGCCAATATGTTACACATTATAGTTTTAGGCAATTCTGAATCAAACATATAGTAAGTATGATGGACATTCTCCAAATACTTCAGAACTAGACATGCAAAATTTTGGAATATGCTATGCTTTGTCTTGATCTTATTAAATTCTTTTGCTAACTAATTTGACTACAACTTTTATATATCAATAGAGATATTGCTTGATTTTTAGTGATTCAATATTCTTTATTATTAAGACCTAAAAAAAAATATCATCAACATTTTATAGATCTTTTTTTTATGTAAAACATCTCCATAAACCAACGTGGTTTTTTTTTTAAAAATTCAGCATGAAAAAAAACCAACTTTTGTATTGATGTTGGAGAGTTTGATCGATCGCATGCCTGAGCAGCGATAGGCGAGACTGCTTCCTCATAGACCTCGTCGGATCGTTGGCTAGCGTGTGCTGGTGAGCAAGTTGAGATCGGATTGGGAGGTGTTGGTTGGTTGAGCTCTCTAAGTTGCGTCGTCCCCTTGCATGCAATTCATGTCTCACGTGTGGCCATGAGATCCCTCTGGGGATTGTGTTTGTTGAAGGTGGGGTTCAAGTGAAGGTTCAAAGATATGGATCGGAAGCTAGTATAAGGGACTAGGCCTGGGGTTGAGAGGTGAGCATGGTTCCAATGGTGGCTGAGGAGGGAGGAGGGCCTCCCTCTACCCCATTATCAGAAGTATTCGATAAACTTGTCATTGCACAAAGCAAGAGGGTTACTAAAGGAGCCCCCCCCCCACCTTAACTTCGTCAAGTGGATTGAGGATGTACCGGTAGTTGCTCTGCCGCCAGAGGACACCATTCATGTGGAACTCTCGCTAAAATACCAGGCACTAATGGGGAAATTCAATGGACTTTGACCATCACCTAAAACCACCGAAGGCTGGGTTCAGAGGAACTGGAGACCTTTGATTTCGAAAAATGTTGCATCCTACTTAGTGGGCCGAGGCTCTTTCTTATTTGAATTTGAATCTAAGGATGACAAAGATCTAATCTTCCGAAATGGACCTTACTTCATGGGGCCTTAAGGCCTTTACCTGAACGGCTGGACGTCGGACTTTGATCCTGAGGAAGATACCCTCAAAGTCATCCTAGTGTGGGTTAGGATTCCAAACCTACCTATGCACTACTGGAATCCAAAATTGCTCCAAGTAATTGGAAGTTTCCTAGGAAAGTATATTGAGATGGCAAGCCCAAAAGATCAATATGCATGTGCTCGCATCTATGTGGAGGTGGACCTAGAAGTTGGTTTACCAGAGGCAATCAAACTCACAGTTGGAAACTGGTATCATTATAAAAAACTAGACTACGAGCAGTTGTCATTTAAGTGCAGAGGGTCCCATGAATATGGGCACTTCTACCATAACTGCCCACAAAAGCAGGAGGTCCAACAAGACAAGGAGGAAGGATGGCAAATAGTAAACTGAACCAAGCCAAAATAAAAAAGTAGAGAAGTGCAAAGGAAAGAAGTGGAAAAAAATGCATCAAGGGAAACCTCTTTGGAAAGAAATCAGGAAATACAAAAGGCCAATGAGACTAGGGGTGAAGTTAATGTTACAAAAGATAAATCCAGCAATGGAGAGAATAGGGACCCAGAAAAATAGGTTTCCTTATCAAACTAGTCCGATAAATATTTTTCCTCTATGATCCAATCAGATTCAAAAGCAGATGTGGTAAAAGAAGGAGGAAATCAAGAAAAATCAGAGGAGGAATCTGACGTGGAGGAAGAGGAGGAAGGGGAAATAGAGATGGCTACGCTAAGCAAGAAGAAGGAAAGAGAAAGGAAATCGACCAAAGAAGTGAGGGAGCAAGCCACATACAAGGACAAACTGCAAGGCTCTCAATTAACATTGGAAAAACTACTTCGAAATACCATAAACACTCGTCAACAAGGGCAATTCCAGAAAGGGATTCCCTTGTCTACAAAAAGTAAGTAATGAAGGTCCTCTCCTGGAAATGTAGAGGTCTATGCAGTAAAGTTAAGGAAGAAGCTATGAAAGATTCAATTATATTATCCCAGCCAGACACCTTACTGATCTAGGAGACCAAGATGGGGAAAGATGCATTTCTCCATGTTAGTGCAAAATTCTAGAAGAAAGGAGGAGGGACTGGACTTAGTTCAAGGGGAGCCTCTGAAGGAATATGAATGCTATGGGATGATCAAAAATTCGAAGTAGTTGAAATCAAGCATAGCTCTCACTGGATTCTCACTACGTTGATGTAGAAAGAAGCTAAAATCCAGGTAGGACTCTTTAATATTTATGCACCTGCCTCATATGCTGAAAAAAAAGTTTGTTGGAATCTTCTTCAAGATGAAAGGAGCAATCTACAGGGCAATGGAATTCTAGCCGGAGATCTAAATATAATTTTAAGTCAACCTAAAAAAAGATGAGGTTCGTTGGTCAGAGATCCCATAAGGGAGCAAGTTGAGATCATAATGGACTGGGATCTATCAAATGTCATTCCATCTAAAAGAAAGTACACCTTGAATAATAAGAGACTGGGACTAGGGCACATAGCTGCCAGACTGGATAGATTTTTGGTCTAAGACTTTTACCTCGTTATGGGACTGAATCCTTCTTCCAAAATATTGCCATTTGGGGGATCAGAGCACAAACCGATTATGCTCTAGATTAGGAATGACCAGAAGCTTGGTCCAATTCCCTTCAGATTCAGCCCTCTGTGGGTCACCCACAATGATTTCTTGGGAATAGTTGTGGATACATGGTAAACACCAGTCACAAGCTCTCCATTTTATGTCTGGGAAGATAAATTGAGAAGAGTAAAGAAGGCACTCAAGTCTTGGTCCAAATCGATTGAAACTCCAAATAAATAAATAAAGTAAAAGCAATTCTAATGCTAGAGTCCCACCAGATTGCCATGGAAACCAGTCAGATATTTGAGGAGGATCTTAAAAAGGAAGTAAGACTGCAAAATGAACTACATGTTGCTTGTAGACATGAGGCAGAATTATGCAAATAGAAATCCAGATGTCACTGGCTCAAAGTTGGGGACTGGAACACTGAATTCTTTCACAAACAGGCAGAAGCAAGGAAGAATTTTAAAGTTGTGCATGAGATTCACATCCAAGACCAAGTTATCTAGGATTTTGGGGAAATCAAAGCGGAAGCAACCCGTCATTTTAGCGAAATTCATACAGCATAGCCAGTCTCTAATTCCGAAAACGAAATTATGGACTTAGTCCCATGTATTGTCAAAAGAAAGGATAACAAAAGATTGACTCAAAGGATCAAGATGGAAGTATTAAAAGATGCAATAGATGACATGGAGGATGAAAAGGCACTAGGCCTAGATGGGTTCAATGCAAATTTAATTCAGGTGTGCTGGGAAATTGTACAAAAAGATTTACTTAAAATGGTTATAAAATCTAAGAGATGTGATAAAATTGGTGGAAGCACAAACTCTACATTTCTAGCACTTATACCCAAAGAGAAGGATGCCACTTCCTTTAACAGGTTTCGCCCCATTTCTCTATATAATATTGGATATAAGATAATCACAAAAATTATGGCTAGAAGACTAAAAAACATCCTACCATATATCATTCCTGATCAAGGAGGTTTCATTTAATGCGGGAGAATCTGGGACAATATCATTTTGGTCCAAGAGGCAATCCATTCCAACCTGAAGAATGGTGAAAAAGGTATGGTGGTGAAAATAGACTTGGCCAACGCATTTGACAGATTCTGTCATTCCTTTCTCTTCTAATTAATGCTAATATTTGGATTTGATCCAAGCTTCATCAGTTGGGTCAAAGCCTGCATCAGTAAGCCTTGGATTGCCCCTCACTCTATGCAATCCAAGCTTCAGTTCGTAGTATTCAACTTGAGCAAGCTAGGAGGGATCAAAAGTTATCTAGCATCATGATGGCTCAGAGAATGAAAGACATCAACCATGTGCAGTTTGTTGATGATGCAATCCTGCTCAGAGGCGTCAGCCAGATCATAGCCGGAAGATTCAAGACTGAAATGGACCTCTACTGCCAAGCTTCGGGAAGTAAGCTTAATCTAAGGAAGAGCTCGATTTATAGCTGGAATATTAACCTGAGGGAGATGTCTGGAATCTCTTGTATCTTAGGAATTGAAGGATTAACTAGTTGGGATTCATTTAAGTACCTCAGGGTCCCAATTTTCAAATCTAAACTCAAAAGCTCAGACTGGAATCCACTAATAGAAAAAAATAAAAATAAATTCTAGATTGGGGAGTAATTTGATTAAATCTGGCATGGAAATAGGTAATGATAAAGGTGGTTATGAACAGCTATCCTCCTTACCAATGTTTTATTCTGTTTGCTCCTTCCAAAACTCTTGCAACAATAAAAATCCTACTGAGATCCTTCGTCTAGTAAGGAGGGAAAAATGGTGGAGGGAAAAAATTTGCTCTTATTTGCTGGAAGAAAATAAAAATGTCTCAGATGGAAGGAGGACTACATATTAGAGATGTGAAGTACAAAATTTGGCAATGGGAGCCAATCTGCTTTGGAATATGATAGATACAAAGCCCTCTTGGAGCAGTTAGGTGATTAGGAACAAATATTTTTCAGGATCGAGACTCCAATGACTTGACATTGAACCAAGGATCAAGCAAGGCTCTCCCGTCTTTTCCCTCTGCAAGAAGGCGCTACCCAGATTCAAATAAAAGCTCCATTGGATCCGTTAACTAGGTAGGATAGATCAAAATGCATTGGAGACCAGGCTGAGTATCCAGGCTATCCATTTTGTGGAGAACCCAAAGGCTAGCAATATGCGCTCAAAAAAGTTCCAATTAAGTCTATCAAAAGCTTTCTCAATAGAAAGTTTTCTGAAAATACCCAGTTTTTTTCTACTTTGAAAAGTGTGGATGGCTTCGTGTGCTGCTATTAGACCATCAAGAAATTGCCTGCCATCAATGTACCCCCTCAGGGATATTTTTTGTGGCATGATTGACTTTAGACACGTTGCTATGACCTTTGTTATTATATTGTTTATGACGTTGCACAACGAGATTGGTCTAAACTTGTCTGCAACGTTGGCAATGGTAAAAAAATAAATTATTGGAAAGATTAAATTATAGGCAAGCCATTACCTCCCTCTCTTTTAGGATTTAAAATATGGATGGACGGGCATGGAGTAAGCACGCAGTGGAACATTGATCACATTGGGACGTTGATCTCCCTCATCGTGGCTGGGGATGCGGCTCCGGCTCGTACACCTCTACGTATGGCTATAAGGTGTTCTCAATGATTCCAAATGTTCCAAGTAATCTAAGGATATGGAAAAGACTGTGGGAAATTAAAACCTTGCCTAAGATCGATCTGTTTTCGTAAACACTGGTGCATTTGAGGATTCTTAACGGAGACAATTTAGAGAGGAGAGGATTCAAGGGACCCTTTCGTTGCTCGATGTGCTCTAACGACAAAAAAAACCATCCAGCATTTGTTCTTTAACTATTCCTATGCCAAAATAGTGTGGGATCAGATGACAAGTCCATGGTTTGGTGCAATTGAGATGTTGGGAAACATTGAGCAGTGTTTTATGAACTGGGAGAAGGCGTACAAAGAATATCTGGATAAAAAAAAGGAATTAAAGAATGTTGGCTGAAAATACCAAAATTCATCTGCTGGTGCATCTAGATTGAACACAACCTCATAATTTTCCATGACAAGGCTCAACCTGCATGGAAGATTGTAACCAAGGTGCAAGCTCTAATGGGAGAAATTCTAAATGTCATGGTGATCCCTAAAAACAAATCCAACCTGACTGATAATGAAGTTAATTGGATGCAAAATTTCAATTTCTCCGCCGTTACAGATTTGGCCAAGAAACAATTGGAAATTTGGGAAATAAGATTCGATAAATCTCAATTTGAGAGTTGGTTGAAAGAGAGGAAAAACTTTAAATTGTTTTTTTACGGAGCTTCAAAGGGGAATCCAGGGATGGCGGGAAGGGGAGGGGTCATCATTTGCCCCAAGGGAAAATAGAAACAGAATACTACTAGAATATAGGGAGTGATTCCAACAACATGTCCGAAGCTTATGGGCTATGGCAAGGACTCGAGTAGTTGAAAGACAAAGGAGTTGATGAAGCCATGGTTTTTGGAGATTCTCGCTTAATAATCCAAGCGATGAATGGGGCAAGTCAGTGTCGAAATTTAAGGTTGGCTAGGCTGCTCAAAAGAATTAGCTCCATCCTAAGACTTTTCGACGGTTAGATTTTTTTCATATTCTTCATCAGCTGAATGATATGGTGGATCAAGCCGCTAATAAATCAATGGTATTAGGCATAAATGAGCTATCTGTAAATATGCATTTATGTTCAGTTTACCTCCTTAAAAGGCATGGTTCTGTTATGTCTGGAAAGTTTTTTCGAGCAAGATTGAAATGGAATTTGTAGGCACAAGTTGTTCTGGTTTTCATAAACCATATATTGTATCCTTTTCAATGGTTCCAACGCTGATTTTATAATTTAAAACATAATCGTTTTTGTCAAAAAAAACAACTTTTGTATTGAAAAAAGTTGTGTCAAAAATTACAACAGATCTGGAGATCAGATTATAAACATAACAAGCGATAACTAAAATATTACGTATATACCCAACATGCAGAGAACATATACGACCCGAACATACAGAGCCAAATCCAAAACATTTCCATAGACCATATCCAAAATAATCTTCACTAGCAAAAACAAGCTTCATCACCATGAAACACATCACTATTACCAAATTAAAAGGACCTAATTGAAAAGAACCAAACTTCTGAATCTGCATCGCTTTCCAGAAAAGAAGCGACTGAACTTTATTCTTCCATCCATATTGCCCAGCTCCAATTTTGAAAGAGTATCACCTTCCGTATTTTGATCTCTATAAATATAGTGAAAAAATAAAAAAAGATAAATCTTTCATCATACAGTTATACTTTCCCATAAGTGAAAAAGTTCCAATAAACCTTTAACCCAATTAATAATGACTTGGTTTTATTATTAATACAATGTAACTACAAAAATGCAACCATTACATGACACTTGTTTTTATATTATTGTTATAAACACCCTTAACAAAATGGATGAATTGTAACGTCTAGATAATTATACATTTAATTACGGTTTTACATGGGTGGAGATTACCTCATAATGCATGGTAATGTTTTTTACTCTTATATACAAAGGCTTTGTATAAAAAGGTGTAAGATTGAAATCATGCTTACATTAAATTACCATTTATGTAAAACTTCTGTTTTATATTAAATTAATATTATATTATATTAATGTAAATGAAAGTTCATAATTATTTTCATAACAATTAAAATTGAATATTTAGAGAAACATTTGGAGTGGAGATCACCTCATATTCTATGGTAATGGTAATGTTTTTATTCTATAAAAACAAAATAGGTGTAAGGTGTGCAAAATTGAAATATCTTCTATTAAATTAATATTTTAGTAATATATTTGTTAATGTAAAAAAAAAAATAGATATATGATGTGTAAAATTGAAATATTTTATATTACATTAATATTTTAATAATATACTTGTTAATATAAATAAAGGTTAATAAGTTTTTCATAAGAATTTAGGGTGGAAATTACCTCATAATTTATGGAAATGTTTTGACTCTTTTATAGGGGTAAGATGTGTAAAATTAAAATATCATATTTATTCACCTAAATAAATAAATAAATTGGGTGTAAGATGTGTAAAATTGAAATATCTTATATTAAATTGATTTTTTAATAATATATTTGTTAAGGTAAATAAAGGTTAATAGTTTTTTTTATAACAATTAAAAATGAATATTTAAATTTATTTTGACATAATAATTAAAATTGAAAATTTTAAAAACTTTATAATAAATATATAATTAACTATTAAATTTTAATAAATTAATGTTATAAGTAACAAAGTAGTTTGTTTTTTATGATACTAATAATATGGCTGAGGCCTATGGGCTGTGGCAAGGCCTAAAGCAACTGCTGGTTAAAAAAGTGGATGAGGCCATGGTTTTCGGGGACTCCAGGATTGTCATCCAGGCAATAAATGGAGGCAGAAGAAGTGATAACATTAGGATAGCTAGATTGATAAGGAGAATTAGGTCCATAATCAAACTGTTTAAGAAGGTTTACTTCTATCATATTCTTAGGGATCTTAATATTTTAGCGGACACTGCAGCCAATAAACCCATAGCTGCGGATCTAAATGATCTAATGGTTAATTCGGTTGTAAGAAGTGACATCCCTCCTTAGCTCCTCGGATGATCATTGACTGAATGTAGTGGTTCTAGGTTGAATGTTGTCTTGTGCCTTTCCTCAGTGGCCCATTGCTGAGTTTTAATACATATCATAACTGTTCATGTTAAAAAAAAAGAAAAAAAAAAGTAGTTTGTTTTTTAAGAGTACAACTTATTTTAGCCGATCACAATATAGTGTGGATGTGTATATGCATATGGTAGTCGTCTAAATATTCGATTCAATGATTTGGCTTTGAGGAGGGTTTTTCATCAAAATCCAATGATTTTTTTTGTAAAATATGAATTTAACTATGTTTTAATTATGATTTTGATGGTAGAAACAGATTCAACATCGTTAAAACCCCCTAGGGCACCCAAAAACTCAAAGATTGACATTTGCAACTTTCTTTTCTTTTCTTTTCTTTTGAAATCGTTGAACTTTTAGACTACATGTGTGTGTGAGAGAGAGAGAGATAAACATTCACCACCATATGAGGCAATATATTAATGAAAAAGGAAAATAAATTATATATGAGTTTCTCACAATCGATATCAACATATGACCTTCCGTGCTTTTATATAGGGATTATAGACCAATTAGGTGCTAAGCTATGGATAACCTTAAGATTACTTTATGTCTAAAACACAATCGTGATAATTGGATTAGACAATTACAATGCACTCTAAAGAAACACACTTTACCTAAAAACACACTAAACAAAGTAGATCCTAACTAACTCCTAAATATCTAAATATCCTAAAAACACATGTATATATAAATAGGTGTGTTGAAAATTGTAAAGTAGACAAACTAAAAGGTAAAGTTTCATCTTTGATTCACTCTTTTTTTTTTAGTTCTAGTGATATGAGTATTCGTCAAACATATTAAAGGCAAAGTTTCATGGTCAAACTTCCTATTAATAAGATAGAATTATAAATTTTGGAAAAGTTTTTATTTTTTTTTAAAGGTAAAGTTTGTCCACTTTAACTAGCTATTTTTATGTAAATAAACATATTTAATTATCTAAATATTAATTTATTTATTTATTTTTAATAAAAAATAATTTATTAGAAAAAAAACTTTGTAAAATCTCCTCTCTTATTTGATGGAGGGTTGCTTAATTGTCAACCACAACTACGGTTGATAACTACAAGGAACACAACCAAATTTGAATGTCACATGCCTTCATGATTATATTGATTGAAATAGCAATTAAGATTAGTTATTTTTAATTATTTTAAAGTAAATATAAATCATTTTTTTCAATATAAATATAAATATATATGTTAAATCATTTTTTTCAATATAAATATAAATATATATGTTAAATCATTTTTTTCAAAATAAGGAAAAATTCAACTACTCGATTAGGCAGTAATGACCATTTGTTTTTAACATATGCATTTGGTAAGTGGGAAACCTTTTCATTTAACTTATTTTAATAAGAAATATATAATTTTTAAAATTTGATCACTAGTATCCTTAGTCATCAAAGCTCGTACAAAATGATTATATAACAAAATACATAAGTTTGATTAAAGAATATGGAAGTTCATATTGTTATTTTGGAAAAGTTTTTATTTTTTTAAAAGGTAAAGTTTGTCCACTTTTTAACTAGCTATTTTTATTTATTCTTATGTAAATGAATATGTTTAATTATCTAAATATTAATTTTATTTATTTATTTTTAATAAAAATTAATTTGTTAGAAAAAAGAAACTTTGTAAAATATCCTCTCTTATTTGATGGAGGGTAGTTTAATTGTCAACCACAACTACCGTTGATAACTACAAGGAACACAACCAAATTTGGATGTCACATGCATATGATTATATTGATTGAAATAGCCATTAAGATTAGTTATTTTTAATTATTTTAAAGTAAATATAAATCAAAAAATATGCTAAATCATTTTTTTCAAAATAAGGAAAAATTCAACTACTAGATTTGCTAGCAATGACCATTTGTTTTTAACATATGCATTTGGTAAAGTGGGAAACCTCTTCATTTAACTTATTTTAATAAGAAATATATAATTTAAAATTCGATCACTACAATGACCATTTGTTTTTAACATATGCATTTGGTAAGTGGGAAACCTCTTCATTTAACTTATTTTAATAAGAAGGGGTCTTCATATTTGCTCCCTCTTGATCTGTGGGAATATTTGGAGGATTTTGGCATTTGTACTCTGGATCAAGCTAGGAATCTCACCCCTTATGCTCAAAGTTATTGGTTCACGACAGCAGAACTGGACCTACAGGGAGAATGGAAAATGAAATGGGACAGTTACATAGAAGGGCTGGAGTATGGAAGGATTCGCCTATCAAACTCTTGTGATTCATTATTATGGGATTATAAACAATATGTGGGTCCACTATCTGCTGCCCTGGGTTATGAATGTATTGCTTCTTCGTTCTGCTCTGTGGGGCAGCCTACCGTTCTTGATTTGCTCTGGGATCTTAATATACCTTTGAAAATTGGCTGCTTCATCTGGTTGACTGTCAGGAGTCGGATTTTGACCTGGGATCAATTGCAACATCGGGGCATGCAGGGCCTGAGCAAATGCATCCTATGCTGTAGGGGAGAAGATAATGCCCAGCATCTCTTCCTAGACTGTTCATTCTCTAAAAGAGTCTTTTCCTTCTTTGAAGATCGTTATGGGCTTCCTCCTTCTCGTTTTGACTCTGTCTCTACCTATCTGGAACATTGGTTCAGCAGCATTCCGATTTATGCTCATTTCAGATATCTACCGATTTTCTTCTATTGGTGTATATGGAAACTCAAAAATCGATGCATTTTTTACAATAAATTGCCCACTGTCGATGCTCTTCTTAAACAGATTGATAACCTCATTCATTTGTATCCAGTTCCACAAAAAAAGAAAAGAATCAGAATTATTGGACCTGGTCCCTTGATCAGCTACCCATGTGGCTTTTTTGATGGGGTTGTTGCAGGAAATATTGGTGGTGCTGGATTTGTGATTCATCTGAATGCTACATATTTCATAAGCTTTTCCTTGGGCTGTGGCAGTAGCACAAACACTAGATCTGAGTTACTGGCATTATGGGCTATTTTGAGAGTCAGTAAGTTGATGGGTATACCCATGCACTCTATATTTGGTGACTCGCTTGTCATTATCTCTTGGCTCAACAGACTCGCATCTCTAAATGTCCCATCTCTGAGTCATTGGTGTGATGACATTCTTTCTATGCTGCAAACTGTTCCATCTATGACCTTCAAACATATATTTCGTGAGCATAACCAGTAGGCTGATGGTCTCTCCAAGCAGGATTTGGAGTTAGATATGGGTTTCGGCAACTTTTTTGAATCTCTGGATGGCATGATCATTGATCATGGGAAGTTTAAGCTTTTCTAGCTTGTGCAGAGCTATGTGTTGTAGTTTTCTTTTAGCACTTATGTGTTTTGATTGAAATAGTTCATAGCTAGCATAGAAGTGACTTACAGCCTGCATGTTTTGCTCAGGATTTGTCTGTTTTGTGGTCATCCTTGAACTATTTATTAGTATATTCTAACTTGTATAACATGAATGATGAGAAAGTCTGCAATAGTCAGACTTCGTGCTTCTTGTTCCTTAAATTGGATGTCTGAATGTTACTTAGATCGTAACTGTTATATTTTGTTGGGGTTACTATATGAGCATTTATATGCAATGATTGAGAAGCCCTCTGTTGGCTGTATGTATAAGATGTCTTTTGATTCAAGTTTGAATAACAAAGGCTGGTATTTTTTCCTCTGAAAAAAAAAATAAAAATAAAAATAAATATTTTAATAAAAAATATATAATTTAAAATTCGATCACTAGTATCCTTAATCATCAAAGGTCATACAAAATCATTATATAACAAAATAATTAAAGAATATAATTATATTATTATTTAGGAAGTTCATATAACAAAATACATAAGTTTGATTAAAAAATATAATTATATTATTATTTAGGAAGTTCATAGAGTGAAATTATTAAAATAATTTTATTTTCCTTCCTCGCTTTAATACATTATACCTCATTCTCAAGATATATTCTCTCAAGCACTCGATTATAATTAAATGATACTTTAATAACAAAGTAAAATATACTTGAAAATTGAGAAATGATGTATGTGAAATTTGTAAGTTTCCCATAATAGAGATGTTTAAGGGATAAGCAATATACTAATGGATTGTTGGTCAAAGTATTTATGTTTTGAAGGAGAGGTTTATATATCAAAATCAAATTAGATTATATTAAAAAAATGATGTGGAAAGTTTTTAAACATGTATAAAAATAAAAGTAGAATATATTTTTAAAGTGTAAATAAAGATTTAATATTACATTATAATTATAATGAGATAATATATAATATTATTTAAATATTGTAATGTGAATACATTAAATTATATAAAAATATATGAAAAATATATAAATAAAAATTTGAAAATACAAGTTGAGAAAAATGTTTTTATTTATTTATTTATTGAAATTTTAAGTTTTATTTTTATTCGAAGCAGGATTGTGCGAAGACGAGGTTTGACTTGGATTTCCCATAGTCGACCCTGTGTCATAATGGTTCCCACTCTCAACTCCTCCACATGAGGTTTCAAACCCATGAGTTATGGGGACTAAACCCCACACAAACCATGTGAGCAACACCTCATGGGTTTTACTTATTTTTTTATTAGCAAATTTATTGTTTGATATGATTTTTAATATTATTATTAGGTTTAAATTTATTTTATTTTGGAGTTTTAAGTATATGTGTATGTAATGGAATAAAACTTTTTATGTTTTCGATCTTTTTAGTTTGTCATCACTAAAATTCAGTTAGGCAATATTTGCCAAAATTATGATGAACTTGGTTTTTTTGTAAAGTTGCATAGTGTGTGTGTCTATATATATATTATAACATCAAAAAAGACAAAATTATAGAGATGTTTTCATCTGACATCATGGTGGCCTAAGAAGGTGGAACCACCATCCCATCCAAGCAAAAATACTAATAGTTCTATTAAGTTCAAAGTAAGAAATGACCCTCCCAACAAAGGGAAAACAAGCCCAGTAGCACCTAATAGACATAGGGTTTTGTGACATCATTCATGAACTATAAGACCCGCAAGCTAGCAACCCATATAAAACATAAAACCAAAAAAATTGAAAGAAACAAGAATTTTCCAAATCAAAGGAGCTCCTTCTAGCAAGAGTGTGCACCATGAGAAGAGTTGACGCACTCTTCAATGACCGAGAAGGCCTTGAATTCCAAGTCTGGGGACTCTTCTTTACAAAGCTTAACTAGGAGCGACTCTCTCTTTCTTGGCATGACCAAGTCCTCCAAATCTATCCATCGTACCTTCTTTGTCAATTCAGCAGTAGGTTTAGTGGGCGTTGAAGCATCCAAGCGTCCATGGGTTGTAGAGTCTGGGGACTTGCTGCTTTGAACCACATGCTCAAGCTGCTCCGTTGAAACACTATGTGAAACCCCTTCAACTAATTTTTCCTCGACATGGCCCAGTCTCTGTGCTCCCACCGTCTTGAAGCTTTTGTCAAACAAATCTTGCCCCCAAACAAAGTTATCCTTAAGACTATTCAATCCATCCACAGTTTGCTCCATAATAACCCTCATTTCCAATGCCATGGATTTGGAGTTCCTCCACTTAGTCTGGACATCCTCCATCATGTTCTTAACAACCCAGTAATGCTTTAACTTTCTCAACAACCCAATAATGGTTTAACTTACCAACAGTAAGCGTTGAGACCAACTGATGGACTACTATGCGAGCCTTTCAGTCATCGATCAGACCATGAACTGAGGATGAAATTGAATTCACATATCCGCCGCCTCCATAACCCCCTAACCCCCTGCGACCTGAGGAATCTTGGCCGCTACTACCTCTTCTTGGCTTGCCCTTATGTCACATAGACATATATTCCTTAACAACACTCACAAAAATATTATCGAATGATGATCTCTGGAAACGCGAATAGAAAACCAAAATCATAAATTCTGGCTCCATTCCAAATTCACCTTGCACATAAATTCCCCCCAGTGATCAAATTTGAAGGGTGGGTCTTAATTTCAATTGGAAGGACATTTATTCTTAAAGCCTTTCAAAGATGAAGTGTAATATAAATAATTGTACTTCAATTGACAAGTATAAAATAACTAAATCCTTCCCCCCAAAAATGCAAAAAACGAATATTGCTTACCAATTTTTTACAATCTTAAACAATTAAGCAATCTCTAATATCTACATGAAAAAATGATATCTTTTCAATAAAATTTAATTTGAACACATTAATTTGACATATCTATAACATTAATTTTACAATTTATTGAAATAACAACTATTCTATTGTATTTTTATAAGTTAGAGCACACTTATACATAATAACTACTTAGACTATGCAATACTATATTGGGGCATCTGGATGATCTTATGCATAGTGCACGCCATTGTAATTAGATATAGTCTTAAAAAAAAGAACTAGAACAATGAGAGAATTACCTGTTGTTAACTATGTACAAAAGGAAGCCGCTAAGCAAAACGAGGGTATAATAAACCTACAACAAAAAAATTACATATAAAACTAACAAAAAACTTAATTCAAACCAAAGAGAGGGAATCCATCCAATCCTGATGGTCATTGGGTACCTAAGAAAAAATATTACACAACTCATAAAACATTTAAAAAAAATCCTACACACTAAACAGGTTAGCAATGTTAGCATCATTGGAGTTAGGGCATAAAATTTTGTTGTTCAACACTTGTCATAGCAACATACATGTACAGGATGGAGGGGAAATGGAATCAGGCCTAAGTCAAGTGGAGCCTTGCAATTCGTTGCATGTTTTAGTCTCAACAATATACCTTTGAAATTTAATGAGAACACCAAAGAAGTTTGTTAATGGTTGGATTTGAGAAAGTTCTAGATGTGAGTAACTAAGATCTTAGGGCTCTAAAACAATTAATGTATCTACCTCTATGTTGAAATTGTTTTCCATGTCGATGCAGTCCACTACCTTCCTTATTGTCTTACCAAAAGGCATGAGAATGAGGAAGAAGGTGTAAAATTATGTACTTCACCTTCAAAAGACTACCTTGAAATCACATCGGTGAGGAATCATAAGAAGATCACAATAGTTCAATGTGCCACATCCCAGTTTATAGTGTCACTTAAAGACTTATAAGGTAAATTTAATATAAGACTTACTTATAGTTGTCTCTGACTCTTTGTGTCTTGACACATTTGATATTTTATGGTTGTCGCTGTGCCTTGACCCAGTTGATATTATAAGGTGAGGATGTGCATGCATAATAATCCTTAGTTATGATTATGGGATGATGATTTAAAGAGAAGAGGATGTAAAGATAGCTAATTTTTATATGTATTTTGGTGGTAATTGCCAAGGACAAATGTGGTGAGAAACCACAAACGTTTGGAAGGACGGAGGGAGATTACATCATGATCATGCCACCTATCAAATTCAAGACTCTTCATGAGACAAAAATTGTTTTCTTAATTTTATTAATAACAATTGTGGTGCTTTGGTCCAAAATTTTTTCTAACTCATTGTTTTTGCATATAGAGTGCTAAGTGCCACCTCTCTATATCAATGCACAAATCAACCTCTGCACGGTTTGTGATCCTAGTTGCATGACATTGAGTGTTGTTTATAGTTGATGTCATTCTATGACATTCATGAAGAAATTAAGTATTGCAAGAGAGGATTCATTAAATTGTCCTTTTGAATTTAATTTTGATGAAAAACAAATGGACATTGGTAGCGAGGTCTACATAGGTAGTAGGCACAAATTTTTGGGCTTCGTTTGCTCCTAGTAGTGGTTCTTTGCTATTGTAGCCGCAATCATTGACACATTGTCACATCTTAGATTGCAACCCCAAGCGAATCGAGAGTTAAAGTCACATCTCGGTGGCCAGTGCCTTGTAGTCGCTAGTCAACACTCGCCATCTTGCACCATTGAGCAATGAGTGTGGCTTGAGTTAGTGAGTGATTATAATTATGACATTTCCAATATTTTGAATGACAAGTTGAAATTCATAGCATAGGAATTCCAAAACACTGAGAAATTTATATGGATGAGCTATTTAAAATGTTGCCCTTCCTTTGAAATGTTGATATAAATTATGTCCTTAATTTGAAGGGTAAAATTCAAATTTTAAGTTTCTTTTCAAGGGCAATTTTAACTTTACACTTCTAGGAAAAGATATAACCCTTTGGAAGGGATGGGAAGGGTTCAAATTTGAACGTTGTTCCCCCCACCACACGTAAGAAGAGTCTCGCCAACCTCCAAGCATGAATGCACTCTGTCCTACGATCCATCCTTTCCCCACTGCAAGAAGCCATCAACCCAAGTGCCATTAAACTCATATTAAGCATTGCAATAACCTTATTAACTCACCGTTGTCATCCCATCCACTCTCTGATACATGGTCTAACGTCTGGCATGATCCCCACATGCCAACCCGTGGACTCCACCCACATCTGAGGGGGTATGATGAAATTGTTGTTTATAATGCAAAAATGGATTAATCACCCTCAAATACCTTTGTTTTGAAATGTTAACATTTAGTTTATGCAATTCCATCAATCCAAAATGATTATAGCCAAATTTTAGGCCAAACAAACTCATTTTCCTTTTTGTTATTTTGAGATACTAAAAGATGGTCTATTCATAACACATTATGATGGTAATAAAAATTTGACTAGTTATGGTATATCGATATATTGTTAACGTATAGTCTAAAAATTCTACGATTTGGATCGGAATAGGGTGATTTTTTCGACACGATTTTGATCAATTCCAACCGAAATTATTAAAAAATCTATATTACACTTGTTAAGTTTTTGAATTTTGTGTGTCCCAAAAGTTTTTAACGGTGTTGAATCCATTTCTACTATCAAAATTGAAATTAAAACATAGTTACATTCCAATTTTACAAAAAAAAAAAACATTGAATTCTATGAAAAAATAACTATCCAATCCAAATCATCAAGTTTTTAGATATCTCTTATTGTTAAATGATAAACCGATTGAAAATAATTTAATCAATCAATCTTTTTTATTATTTTGAGAAACTAGAAAATGGCTTATTCATAATGCATTATGATGATGGTAATCAAAATTTGACTAGTTATGGTATATGATAAACCATAACCACTCGAAAATAATATAATGAATGTTTATTTTGGGTCGAACTCTTTTGATAGTTTTTTACAAGGACTTTAAATAAAAATGTGTTATTATGAGGATTTTAGATAAAACCTTAAAATGACACATGTAGGAGGATGTAGAAAGAATGACACTTAAACTAAATATGGTAAATTCTTATTGGTTTACTACTACATCACAACTCACACCCACTCAATATATTACATTTGCCTAATGGTTAAGAGCATGTGTTTCCTTCTAGGAGGTCATAGATTCAAATCCAAAGGGGGTATGGTATGTACACCTTGCTAGACTTTAGCAATTAAATCGCTACGCATAGGGGGTCCCTTGTCCCACAGACAAAGGGGTCTCATACACATCTCGCTTAGCGGTGACCTTAAAAATATATTATTATTATTATTATATTAAAGTTTAACTATAATAAATCTATAAGATAACCTTTAACCATTGGACATGTTGTCATTTTATTTATGGTTATAACCACATAAATTCTTCATGTTTCTTATATATTGTTGGGCAATACAAAAATTTCAAAAATTAAAATGTTCACCTAAAATGTTGGACATAAAACCATCCCTCATAAATACAACAAATCTAATATTACGTGCTAACCACCATGTATAATATTTATAGTGATTATACAATTAATAGATTTAAAAGGTTGTTTGGTTAGGTTGTTATTTAGTGATAAATTACTAGGAATTCATCATAATTAATTTTTTTTTTTAAGAAATATCTTCATTCTTTTTTTTCTTCCTTTTTTCCTTAATTTGAAGAATGAAGAAATGTTAGATCTCTTATTTTTCAAGTTTACTAAATACCAATTATACCAATGATAATGATAATATTAACTAGTAATCTTACAAACTCCACCTTAATATTTAACTAATCAAACCATCCTTTAAAGTTATTACTTAAGTTAAATTCTAAACCCATATTTTCATTTACTTTTTTTAAAAGTAAAGTAAATAACTAACTAATGGAACCATTCTTTAAAGATAGAGATGATTTTTTTACAAGAAATTATGTGTGCTTGTGACCAGGCACTCCGCCTTTTTGCAAAAATTAAACTAGGTTGGGAATTTTGTGCCATCGACTCTAACAACCTTTTTGGTGGTCTTCTTACGGGCTGGGATCCATTAGTTTCCCATTGTAAAGCCTTTTCCTCCATGCCTGGTATTCTGGTCAAGGTCGGGTTTAGGGGTTTGAACACTGAACTTTCCTGCCTAAACTGTTATTGCCCTTACCTTAATAGGGAACTTGTTTGGAATGCAGTCATTGATGGGGGCATATTTAATCATCCCAACTTGATAATTGTAGCTGACCTAAACTTCACTCTTTCAGATGCTGATATTTGGGGACTGAAAGCCCGCATCGATCCTCTTGCCCTTTAATTTCCTCAGTTACGGGTTCACACAAATACAGTGGACTTAACTCCTGTATGTATGGGCCCAACATGGAGGAATGGTAGGATTGGGGCTGAGGGCATTAGTAAGGGGATGGATCGGTTTCTAGCATCTGACTCACTGTTGTCTCTCTTCTTTAGGCACAAAACTTGGTCCCATCCTTCAGTGATCTCACATCACTTCTCGATATGTTTCGAGTGGGAAAATCTATCTTTCAAGCAAAATTTCCCTTTCAAATTCAATCGAGCATGGTTGATGGACGAGGGTTTATCACACCTTGTTAAAACTTCTTGGTCCTCTAAGGTGTCACAAAATGATTGTGATGATATGAATTGTTTGGTTTTGAAATTAAAACGACTGAAAGGTGAAGTAAGAAGCTGGGAAAAGAAGAAAAAATTGCGGCAAGGGTCGGATTTAGGATATTGATTTGGAGTTACAACATCTTTACACAAAACATCCTTCTGGTATTCTCTATGAAGAAGAGGCTAAAAAATTGGCTTCCATTAGGAACCAAAAATATAAAATTCTAGCTCAATAAGTGCCGACCTGGAGACTAAAAAGTCGGCCTATCCAGATTGATCATGGAGATGTCAACACAAAGTTTTTTTCATAGTTTTTCTTCGGCAAGACGAAATATTAATTATATTTGGGATTTACAGCATGGAGATGGTATTATTGTCAATGATAGGGCTCAACTTAAAACTTTGGGGGAAAAACAATTCTCAACACCGTTTATGGTTGATAGGAAGTGCTTCCATTTCGAATCATTTAAAAGTTAGTAAATTGTTCCCCTCCTTTTTCTCTATTGAGGATGTACCTTTTATGGGAGTTGAGGTCTCGATAATGGAAGTAGAGACTGTATTGAAATGTTTTAAGAAGGACAAATGCCCTGGTCCCGACAGCTGGTCGGTTGAATTCTTCTTGTTTTTCTTTGAGCTGGTTTATGTAGGCTGTTGAACAATCCCGAAAAGAAGGTAAGATACAACATTCTATCAATTACACCTTTCTGACTCCCATCCGGAAATGTGAAAAGCCTAAATCCTATGCGGATTTCCGTCCAATATCTCTTTGCAATCCGATTTACAAGCTCATTACAAAATTCATTTTCAACAGGTTAAAGCCTATTTTGGCCAGGGTTATTTCAATTGAACAATTTGGCTTTTTGAAGAACAAACAAATCCTTGAGCCGATGAGTATTACGTAGGAAATCATTCAGACTATACAGACAAAGAGTTGGAAGCTTTGGTTCTTAAACTGGATCTCATAAAAGCATTTAACAGAGTAAATTGGGATTTTTTGCGTCTCTTACTTCTATAGGTGGGTTTGACTTTGGAAACTGTAAACTGGATTATGGGATGTGTTTCTTCAGTAGATTTATCTATGCTTGTCAATGCCTCTCCTTTAGGTTTCTTCAATGCTTCCAGGGGCATAAGACAAGGATGTGCACTATCGCCTCTTCTTTTTCTCTTGGTGATAGAAGGTCTCAGTCTTCGTATAGGGGAAGCAAAGAGAATTGGGAAAAATTCAAGGTATCCCATTATCACTCACATTAGCCATAGCTCATTTACTCTTTGTGGATGATGTTGTTTTATTTGGGAACAAAACCTTGGAGGAATGGCAAGCATATAAAGATGAACTTGAGCTTTTCTATTCGCCTTTAGGGATGAGTATTAGTTTGGAAAAATATTATTTTCTCTACAATGACATAAAAGAGGATGTGATCAACAACATTAGTGCTATCCTCCCTTATAAGATGGAGCCTATTGAAAAAAGGCTTTAAATATTTGGGATATTGGCTTAAACACTTGAGTTATGGTCTAAACGACTGGATATGGATTATCCAAAATTTTGAGAGAAGGCTCAGTAATTGGTCATATAGATACTTATTTATGGGTGGCAGATTGATTCTTATCAAACCGGTGTTGTGCAATATCCCTATTTATTGGTTCTCTCTGGAAAGGATACCAAAATCTATTATAAGAAGACTACGACAATTTATCTTCACTTTCCTTTGGGATGGCACTGTTAACAAGCACATGATACATTCAGCTGACTGGAAAACTATCTTAAGGCCTTTTACTTATGGGTGTTGGAATATAAAAAATCTGGAATGGTTCGGTATCTCGCTCAGGTTTAAGAGCCCGTGGATTGTGCTTGGTAGCAAAGGTCTTTGGAACCAAGTGATCCAAGCAAACTATCTTAAAAAAACTTCCATTGAAAGTTGGCTTTGATTGCATAAGAAGTTAGTCCAGAGTACATCTCACTATTGGAATGGATTTATTAGGGTACTCTCTTGGATCGGTAGAGTACTGGGTTGGAGAGCTGGTGATGGTGAATCAATAAAGCTGGGAATTGACCCAATTGTAGGCCTGGACATGAGTTATACCCTCTCAATGGAGCTACTTTCTTACTTAAACAATTATGGCATTTGTACTCTCAATCATGCTCGCAATACAAGTGAAGGTACTACAACTCATTCTTATTGGTTATTTGCAGATGACTTGGAACTGGAAGGTGAATGGAAGGTTGAATGGTCCCGTTATATTTGCGGTTTATCTCATGGGGGTATCAGACTCTCAGATGAGAAGGATAAATTGTTGTGGATGCATAATTCTGAAAATGGTGAAGTCTCAACAAAACTTGCATATGATCTTATAGCTTCATCAAACTTGGTGAAATTAATTGGATGGCAATATCATCATCTTTGGCGCTGGCACATTTCGATCAAGCTCAAATGCTTTATCTGGCTATGCGCATAGAATCATATAAGCACTTGGGAAAATTTGATAAAAAAGGGATGGATTGGACCTAATTGTTGTTGTTTATGCAAGTCGGAGGCTGAAACAATGGATCATATTTTTGTAGCCTGTTCTTTTGCTTAGGCAGTGAGAGCCTCTCTCGCCTCTCTTTTTAAATTAAATGTCGAATAGAAGGAACACTCATTACTGGATAATCTAAATGGTTGGAATGAGCAAGATCATGATCTGCGATACCTACCCTTCTTTTATATTTGGAATATATGGATTGCACGCAACAAGTGCATCTTTGAGGATCTTGAACCGAATACAAGAACAATATGCTTCAACACTCTCAATCTTTTTAATTCCTATCCCGTAGCCTGCACAGAAAAACCATCATGAGCCATCGGACCAGCTCCCAAAATCATTTACCCAACTGGTTTCTTTGATGGTGCTGCTACAACTGGTAAGGAAGGTGCATGTATCATTACCTATATCAGTCATTCACATTTATTTCATTTAAAGATGGGTCGTGGGACAAACACTAATACGAGAGCATAATTGCTAGCACTCTGGACTCTGATGATATTTGCTGTTTCAATTGGTCTTCATGAGTTACATGTCTATGGAGACTCCAACGTCATCATAAATTGGGCAAACTCTATCTTTGGACTTTCGGTTCTAGACCTGGAGCATTGTTGTGCTCACATTACTGATATCAAATATTTCTTTCTCTCTATAAATTTCTAGCACGTCTATAGGGAGCATAATATGAGTGTTGATGGCTTATCTAAGGAAGCACTTTCTTTGGATTCGGGTCTACTCTCCTTCTCATAATTTTTGGAAGGAGAAATAATTGGGGGTGGCTCTCTTCAACTCTTTTGAAGATCCATTTACAATTTTTATCTGACTTTCTCATCTTTTATGAACATGGAAAAGTCATGAGTTGCTTTTTTGCCAAGGTTTTTTCCTTGAGTCCTTGGTGATTAGTTCATGGTGTGACTGACATACTCATCTTTTTTGGGGTCATTATTTCTACCCCAAGTGCTTCCTTTGATAAGCTTTCAACGTTCATCATGTGCTCTCTTGTGACCCAAGATTTTCCCTCTGTTGCGAATGGTAGAGATTGGAGATAGCTCCTTTTTTCCCAGAATTCTGTATGAGTTGGAACCTCCTTATTGGATGTGCAACAATCCACTTTTGTTATGGTAGCTGGTTGTCTCTACATTGACAGAGAGCCTGCTCTTTGTTGCTCTTGTTTGTGAAGAGCTATGTTTTACGGATATTGGTAGGTTATGATATATGTGTATCGTTACCTTTGATTCATTAAATATCAAAGTATTGCACTTTTTCTTCTTGAAAAAAATTCAATTCTAAACCCATCTTTTCATTTACTCTTTTTAAAAAATAAAATAAACAACTAACATTTTAACTCATTTGAATTTTTATTTTATTTTCACTTCAAAATCTAAACAAACTTTTATAACTTCTAAATAATTAATGCCATTCTACATCCAATTCCATATATATATAACATCAAATTTTAAAATATAAAATAAAGATTATATTACACCCTCTTTAATCCAAAGAAACCACATACTTTAAGCTTTATAGTCTCTCTTGTACCCAAAAGGGAGAGTTCACCTGCCATGGGAAAACAACCAAAAATCTCAAAACCATTGACCAGTTTGGTAAAACTTTGTTTTTTACTGATTCCAAAGAAGGGATGTACATGGTGGACAAAATTTTCCAAGATTCTGTGCAATATTATATTGTTTTACAATAATGCAAGTTGAATATAAATATTGTTTTATAGAATGTTGAGAATCTGGTGAACTCAATACCTAGCCAGATTACCGTGTTATCCCGTAAGATCCGAGTGGGGACAACGATACGTGGCTGTTCCCCAGTGACGAAAACGACATTTCACGGACTGACACGTGTCGAAATGTCATTCGAAAATGGGCAACTTGAAGGTACATTCAATCATACATCAATGTGTCCTCCGCAATTAAAAAAATCGCATTTATGATTGTTGCACAACTATGTAAACGGATTTCAATTCCCTATACAATGGGATTTTATGAAGGGTTTGAATTCCGCGAGTAGTATGGCAGTGTCCGGTACAGATATTTCCACTGTGTTTCTGTTACCCAGAGCCGAATAGAAATTCAATGCCGTTGAATCCGGGTTCGAATCTTACGAACTGCCTCGTAACTCTGGTCGGGCAATAACATAGAATGTTACAGTTATGCTCGGGACTTGAACTCGCGATGATCCATAATTCGGTAGCCACTCTGTTCAGGCCGGGCAATAACTGCTTCTCTCCAAACCCTAGATTAGGATTCCAATCCTAGGAATTCGCCGTTTGTTAATGGTAAATTTTATAAAAATCCAGGATGGGTTTCGGGTCCTAGACGCGGAGGCTTTTCGGGTCTGCCTCGATTCTTCATTCTGGCAAGAAATTTCGGAAGAGAATGAGTCGACATTTTTCAAAATACCAGGTAGATTGCCCGTGCACCCTAAAATTTTTGCAATTTTTTTAGGTAATTTGACCGCAAAAGCGGTTTTTAATTATCTAAACTTTCGTGGCCACACTGCAAACTGCATTTCAGTTTTTAAAAGACCTTGCTTTTTAGTTTCCTATTGATCATTAAAACAATACGGGGTTAGTGGATGTCGAAATTGATTGCGTTTAGGGCTTTTTCCGGGAACTGAATTTTACGTGGAATTAACCAATTGAGTGGGATTTGCAAGAATTAGTCTGTGAATTTACATAGGAGCACGTATTAACAACTCTTCAATTTTTCAGGGTCGGATCGGTAAGGTGAACTTCATATTGCAAAATTGTCAACTGAAGACTTGTAGGAAGACGAGTGTAAATTCCGATTTCCAGTAAGCCATTATGTTTGCTGTTAGAGTATATTGTATTTTTTTTTCCATTATTTGTGTAACTGTATACACGTCCAAGTTGACAGAGTAGATTTCTCCCTGGAGAAAGAAAAATCTAGACGCACTCGAAAAGTTAATAGATTTATTTCTGCAGGGTTACAGAATGCAGGTTTGTGGACTGTATGTTATACCGGCATAGCAAGGCAGGGAAATGAGTCGTTATTATATTCATCTGTAGAGGAAGATTTTGATTCCTTTTTTTCTTCAAGCTCTTGATTCCAGGTGCTAATTTTTTCTTTGAAAAGTCACAATGTGTACTTGATCCTTTGAAAAATGATCAGTTTTCCAGATGTGCAGTTGGCCCTTTGAAAAATGATCAGTCTTCCAGATGTGCAGTTGGCCTTTCGAAAAATCATCAAATCATCAATTTTCCTGGAGAATTTCCGACATTGTGTTATCTGTTCTTTGATCAGTTTCTGTTAAAGATTCTCAGACCATGTCCTGAGTAAGGACATTTTCAACATGTGACTCGGCTAGTGTCTTTATTATTTTGGAGAACATTGATTGTGCAGAATTATTTAAAAGCCTGCGGAGAACAATTTTCGATTTGGAGTTAGACCTTACAACGCGGTCAATTTTCTTCCGACGTTCACTCTTGTACACTGTTATGACATCTTGTCACTGTTTTGTTCGATTTCAATTGCAATTTTCTGACTCCAGGTGAGAACAGGTATCCTGACTGTTGTTATACTGAACAAATTCCAATGACATATCCTTGTGACATAGCTCCGTTGCTTCAATTGTTTTCTTTTGTCTCTGGCTAACTCTGTGCAGCCCGTCTTATTTGTTCGGAGTGGACATTTTTGTAGGATAAATTTCTCTTTGTTTTCTCAGTTAAATTTATTTGTTGATAAATTATGCTGGCTATTTTCAAATTGCTGGCCAATTTCATTGTGTGCATACTGTTATAGTTTTTTGTTTAATTGCTTCTGAAAACAAGAGGGACGAAGACTTCTGAATGCAGTGATGACCATGCAAACTGACTTATAGGGTTCAAGTTTTTGTTTAACTTGGTAAAACAAGTTTGTTAAAGGTTTTTTACTATAAAAGCTAAAAATTGAAGTCACCTTTGAAAATCTATGAAATACTTCTTTGCTTTCATTATTTTAATAAAGAATAGCTATTTTTCAAGTTGAAAAAAATGTCTTCCGTATACTAGAAACCATCAAAACAGTCCATGAAGGGGATGCTTTTACTGTGCATATTCGCATATTCTAGGGATTATTATATTTTATCAAATTTTCCTAGTCTTCGACATCTTTTATGTACATAGAATTTGGCGATTCTTTTGTAGCCTGTGGGATTTATATTTTTGGCTTTTGTGTTATATCTTGTTGGTATGACTTCTAATTGAGGGTAGAGACACACTCATTTTCTGCTTATGGATTACTCCATTTATTGTTGAGTGTGATTTAATAGGCATAACGATAATCATCTTAATACTTGTGGGTCACTCAAACAAATTGTTTACATATGGAAAATTTTGAAAAGTTTAAATTCCCTTGTTGAAAATTGGCAAACAAGGTAATCAAGTATACAAGTATTTTTAAACTTCAATATATTTCCTTTGTTGTTCGAGGAAAGTGTTAGGATTATAATCCTCACTTGTCCAAACTTGGTCAATTATGCCTAAATTAGGAGTCTTTTCAGTCTTTATGTAGTCACTAGTACCATTGGGTCCACATGGCCTAATGGGGCCACCTGTATTAGTCACTAGAGTGTGGGGAACACTAATTGAGGCTAACTGTCACTAACTGCACTTGCATGCATCAGTTTAGGCGCCTCCTAGACCAATCCCTACAATTTAGGAGCCACTGGGAGTGCCGGTACCAACCTCCAGTTCAGTTCAGTTGGTGACTAGTCAAGCCTAGTTATGAGTCAGTTACATTTAGTTACATTCAACTACATTCAGTTACATCAAGTTACATTCTGTTAGACTAGTTTAGCTGATTCTAATTGATTGAGCCATTGATTTAGACAACTGGAGCTAACTAGTTAGGCTCCGATAGTGATTTAGACATGTCCAGTTATCCATTCAGTCAGAGTGAGTTAACCAATTTGAATTGTTTGGTTATTAATACCAATGTATTACATTGTAAACATCATCCATATTGTATCCATTTACTTTTTTGATTAATGAAAGCATTATAAAGCCACAAGCCATTTTTTGCATTGTTTCATGTCAATACTGAGTAAATTGTTTGTGAGATCTATTTGTGAGTTTTGTCTTGGTTCATAGACTTCTGTGAGCTCAATTTTTATATGGTATCAAAGCTTTGACAGGACAAGGCATTTCTCCTTCTCCAGATTTCATGTTGGATCAATGAAGCAATTTTTAGCAAAAAACTCAAAAAATTCCAGCTCTACACCAGAAGTGGAGAGTTTACCACATAATTCCTGGGCAAAAGGAATTGTTGATCAAGCTTGCTTGATTGGCTAAGCGGGGTGTGATGCAAACTCCAAAAGTGCAGGCTATTCGACCTTACTTTGTTTTTTTTGTGTAATTGCAGGTACAACTTCATATGGATTCGAAATTATCAGTTCCTCTTCTTACTCCATCCACAAGATATTTAGAATGGAAGTTGAAGATGATGAGAATGATTGGCTAAATGACGGTGATAGAGCTTTTGGAACAATTTGTCTGGCCCTTTTTCCAAGCTTGCGCTACCTTGTTAAATTTGTTGAATACCCAAAGGATCTCTAGACAAAATTGGATAGAACCTTTGGCAAGCACAATGAGGGTCATTACAACACTTCAGAGAGCACACCCAGCACCACAAGAGTTCTTGATTCCAAATTCTCGGCCTCTACTCTCTCTGATGAAGTTGTTCAAGATAAAGAAGAAGCAGAATCTTCGACACAGTCAATTCGAATGGAAGAAAGTCTCCTTGCAATGACTCCTTCTCCTACTGCTCCGGAAATTGACGAGATCTCTGATATCTCATCTTCTCATATGGCTGATAAGAAGAATACATTCAAATCTCTGATATTGAAGAAAAAATCTCCTTCAATTCTATGCAAACACTCTCCAGTGTTCCTCCTTTAAATTCTGTGCAAAATTTGCTAGTGACTACTTCAGAGAATGAAAAGGAATTCAATTTTTCTCCCTCTAATGTTGCTGCTAATGTGCAGATAAGTAATTCTTTGGATATTTTGGAAAGAATATCAGATTTCAGGAGTGATCCATTCACTCTCATTGATCTTGAGCTTCCAACAAATTCCTATAGGATTGAATGCACCAAAATCAGAATTTTGATGAAGGAGAAAACTGTGCATCTACCATCTCGATGGACCACACTTTTGGATCTGATATGAACTTAATTGGATCTGATATGATTTTATTTGGATTTGATTTGATATTATTTAGTTCGAATTTTAATTTCCAAGAGCTTTTAGTCATGCTTGTAGCTGCTCTCACCAATTTTGGTGTGAAAAATCAAGTACCGCAAGTCTTCTTCAAATTTGTTGCTGGGGAATTGATGTTAGTTTCTTCTTATGAGGTTGCTGATATTGTATTTTGTGAATCATTAGTTATTTTTGAAGCTATATCAGATTATGGAGCTCAAGCATTTGCTCTTCATAGTCCTAAGGCTTCTCTACCTTTGATCACATGCTCATCTCCTCACAAAACTAGTAAAGAGGGAGACATTCTGCATCTGCCTGGGCAATTGCTCCTAATAGTTGGCGCTGATATTACCTCACATGGTTTGTTGTTCAAGGCTGCAATATGCTTGGGTGTTCCTCAGATGGTTCGAATTCTCAAGCACTTTTGCTCTCTTATCAGTTGGTTTCAGTTGCTCTACATGGGTCCAATTTTCATCTAGCAATTGTCTATATTTCTGATTTAGTTGAGCATATTCTTCTTCTTCCAAAGAGGAAGATTCCTCCAGACATAATCATTTAGTTTGGATGGAGAAGTTCACATGCTAGGTGCCAAGATACCTATGCACAGAAGAACAAGTTTTTTCTTGATTTTACCTGCTTAGTTTGAGGGGGGGTCTGTGCACAGAAGAACAAGTTTTTTCTTGATTTTACCTGCTTAGTTTGAGGGGGGGTATTTTTCCCATGAGGTTTTTCCTCTTTTCCTTGTTTGTATTAAGCAGTTACTTTTTTTTAGCTGTAATGGGTGACCTTTGGTCTTAGTTACCAGGGCCCACAAATTGTCTAAGTTAGCATTCAGGGGGGGGTGTTAGGATTATAATCCTCACTTGTCCAAATTTGGTTAATTATGTCTAAATTAGGAGTATTTTCAGTCTTTATTTAGTCATTAGTACCATTGGGTCCACATGGCCTAATGGGGCCACCTGTACTAGTCACTAGAGTGCGGAGAACACTAATTGAGGCTAACTACCATTGACTGCACTTGCATGCATCGGTTTAGGCGCCTCCTAGACCAATCCCTACAATTTATGAGCCATTGGGAGTGTCGGCACCAACCTCCTTTGGTTGAGTTCAGTTGGTGACTAGTCAAGCCTAGTTTTGAGTCAATTACATTGAGTTGCATCTAGTTACTTTCAGTTACATTCAGTTACATCCAGTTACATTCAATTAGACTAGTTTAACTGATTTAGCCACTGATTTAGGCAACTGGAGCTAACTAGTTGGGCTTTGATAGTGATTTAGACATGTCCAGTTATCCATTCAGTCAGAGTGAGTTAACCAATTCGAATTTCCTCTCATGTATTCGAATTGTCTGGTTATTAATACCAGTGTATTATATTGTAAACATCATCCAGATTGTATCCATTTACTTTTTTGATTAATGAAAGCATTATACAGCTGCAAGCCATTTTTTGCACTGTTTCATGTCAATATTGAGTAAATTGTTTGTGAGATCTATTTGTGAGTTTTGTCTTGGTTCATAGACTCCTGTGAGCTCAATTTTTATAGAAAGATATTAGGTGGGTCACTGTACTCACTAGGAGGGCCTCACAGAGGAATTAGGGATTTACAATTGCATTTATTCTCTAGATTAGTTGGATGATCTTTACACTGTAGACCTTGAGGATGAACTATCTGATCTTGCGAATGTTTATATTGAGTTGGGGAAATAGATTTTACCGACTTGCTCTCTCTTTTTGTGCCTTTTGAACCATGATATGATGTTGCAATTCTCCACATTTCCACTAGGTTGTAATACTTTTCTTCATAGCCTTTTGATTGCTTCCTCAGAAGGGGCAATCTTAGAAACCTACTTGGGACATAAAGATTTGAGCTGACTAATTTCAAATAAGATTTGCACCTGAAAGGAACTTGGGCATAATCTAGTCTTTGATTCTGGATTACACCATCAACATCCAAAATAATTTCATATGAAGTGCTTGGACTAAAATCCATCACTATATATTTGTTGTAAAAGTGGAAGAATGGTTGAAAATAGACTCCAAGTTGATAAAAATAACTCTTTCAAGATTCTGCTTGATAGCTTGATGGCATCCTCATTACAAAATTGTAAAGGAAGGTTTGTACTTTTGGAGTCCTCACTCAAATTGGAAGAGGATATGGCCTTTGTGAAGGGATCAAATGATTGATGCCAAGGTCACATGAATAACTCAATGCAACCCTCAAATTGGGAACTGTTGCACAACACCTTCTTTTTTTGGTTTCAACTTTTGAAAATTCCACAATAACAAACCTCTCAACACAACGGTGAATAAAATAGTATCCACTTGCAAAAAGGGCTTCAAGTAGATTGAAATCCAAGAGTGAAGATCTACCAACTTTTGATCAAATGTTGTTAAAGCAACAAATTATTCATGAGAATTAAAATAATCTTCTTTGGCATTGACCACTTGAGAGTCGAGCTTAATGTTGAATTGCTTGAGGCCATATTTGAGTTTTGCATAAAGGCCACCTTAAATTAGACAAGATTGTAGAAGCCTAGCAACAATGCCTCTTATGGGAGTGCTAGCCCCATTCCAAAGAGACGTATAGTTTACTTGGGTGGTTGGCAACAATTCTCCTTTCAGCAACACACTTTCGTAGTACTTGTAGCATCGATTTATGTGCACACCAAAGATGAAGTTGGGGTAGAGGCATAGTTTTAGAATCGTATGTGAGGTGCATGCATACATCCTCTCCATTCTTGTTTCATTTCTTATAGTTCAGATTTAGAATTGCTTGTTTTAGGCACTATCATTATTTGTAAATTGTTGTTCTTAATTTGGAGGAAAAGTACATGGCAGATGAGGTTTCTAGTTTTTAGACTAGGGCACTTATTCTATGAGTGAGGCTCTCTCTTCTAGGCAATTTCTATCATGTAGCTTGGGTGCATTTCCCTAGAATAGAATTTGGGTTTGATTTAAGTAGGCTACACTAGTATAGGTGTCATGTTGTCTATTGGAGAGAATGTGTGGATTGTTTTTTTTAATAAAGAAAACATAGATGATTTTGTAAGTGTTGCAATTTCTTATTAGTTATTGTTAGTACTTTTAAAAGAATAGCTTGTGTTTTCATATCTAGCATATAGAAGTAGTTTTGTGTGCTCCTTGTGTTTTTTTAGCTTTCTAGGATTAACATTTCATAGGTTTATCTTGTATTAATCTAACATGGTATCGTAGTACATTTTTGAAACCTTTTAGAAATTCGTGTATGGATAGTAAGGCTTCTACTTGGGATATTGAGTTCAAAGAAGGTTCTATGGGTGGAATGCTTAAGATTCATGCTTGAGAAAAGCATTGTGGACCTGTGGTTGGTTGTTTTAGATTGTTGATATATTTGGTATAGGTGTGTTCTTGAAGACAATGACTAGTCTTGGTCTCTGAGAGTGTCATATGTTGGAGGGCACTTCCAATTTGTACCAGGGAAATGTATGTTGCAAAATCTTGTGCATGAGTCTAATCTTTGGGGCTTCATGGAGTCTAAGACCGTGGAATCTACTGATCTTCTGCAGTGGGTAGAATCTAACAAGAATACGTCCAAGGCAAAGCGTGTCATCCTCGACCCAATGAAGGATCACTTGTTCACTCACATTATTGGAAAGACAACTAGTAAGGAGATGTTAGATGCCCTAGTTACTTTATCAGAGTGAGAACATCAATTGAAAGATGTTTTGAGGATTAAGCATAGAGCCACATATGAGCAATACAAATATGTAGCCATTGATGAAGGCTATTCGAACTTCATGATTAGATTGTAACATTCAAAGAAGAGTTAGTACCTATAGTCTTGAATGGGTTTCCATATTCTTGGCAACCTTTTGTTTGATGTGTTTGTGTCCAAGATAAGTTTCCCACTTTTGAGAAAGATATGGGATGCTTTTGTCTAGGAGGAGATGATATTGGAGATAGTTGCAAGTATAGATGAGGAAGAGTAGAATCTAGCTAAAGGGTAGAAAGAAAGGAGGAATTGGGAAGGGTAAGAGAGGAAATAAAAAGGATTAAAGGCCCTCAAATAAAGGCAAGAAAGACTTAAGTCATGCCAAGTGTTTCAAGTGCCAGGAGTTTAGCCACTATGCTTCTTAGTATCTTGAGAAGGGGGAAGATAGACGGTATTAGCAAGGAGTGCAAAAACATTTGTTGGAGTGGGTGAGCTTGTATCCAAGTTTGATTAGTATTGTCCATGGTCACATGTATTTCATCTTAACATTGTGTTTGGTGTTAGATGGTATGTGGTTAGTGGAGAATCCAAAGATATGACCTTCAACAAGAAGGCTTTTAGAAGAATTTGGGCTTAGGTGGTAGGCATACAGGTGGAACTTTGATGATTTCATGTGTCTAGTAGTAGGAGTGGGATTTGTTACTCTCCCTTTTGCATGGGTGTCTACTTGTGATTTTTCATCACAATTTTAGTAGGGGAGTCCACTTGTGATTTTTCATCACAATTTTAGTAGGGGAGATATGTTGATGATGCTTTAGATGCTAGCCCATGGGTGTTTTTGAGATATGATACCTTGTGTTCTTGTTGGTTGATGAGGGTTTGGATAGTAAATTGATGATCTTTATGGTGGTATAGAGTTCTTGGTTGCACACATTTTGTAGCTGTTTTTTAATCCTTATTATGGTGTGAATTGAGCGAAATTGGGTGTTCAAACCCTTGGTTCTCCAATGTCGTAGCTCTATGGGGGCTTATGATATATGGATGGAAAGCTCTTTTTAAGGGTTATCTCATGGTGGTGAACTCTCAACTTAGTTCACCAGGGCGTTAGAGCAATGAAGCAATCTTTTTGGGCGTTTTTTTTTGGTTTTTAGGTTATTTTTTAGTAGTTTAATACTTTCTCTTCAAGAGGGTCGTTTTCAAATGCCCTAGCTCTATTAGGGGAGTGCCATATATGGATGGAAGTCTCTTTCTAAAACCTCTCGAGTGGTGCAAAATTCTCAACTTCATTCTTTAAGGCGTTAGAGATTGGTTGTTAGATTATGGTTTTTGAATGGTTTTCAATAGTTTGGTAGCTTTTCTTTAGGAGGATAGTTCTGTTTTGCCCTAGCTCAAATGAAGGCACATGATATACGGTTAGAAATCTCTTTTCGAGCCTTTTTCAATGGTGTAGATCGCTTTGCCAAATTCCTAAGGGCATTGGAGCAACAGGGTCGTCTTTAAGGAATTTTTTTTTATTACTTTTTTGATGTTGTTTTCCTCCATGCTAGCTCATGTGATGACTTAGATCACCTTTTCTTTTTGAGTGTTCAATCCTTTCATGGTCTAGATGGCATATTGGTCCAAAAGGGTATCCAAAACAGTTGATTGCTCCCCTCTTTTCTTTTGGCATGTGTGGACATTTGTGGATGGGGAAATCTCCTTCTATATGGGTTTGATTGTCTATTGTGACACTTAGCCTTGGGATTGATATTTTTCTTATGGATGGATGATCTCCTTGGATCTAGCACATGGATTGATGAGTTGGCAAGGAGGTTATGAGTTGGTTGCATTTGTTATGAATTTGACCATTGATGGGGTATCAAAATGGAGGATAATGCCCTACTTGTTCAACTAATTTGCACATTTATTCACGTATTTCTTGAGGAGCATTCAATTTGGAGGGAGTATTTCCTTCATTTATGATGTTATCTTCCACTTTGGAGAGGTTAGATACTCAGTTATTCAAGGTCGTTGGATGTTTGAGGTTCCAAAGCCTAGATTTAAGGCTGTTCATTGTTGTTTTGACCATATCTATTGGAGCGCTACACTTAGAGCCTTTGGAGGCCACTTCATTATGTTTGTGCTTGTTTGTTCCCTCATATATGGAGGCACAAATCTCATGCTTTGTTGGAAAAATGTACATGTGGCATTGACCACCTCTTATCATGGTATTTCTTAGAGTTGGTTAGGTGGTAGTGGAGAAATATTCATTGTTTACTCCACCCTAGATGATATCTAGAATTGTATTCATATTTTATGGTAGAGAAAAATGAGCTGAAAGCTATATAAGGCTTTGTTTCCTCTCATCCTCCATGGTTGGATTATGAGGAGTTCTTTTTCCTTGGAGCTTAATGGACATATCTTCCTTGGTGTAAATTGAAGTATAAGGTATCTGAAGTGCTTATATTTAAAATACTTAAAACAAGACAGAAACAACAAAAATTCTCTAATTTCATTGCTAGAACTGCAATGCACAACAACCCAAAGCATAACCATTACAGATAACTTATAAATACTGGAAGTATCTTAAGTGGAGGAATGCCAACAAATCCTTATTGGAAATGGAAAAATGGAAAAACTTGACTTACAAGAGTGTACAACAGGCCTACACCAACAGTAGCAACAACAATAACGGGCAACAATGTGTGTGGGATAACTCTCCGCCCATCCTACCCCTCAATCAGAGACTCAGAGCCCCCGACTCCTCAATCAGTGAAACGATGCTAGACCCATTTCCTCCCCAACAACTCCTCACCACAATAGGTAAATCCTCAACCTCCTCCTCTCTCAGCCAAGTTTCATGCAAAAACTAACAAGTCCAAAGTAAAAACCACTAGCAGCCCCTCAAGGAAGAGAAGAACCCCCATGAAGTCCTCCCCTTCCCATTAAAAAGCCCATTTTCATTAAATAAGGTTTATCTACATGGATGACACTTGTCATCTATGCACTAATCCCCCTTTTTAGCTTATAAATTTCATTTTAATTTTTAGTATGCACCTAATTATTTCTTTATTTTATTAATGGTTGATTATTATGAACCTTTAGTCATGCACCTATTGTTATAACTTATTTAACTAGATGGTGCATTACAAAAGAGAGACAAGGAAATGCGAGAGGGATCAGCGGATCCAAAAAAATGGTACGATAAGGCCAGATGTTAGTAATAAAGACGAGATCGAGATGGAGGGGGAATGAGCAATGTACCCAAGTTTGCTCTTTCGTCTATCAGGTGGTTGTGTGCCCTTATAAAATGGTATAGCTGGATTGTTTCAAATGGTGATATTTGTGGTCGAATTCTACATGCTATTATGTTGAGGTCAATTTGCCTTGTTGTGGAATTACAAGGAAGAATACTATGCTTCTGCATTTTGCCCTTCTTGGTCACAAATTGAGAGACATCACACCTTTAGTAAGTTAACACAGATTATAGTTCACCAGTCACATATATTCAATATTCTTATATTTAGAACTCATGATATGGGGTCAAGTTTATTATTGCACAATGCATTGATAACTCAACAAATAATATGTTGATTCTCTCACAAGGAATAGTACATTGATTGTTGGACATCACTTTAATTTATTGTACTTGGGTCTCAATGCCTAAGTGGAACACTTTTTTTGTGCCTTAAAGATAGGGGTGGCATGGCTATATGTAATGTTTTTTTACATGTAACTTTACCCAATTGACATATAACATAAGTCTTTTATTAATCTTGTCTATCCATTACAATTTAATCTTGTATTTATTTTCTGGAATTTTTGTTGAAAATTCTTGTGCATGTTAGTCGAAGATTGTGATACTTGTCTGGTGTTTTTGGGCACTATTGAACAGAGTTTCAGATTCTGTATGCAAATGTGGACAATTGTTACATATCTGTAAATGGGTATTATTGTTTAGGATTTCTTGAGCTTTGTTTGAAAAATGGGGCTCCGCTCTGATCTTATCCACTTCATGTTGGGATGGTTGATAATGAGGATGCTTATTTCAAAATTTTCCGGTCTATGCGTTTATAGCCTGCTCTTCAACAGCTGGGTTTCACTATGAAATTAAGAGAAAAACATTAGAAGTTGCAGTGAGATTTATTCCTAGACCTCCAACCTTCAAGGAGATTAACATGACCAAAATGCTAGGATTCTCACTGAACTGATCACTCTTTCTCACTGTTGTTGATTCAATGCCCCATCTAGTCAAACAAACTGAAAACTCATTCCGCAAGAAGGTATTTGTAGCAAGTCTAGGAAGGCTGTCCATTGATTGAAGACAAGACATAAATAACTATAAGTATACCATTAAAGGCATTAAATAAGTTATAACTATAGTTGCATGACTAAAGGTGCATAATAATCAAATATTAATAAAGCTGCATAATTTAGTATACCATTAAAGGCATTAAATAAGTTATAACTATAGTTGCATGACTAAAGGTGCATAATAATCAAATATTAATAAAGCTGCATAATTTAGTGCACCTTTAAAGGTATTACCTTTGAAGGTATTGTTGCTGCTGCTGCTGTTGTGGGCTTGCTGTACACTCGTGTAAATCAAGCTATTCCATTTTTCCATTTTTAGGTATGTTTTGTTGGCATTTTCCCATTTTTAGGTATGTTTTGTCGACGGTTTTCCATTTAAGATACTTCAAGTATTTATAAGTTATCTGTAATAGTTATGTTTTTGGTTGATTCTAGCAATAATATTAGAGATGTATTTGTTATTTCTGTCTTGTTTTAACAATTTTAAATGTGGTGCATATATTTGATAACTATGCACCTTTAGTAATACCATTTGAAGAAATCCAGCTGTATCACCATTAATATTACCTGAAAATATTTACAACAAGACAAAGATAACAATTACTTATCTAATGCCATTGCTAGAATCCATAATACACAATAACCAAAAACATAACTGTTATTCACTAAAGTTTCACTTGAGTGGATTTCCAGTGAGCCGCCGAAGTCATGAACAAGTACCTCGTTCATTATCAATGCTCAGAAGTTCCATGTTTCATTAGGGCCATTCTTGGGCCCCTTTTTTAATAATTACATGTTCATAACCTGCGGGGATATTGTAATAAACGTACTAGCATGGCAAGCTTTTTGTAAAGGATTTGGATTCCCAGGACGTACACGTCAATTCGATCATTCCAAGGTGTTTTTTCCCTTGTCAATTATGCAATGCTGAATAAGCCATGTATAGTTTTTCACCGCTCCTCCAAAGCTGGAATGGTCGTCTTGGTGGTCAAACCTTGGGAGGTTATTAAAGTTCACGTGTGAATGTATATAAGCATGTTAGACATTGTTTTGAGTTATTATGAACATGTACTAGGTCCCCCTAGTGTTTTTTTTAATTTCCGAAAAAATAATTTTTCTCGTAAACTTAGGCTATTTTTTAATAGTTTAATTGAAAAAATTCAAAATGTCATAAAAGTGTGGTTAGGGGTCTGAATTTGCTGTGGGGGTGCTTGTTTTCAAACTCAGAGCACCTACTTTACCCCAAAACTCTCTTTTCCTAAGTTTTAAGTGATTATTTATCACTTAAGTGAAAAAGTCTCCAAAAAAGGCAAAAAGTGAATCAAAAAATTAGAAAAAGGGAAAATATAGACAAAAAACACATCCCTAAATCAGTGGAAACTTGTCTCAGACATGTTCCAGGGTTAACTAAGGATTATGTTGGGGGTAATTGGAGACCAAATCAAGATCAAATCAGCTTGATTCCAATCAAATCCATGAGGGGGCGAATTTCTCCTTAGAGGGGCACATTTATCCATGACAGGGCTCACCTCTTGTTGTATATGTGTCACAAAAAGAGGGGGGGGTGGCCTACCTTGTGAGAGGCGTCACCTACCACCTCTAGTTCACTCTATTTCACCCCCAATCTTCTCAAAAAGCTCCAACACTTGGCAAATTCGCCCCCCTTGGGGTTTTCTCTCATTTTTCTTATTTAAGCAAGAGCTTTGCTCTTATTTTCTCATGGTTAGAGGACCGAAGGAATGCTCTTTCTTGTATTGTATTGTTTTACTCTTTGGAATAAATAAGGCTTTGGAGGCAAGATCTATGGTGTAATGATTTTCATGTGTTGATGTTATTTGTCAAATGTGAGAGGTAATATCACGCTGGTTATTTATTCTCTGTCATAGGATGTAGATCTATCTAGCTTAGAAGGCTATTTGCTAGTCCATAGGGTAAACATTGTAGCTTCAACTTGTTTACTTATGTTTTGTTATTTGAAGTCTAAGAGTAGCCAAATGTAGTCGGTTATACTAATGCTCTCCCAAATTTCTTTTAATAAAATATACTAGATATAATCTTGCTTGTGCAAGGTTTTGTGTAGCTGTGTAGGTTGCCATCTTGGAGAAGAGTTTGAGCTCGGTTGCATCCTCCTCATCTTTGAGATTTTTTCAATGACATAGTCCCTCAATGTTCCACCAAAGCTTACTTCACGACCCAACAGTCCCAGGCTTCCAACATTCTTTCTTTCTCTCCTTCTTTTTTCTTCAAACTTTCTTTGGTTACGCTTACTTTTATACATGCTTAAGTAGACTAGTTTGCTTTATAAAATAACATTTAAAGGGCTGGTTTGTTTAAGTATTTTGCTAGATCTGAGTCTTAAAACTTCATTTTTAGTAGATATAGATTGTTTAAGTACTTAGGCTTATTGTTTATTATTCAAGTACTTAACCTTTTTATGCTTTTGACGTTTTATTTGGCACATTTGGTGCATTTCAGGTAGCTGGTTTTACACTTTTCTTGCTAGGACAAGAGGAAGTGCTGCTGGAAAATCGAAGATCTAGGCCATCCAAGGCCTCCTAGAGAAACCTTCTTCTTTCTTCCTTCATTTTTGAGACTTGTAAAGCCTTTGGATCCATTTTTATAAGGACCAAAAGGCACCCACCTAAAAGCTTGTAAAAATAAGTAATAAAAGAAAAGCAAGTGGGATTTCACAGCGCTTGCATCCCATCACCCTTAGGGGATTTGTGTCTTCTCCTTGATGGTTTGCTTTTCTGCTTTGTATCATTATATTTTTTGATGCTAAACCTTAGAATAGTTTTGCTTTAGTTAGATTGATTTTCTTTCAGCTTTTATTTTGCAAAAGTAAACAAATACTAATGCAGTCTTGCTTTCTCAAATTACTGAAAGGAAAAAGAGATTTTTGGCTGTAGTAATTAGTTCCACACTTTGCTTTCGTTTTCACAATCTTAATTAGAATAAACAATCCGCTCCTTGTATACTCTTGCCCATTGCAGGTTCGCCCTAAGCTTTGGGATAACCAAAAGCGGAAGTTTGCACTTTATAATTTTTCACATCTAACTAAGCAACTCACCTTAAGAAAATCGAACTCCCATAAACATATGAAAATCCGACGTAAACGAATTTGTCTCATTATGGGAAAATTTTCCAAGGGAAGCGAGAACAACTAGAAAGTGACCGCGAGGCCCTGCCAGGCTACACCCTCGTTTGGTGTAGTGTTGGACACATTCTTGTGACTCCATCTAGCCCACACGTCCTTGTGCAAAACCGCATCAAACAAGATCCAGACATATTCCCAAGTACATTTGGGTATATCAGGAACCCCCTCTTTCCCATAATGAATTCATCTTAATAATCTTAAAATCAACCAAAAACACTTGCACAACATTTCCCATTTTCAGTAGCATCTCTTTTAATTTGTTAACTCCATTTGACATTGGTTATATTGCAATTATCACTATTTTGCTTTAAGTCAATTATATTGTAAATGCAAGATCTATGTTGTTGATATTTAATTAGTTTGCAAGTTCTTGTTTTAATCTATTTACAAAACTTCTAAAAAACTTACTTCTATTTTTAACAACCAAACCGTAGCAACTCTTTCTAGGGACTACCCCGCTTGGTTTCATTAGGAATTCTGCCTAAATGGAGGAGTTAGGATCAGGTGACAGTACCTGACTTGAGACTTGCCTCCCAAGGACACATCGAGTAGTTTGAAGTAGTGTTTTAAAACTTGGCCGAGTCACCCGAGTTGACCCCGAGTTGAGCTGGCCTTTAACTCGGGTTGGATGGCCGGTTCGGTACTGAACTGGTTAACTCGGCCGAGTTAAAGGTCAACTCGTCGAGTTGGACCCGAGTTCGAATTTTTTTATGTGGATGGCGTGTTTGTTTGGTAATGGGATGGAATGTGGCCAGGTTTCGAACCTCGACTCATAACTATCACGTCATCTTTTGAGGTATTATGGATTCTTAGTTTGGGTTTTACTTACCGTTCTTGAGATTGTAATGTATTTTTTTTCCTGGTTAATAACTTGTTTTGTTTACAACATTGTATAATTTGCTGGACTTTCCTTGACTTGGCGTGGATGTGGCATGCCCAACGTTTCCATAAGCAAGCTTCTTGCCTCGGGTAAGCTCTTGGACATTCATGGCCTATTTCCCTTCGGTTGGAGGGTTGACGTTATAAGAAAATGTTCAAGGGTTTTGATCGAGGTTTAGCTCCATGACTTAGCATTGCCAGATTGTTCGTATGGCTTTGTTTGATGAGTGAGATGATTTATAGGCCTGATCCTTGATGTTAATATGACATGAATTTAATTTTTTTCAGTGTTCTTTTAGCATTGGAATTTATATTAGAAAAATTGTATCACACTATAATATTATTTATAGTGTTAGCATAGTGTTAGTTTAAGGTAGTTGTTCTTGAGATTCACATTGAATCTTCTCCAATCCTATATGATATTCTAGAGATTTCCTCTAGGGGTGTTAATCCTATATGATATTCTAGGGATTTCTTTCTAGGGATGCCAATCCCTTGAAATAATAGTTAATAAGCTATTTATTTAATGTAGTTATTTTATTACCTATTTGCTTATGTTAAATATTTTAAATTTAAATATTTTATGTGTTTTTTAGTAAACCGAGTCATTAAAATCAAACCGGCCGAGTCATTGTCGAGTCCGAGTCCAAGTTGAGCCTCGGCCGATTCCGAGTCCGAGTTTGAGTTTTAAAACATTGGTTTGAAGATTTCTGCTGCGCTTCCCCCTAGGTGTGTGTAAGGCGACACCAATAACTATTGTAGATAACTTATAAAGATTGGAAGTGTCTTAAATAGAATAATGTCAACGAAACATACCTGGAAATGGGAAAATGGAAAAGATTGACTTATAATAGTGTACAACAGACCCACACCAACAACATCAACAATAACTAGCAACATTGTGTGGGGGACAACTCTCCACCCAACTTGTTGATTTTTCTGAGCAGCATCGAGAGCCCTTCTCTTAGGAGAATGAGACCACTTGGTCCGGGACCATGGTGAAGACTCAACCCAGTGTTGAGTGACCATTCTGTTGAATGGTAGATATCTGGTCTGGGACCATGATATAGACCCAGCTTTGCCCTGGGTTGACTCAACCTTGTGTTGAGTAGACATCTGGTCCGGGACCACGATGTAGACCAGTCTAGGACTGGTAGATTCGGCTTAGTTTTGAGTAGCCATTCTCTGGGAGAATGAAGACACTGTAAGCCCTAGACTAGGTCTGGGCATGTGTGGCACTTTGACCCTTGATCTATGGGCTTGGTGTGCTTCTCCAAGGATTAGCTACCCTTGGTCAAGTTACCCTAGTACCAGATCTAGGTGTCACACAGTGTGTGAGATAAAAGCATTAATAACTCTCTTGGTTTATGATGATGTACCTTTGAAATAAAAAAAGGACCACAGGGGCACTTGGAAAAAGGCCAAAGTCAAAAGTAAAAATAAATAAAGACTTTTGTACCATAGGAAAAGCACCACATGTGGAAGACAAAAATAAATAAGGACTTTTGGTAAAAGTCAAAGATAAATAAAAAGACCTTTTGGTAAGAAGGCAAAAGTGAAATTAGGAAAAGATTAAAAGTATTATTATTTTTTATCTTTCCTAATTTTGTCCACTTACAGGTGAATGAAGGCTATATAAAAGAAGATCAAGTCTTCTCATTATACACACAAGTTTTGATCTCACAGGTGGAGCTGCTATATTTTGAAGAAGATTTTTGCATTAGCCTAGGGCATCCTTCCAGCAAACCCTCAGCTAGAGTTTTTATCAGCACTTTGCTTATCTCATAATTTTCGGGCAGCTCTTCTTATTTTTCGGGCAGCCACCTCTCTCTCCTCATGGTTGTCCATTTTTGTCTCTCCGGGCAAGTGTGAAGGCTCAACTCCTCTTCTTTTACGGGCTGGTTGTTTTATTGGGCAGGCCACTTTAGGGCACTTCCCTATCGACACCTCCGGGCAGCTTGTAGGCATACCCGTGAGGGTGTTGTAGCATCCCGAGGGTGCACAGAGATGTGATCTTCCATGAGGAAGCAGTGTTTCGTAAAACACTAGAGCTTTCATCAAAAGATACAGTTGCTCCACTTGAGTTTCCAGATTCAGAAATTCAGAGAGGAAGAGGAATTTGATGATCAAATTCTAGATGTTCCTGAGAACATTGAAAGTCCACTAGAAGAACTACTTGAAGTTCCTCCTTCCAAAAGGAGACCTGCTTGGTATTGAGAGACGGTACAAGAAGTCGAGAAGCATAAAGCTCCTCCAGAGACTTTCAGAGAAAGCATAAGACCACAGAAGTACTTCGGTCTTATGAGTTAGCTTATCAGTTCAGAACCTTCATCATACGAAGATGCAACAAGTAAACAGGTATGGGTTGATGCCATGATTGAAGAGTATAAGTCAATCATGAAGAATGATGTTTGGGAAGTTGTTCCCAGACTTGCAGGAAAGTGAGTGGTGACTTCCAGATGGCTTTATAAGATCAAGCATGCTGCAGATGGCAGTGTGAAGAAGTATAAATCCAGATTCATAGCTCGTGGCTTATCTCAGAAAGAAGGCATTGACTATGACGAGACATTTGCACCTGTTGCCAGGCACACTACCATCAAAACCATCATTTCACTTAAAGACAGCGTTTCTCAATGGTAAGATTGAGGAAGAAGTTTATATTGAAGAACTTGAAGGCTTTGTTACTCATGGGAAGAAGACTCATGTATGTAAACTGAAGAAAGCCTTGTATGGACTGAAATATGCTCCGAGAGTCTGGTATGCCAGGATGGATGGATTTCTCCATAGTTTGGGGTTTTCCAAAAGTACAATTGATTCTAAGTTGTACTTTAAAGTTGTTCATAATCATGTCTTGATACTTGTTCTATATGTAGATGACTTGTTTCTTATAGGTGATGAACAATTGATAGACCAGAGTAAGAGGGAGCTTACCTTTGAATTCGAGATGAAAGATCTTGGATTGATGCATTACTTCCTTGACTTAGAAGTCTGGAAAAATCCAGGTGAGATCTTCTTGACGCAAGGAAAGTATGCAGTAGATATCTTGCAGAGATTTGGGATGCAGGACTGCAAGTCCATGAACGTACCAATGACTACCAACTGGACAAAGTTGCGGGATTCAGCCTCTAGTTCACAGAGTGTGGACCCTACTCTATACAGACAGCTCATTGGTTCCCTGATGTATCTCGTGCATACGAGGCTCGACATCTGCTACATAGTGAATACACTGAGTCAGTTCATGTCAGATCCAAAGCACATACACTTGGTAGCTGCTAAACATGTACTCAGGTATGTGCGAGGTACTATCACTTATGGGTTCAGGTATACTTCCAACAGTGGAGTATTGTTATCTGGATATTCAGATTCAGATTGGGCTGGCAGTGCAGTTGATTGGAAAAGAACCTCTGGTTATTGCTTCAGTATGGGATCGACAATGATCTCTTGGTCCAGCAGGAAGCAGGGTTCCATAGCTCAGAGTATAGCTGAGGTAGAGGATATTGCTGCAAGTGATGCGAGCAAGGAAGCATTTTGGCTCAGAATGTTCGAGGGCTAGCTTGACTCAACGATCATCCATTGCGATAATCAGAGTTGCATAAAGCTTTCAGAGAATCCAGTGTTTCATGACAGATCGAAACACATTGAAATGAGGTATCATTTCATCAAAGACCTAGTGCAGAGAGGTGCTCTGAAGTTGCAGTACATTCGTACAAATGAATAGATTGCGGATATCTTGACCAAGCCTTTGACAGCATCAAAGTTCGTGTACTTTCGTGACAAGCTTGGTATGGTAGAGAATGCCTCTCTCGTTGAGAGGGAGTGTTGATTTTTCTGAGTAGCATCGAGAGCCCTTCTCTTAGGAGAATGGGATCACCTGGTCCGGGACCACGGTGAAGACTCAACCTAGTGTTGAGTGACCATTCTGTTGAATGGTAGATATTTGGTCTGGGACCATGATATAGACCTAGCTCTTCCCTATGTAGACTCAACCTTGTGTTGAGTAGAAATCTGGTTCGGGACCACAATGCATACCAGTCTAGGACTGGTAGACTCAACTTAGTTCTGAGTAGCCATTCTTTGGGAGAATGAAGACACTGTAAGCCCTAGACTGGGTTTGGGCATGTGTGGCACTTTGACCCTTGATCTATGGGCTTGGTGTGCTTCTCCAAGGATTAGCCACCCTTGGTCAAGTTACCCTAGTACTAGATCTAGGTGTCACACAATGTGTGAGATAAAAGCATTAATAACTCTCTTGGTTTATGATGATATACTTTTGAAATAAAAAAGGACCACAGGTAATGACCACAGGGGCACTTGGAAAAAAGCCAAAGTCAAAAGTAAAAATAAATAGAGACTTTTGTACCATAGGAAAAGGACCACATGTGGAAGACAAAAATAAACAAGGACTTTTGGTAAAAGTCAAAGATAAATAAAAAGACCTTTTGGTAAGAAGGCAAAAGTGAAATTAGGAAAAGATTAAAAATATTATTATTTTTTATCTTTCCTAATTTTGTCCACTTACAGGTGAATGAAGGCTATATAAAAGAGGATAAAGTCTTCTCATTATACACACAAGTTTTGATCTCACATGTGGAGCTGCTATATTTTGAAGAAGATTTTTTCCTCAGCCTAGGGCATCCTTCCAGCAAACCCTCAGCTAGGGTTTTTATCAGCACTTTGCTTATCTCAAAATTTTTAGGTAGCTCTTCCTATTTTTCGGGCAGCCACCTCTCTCTCCTCACGACTGTCCATTTTTCTTTCTCTGGGCAAGTGTGAAAGCTCGACTCCTCTTCATTTACAGGCTGGTTGTTTTATTGGGCATGCCACTTTAGGGCACTGCCCTATCGGCACCTCCAGGCAGCCTATAGGCATACCTGTGAGGGTGTTGTAGCATCCCGAGGGTGCACAGACCCTCAGGGCAACCCACGGGCCAACCCTTAAGGGTTTGGACTAACTGCTAGCCATCCAGGCAGCAGCCTAGCAGGGCAGCCGAAAGAAGATCGAGCAGCAAGTAAGGAGATCGAGCAGGCCAGAAGAGGATCGAGCAGTAGACAAGGAGATCAGGCAGGCCGGGTAGAAAAAAACAGGTTTCGGGCGGCAGTTTTGGCAGCCTGAAATTTTTTGGGCAGCAGACAAAAAGGTACAGTTCAGGCAAAGGCAGTCTGATTTTTTGCAGAGAGGAGAGAGAAAATATCAGTTTGTGAAAAAGTCCTAATTTGGGAAAATTGTGTATTTCTGGAAAATGTGGGTGTAATTATCAGTCTGAGCATTTACTAATAATTTTTATTGTGACTGTGGTAAAACCTAGATTTGGGTTTGAGGAACTTTTTGAAGAATTTCTTAAGCTATCTCATTTACGAGATGAGCTATTAATGCTTTTAAGGTTTTTGTCCTTTGAAGGTTTCCCTAGTGAAAAGTATTGTGTCCATTTGTGCTGATGTGCTGAATGTGTTTTTACTACACTGTTGATGTGTTTATGTTTATCTGCAAATTTTAAAAGTTTATGCTAATGCTAAAAATTCAACACAACCTACCCCTCGATCAGAGACTAAGAGCCACCGAGCCCTCAATTAGTAAAACTATGACAAAACCATTTCCTCCTTAACGTCTCCTCACCACAATTGGTAAATACTCATAGTATTGTCCTTAAATTGTTGTTAATGAGCTGTAAAATTGACAATTCAATGCTTGATGAATGAAGGAAAGGCTAAGAAACCCTTGGTTATGTTGGCACTTGACCTATTTGGGACAAACACAGATGCTAAGGCCCAAAACAAGAGGGATTCTTCAAGAGGAATACCTCACCAACAAGACTAAGCTAACATGGATGAAACCCCAAAAGACCCTTACCTTGGATACAAAAGCAATGCAAGACAAGAGGTTCAAAATCTTACCTCATTTAATGAAGAAAAGGAGAAGAGAAAACAAACCCTAGAATCCATCCTCCTTGTATTAGCCTTGAAAGATTACAAAGAAGCCTCAAACAATAAGAATTATCATTGAAAACCCTAGAAATTGCCAAGAAGAGAGGTCCACACCACTTAAGGTCTCATGTACACATGTAGAAATAAAATTTCAGTCATATTGGATCCCATGATCTTGGTTACAAATAAGAGGAGGGTGCTATATTTATATGAGAAAAAGTCCTAGCTTTTCCTTCCTTTGGGTTGACGTCTTAATTTGAGTTTAAAATTTACTTTTAGGGTTTGTCACCCATAATCCGGGTACTAGACCTCATAAAACATAAAATTAATGATAAAAAGTGATGATAGCTTCAACAAAGTGAAAAGTTGAGCTTGGAAGGACGACGTCATGTCCCATGTAACCCCAACAAAGTGCCTTTTTCCCTCACTGCCTTTCTTCTTTGGTTGGTATGGCCTTCAAAAGTTGCTTTTAATTGGACAATTTGCATTTTTGACTAAGATGACCAAAGGAAAGGGGGTAATACAATAAAATGAGGTCCAAATGGTTATAAATGAGGTGTTCTAGAGCGAGTATGACGACCCTTACAAGTGTGGCTAGGGGCTTCTAAGTCATGTGTTTTGATGGAGTCACCCCAAAGTGCACCAATACCTACCCAAGCCATAAATGCCCGACATGATAAGGAGTTGCCACCCATCAAGGGATAGTTACCAAGGCCACAAGACCAACACACCTTGAAATGAGGACCAAGAGAACCTGCTATGACTGACCAAGAGGTCTGGAGCATTGATAAACCGACACTTATACATAAAGCAACCCCAACTTGGCCTTTTACAATGGCGAAAGGACCCCCCTCCTTGGCACATCTAGTAGGGTGTGTTGTCGAGAATCTAGGGTGTAACAATATCCAACTCTTAAAATCTTATAGGTAATCTGCGCCCCCCACAAATACAACATGTAATTCCTTAAAGAGTTTGTTAGAGTCTTCTTTGCTTACACATTTAAGAATAATTCCCTCAGGATTCCTCCAACTAAGACCCCCCTTGGATTAAGCAATACTTGGCAGCTCTAAGCCCTAATGTCCTTTGTTGAGGATAAAGTAAGTGGTTAGGACATGAAATTTTTTTCAAGTAAAAGATAATATCTTTATACCACTCATGATTTTTTAAATCCTCAATGATCGCATTGATTTGAATATTATTATCTAATCCTAAGGATTTCTCATTTCCTTTTGCCAATAACTTAACTAAGCCTTACCCCTTTATAATTTTTGTTGGCTTAATGTCGAGGTCATACTCTTGTCTCTTTGATATCCATTTACCTGTAACCCCCTAGCAATTTTGTCATGCTAAGACATCCTTGACAGTTGGGTAAGGGACATAAGCAATAATCTTTGAGTACCCAACATAAGTCCTAAAGTGTTTCAATGATTTGACTAGGGCATAAGCTTGCTTCTCAGTTATGGTGTACTTTAATTCAACATCCCTAAGGTTTTTACTCATACATGCAATGGGTTTCTTCATATTATCTTGATTCTTTTGCGTACACCAACATTTGTATTCTTAGAAGCAAAGGAAAAGATGATAAAGTCTTTGCTATAATCTGGACGAACCAATATAAGGGATCCGTGAAGTGATCTATTGAGTGGAAGTTGGTTTAGGATGTGAATGTGGCTGGAGGATGAGGGAGTGGAGTCAAAGGGCCTCCTGTAAGTATAATGCCTAACATCTCTGGTTGGGGTACCTGGAGAAACTGGCCAAAATTTAAAGCTTCTTGACGAGAAGTTCCTTGAAAAGACAATCGAACTACCTTTGGATCTCATAGTAAATAGGACAAAGAAAAATGAAGTGCTCCTTAGTCTCAGCCTCTTGAAGATGGCACACTTGGCAGATCCTGTTAGATTGGTCAATTTGGTGATTTGTGTCCACTGTAAGAATACGAGAGCCCACCCAGAACTAGACTAGGTGAATATGAAGAGCATGCACCCACTAGTAGAGTGTGTAATGGAATCAAACAATGAGCCTGTCCCTTAGATCCATGGAGTGCTCAACATACAAGGCTCTTTTTGGATGTAACCCACATTGGGGGTTAATCTAGGTGACCTGCACAAAATACCTATAGGTATCATCTTAGATGATCCTGTTCATCTCCTACCTTGCAGGAAAGAGGTGGCCAGGTGTATCTAGGGAGTATCTAAATAGGGAAAGCCAATCCATCACAATATCAACAAGCTCCAAAAGATCCTAGACCTTCACATACCAACATCTAGTGCAGCTTGAAGGGCTAGTCGAAGCAATGGACTTTGATGAGCAATAGGCAAGTATGGATATTGGTGCTATCCTTTTGCCAAGTCAACAAATCTTTGAATTCTGAGTAGGTGTGAGACAAGGATGAATATAATCTCTAGCCAAAAGGGTCAGGAACCAAGCTCTACAAGTATGATGGGTTGAGGCAGTGTCTACTTGCATCTGATGATGCAACAGAGGAGGATATACATTCTATTTGTTGAGGCCCAGTTGGACTCTTGTAAACAACCCCCCCAACCTCTAAGCTATAGGGAATTATGGGCTGGATAAGGGCGTCCATGAGAGACATCTTGAACAATATGTCTTGAAAACTATGTTGCATGAAATGCCTAGATTGGTGGCGTACTAGTCCTGCAAACGCTCGGAAATGTGGAAACGGGTACGAAACGCCTTGGAAACGTCCTTGTCCATATTGTATGACGTTTCCAAATTTGGAAACATGGTAGGGTATGACCAAGGACATTTCCAAGGCGTTTTAACCATTTCCAATGGCATTTTGGGCATGTTTTTGAAAATTTATGGGGCCATTCAAGTGCCCATGAGGGATGTGGGACTCGTAGAAAATATAGAGTTGTTAATCTTGATGACCCTTCAAGACAAAACAAAGAGAATGGATTGACCTTTGAGGAGTTTGTCACCTTGTAATTAATGGTAATGTGACATTTTCTATCCTTTTACTGAAATTTCTAACATTACCATTAATTGTTTTGGGATGTTTTAGAGTGGTTCCAAGCCTCATCAGACTTCATGTGGAGAAAGTATAATTTCATACCCCATTCAGAATTTAGTAGACTTAACAGTTTTTCAGGATTTCAGGGCTGGTAGGATTGTAGCATTTCCATTGGATTCAATAATGTATGAGGGTGCGAGATTGGCATTAGTTAACATCACCAAGCTATAGGATTTTGCATCATGTAATCAACCATGAGAATTAATATAAACACCGGTTTCCTTCTAAAGTGTCATTTATGTGTCTCATTCTTGTTTTCTTGCTTATTTTCTTGCAAGATGATGTGTTGTTTTAAAAAAAATTTATATCTATATTTTTGTATTTTTGTATATACCATGTTTCCTTGAACATACCCATTTAGGGGGGGGGTCACGTTTCTAGACATTACTGTTTCGAAAACTTGGAAACTTTTCAAAGTTTCATGCAACTTAGCCTGGAAATGGTTCCAGAAACAATATTTCCAGAATAGGGCTAGGATCCATAGCCCTTGTTCACTTGGGGCTAAAGGGCATGCAACAAATTGAAATGAGGTCATGTGAATTGTACCTCCAAGTAAGTATTTGTGCTAGTGATTTGAATCTCCTCCCCTCTGGAAAAGAAATGGTGATCCAAGAGGGTCTCCTTCAAACTGTTGAAGATCATGACATTGTCTTTATCTAGGTTAACCATCAATTGATGAAGGTCATAGAAAAGAGCTAAGTTATCCAACTGTCTCTATGAGCCCTTTGGAGATGAGGCCAAGAGGACCACATTGTTGACCAAAAGTACGATAGAAACCAATACCTGGTGGAGAAGGCATCCATTGCCGTCTTGGATGTGCTCATGTAAGAAAGATTGTAGCTTGTCTTCATAGATCCCAAATAAAGTGGGGGATAGGGGGTAGCCCTGTTTGACTCCAATGATACTCTTGATAAAGTTCAATGCCTCATGTTTTGTGTAGAGACAACAAAGAACGATTTCTCACATATGCATGATGGCAGCTAATAGGGTCTCAAAATTGCCAATGTTTTTGACCCTATGGAACAATGCCTCTCTGGGAACAGAGGAATGCTTTCCAAAAGTCTAGAAAGAAACAATAAACTTTTGAAGGGCGATACCACGCCTCCTCGATGATGGCCCAAAGTGTAAGAATGTGATCAATGGTTTGGTGTGTCTGTTGGAATCCAACTTGTCCTCTAGCTCTAAGTTGCCTCTGCTCAAGCTCCCCATAAAGCTCCATATCGAGGACCATATCATAGAGTTTTGAGAAAGTGTGGTTGATCATGATCATTTTGTAGTTATTAGGATTTACACTAGAGTTCAATTTGTGGATGGAGTGAATAGTATGGTGAGGCCAAGGCTGCGGGAAACTTGTATAAACCACATGATTGGTCAAGTGACAATCTAGGTCATAAAGACCATGCTTGAAGAGTCGTACTTGAAATCATTCCTCATCTATTCCTTTGTTGGTATTCATCATTTAGACTTCCTCCTGGATATCTTGGTAAGAGAATTAGTAGTAACGAGGGGGGGGGTGTGGGGTTTCCCCCCCGGGGTATCATAGAGGGAGTAGATATGGGAAAACATGGATTTTGGATAAAGATTAGGCAAGAGATGGGGTGGTAAGATATGATGGTTTGCTAGAAATTTTTGGGGGATTGGATGAGGGAGGCCCTCAACTCTCATTTCCTTTGTGAGATGAAGAGGTGTTTCTTGTGGTGGAGGAAAGAAGAGTAGGAAACTTTAAGATTGGAGTTGGAGGGCTGATCGTGACTCGTGAGTGAAGGCATGACAAACTAGGTTGTGGAGAGTCTTGTAATCCTTGTCATATCACCTATTCATGGGGTAGGATCGAAGTTTTGGGGAAGGGGAGATGGATATAGTGGAGTCGGGGTAGTTTTTAACTGCAACTTCTCAAAGGTGGATGAAAGACAAGTGTATTTGGTAGAGGAAAAGTTGAGGGATGAGAAACGAGACTTGGATGGGATCATCTAGCGGAGGTGGAAGGTGAAGATGTCTACCACCCCCCTTGGTCACTAAGGCGAAGGGGTCATGAGGAGTTGTCAACCTAAAGGGAGAAAGAGAGAAGAGCATGGTTGGCTATGGGGATGGGGGTTATTGAGAAATGACAAATGAAAGGGAGTAGCTCGTGACTAGAGAGGACATAAACCACCACACTTGCACCTCCACCGTGAGGTAAACAAGTGATGAAGTGAGACTCTGGGATGTAGGGGAGGTTGTTAAGGATCAGTGGCTTATCATATTTTCCAAGTCGTAGGAGTGCCTGCCATACCCTGCAATAGGTCCCAAAGCATTGCCACATAATTAGTAGTGAAGTCCCATTAAATTTGGATCTAATCAGTGAAGTCCCATTAAATTTGGATCTATAGCTTGAGCGTAAAACACATCCTTTGAGTGATCATGGAGAAGGATTTGAAGAGCTTTGGTGCAGGCATTAAAGTTGCCCAATAAAATGACCTCCCGCATCGTTGAGTACTGAATGATGCTAGAGTAATGAGCTAAGTATGGGTTTCTCTTGGAATCGTTGTGAATAAAAAATTGAGATGAGACTAGGGGAAAGTAGCGAACTGCAATGTATATATCTCTAGGAAGGGGGCTAAACCACTGACTCAGATCCACATGAACCTGGCAAACTCGTCCAAAGCTATTAGAGAAGCGCTACCTCAAATGGATTCCTTGGTTAGACAAGCTACCCACTTGAATCTTTGGCCCCACCTGAAGATTTGGTCTCCTAGTGATAGGCAAAAAGCTAGTGATAACTTGTTATTTCTAAGAGTGTTTGGATAGGGATTGCGTGGGTCTTAGTAATAAATAGGATGCCCATTGAACAAAGTGTCGTAAAGGAAGTTGGGCTACACCCTCTATCAAAATTAGTATCCCTTCCTCATCTATTTTTCATGGTTGGATATTTTTTCCTCTCCTTGGAGCTCAATGGATATATCTTTCTTGGAGCATATGCGAAGTGTAAGGATTTTCTCTTATCAACGTGTGGCTTATTGTTCTATGCTTTCTATTGTTGCATATGATTGTAGAGTTGCAAGTACTTGCTATTGATTGGTTGTTGGTGAAGGATACATCTATCATATTGAAAGGGTTTTATTAGAGGTTTCTCCCTCCATAAACCTTTGTTGTCTTGTTTATGGAATATCCTCTTAAATTTTACATCTACATGAGTTTGTTAGACTAATACTCCATGGTAAGGCACACCTCATGAGCAAAGTTTTGATGTGGCACTTTAAAGACCCTCCTAGCATTCATTGCTTTCATTTTCAGCATTGTTATGTTCTTCTTGAGGCATGCATATTGTAGCCCTTGCAGTCTTAGCCCTTATTGAATTGACCATTTGGATTGACCTCTTGGCTTCATTTGCCCTTGTTTGGATTGGCACTAATCTCTTGATCCTTCCATTACCTTTCTACTTTCCTATGCTACAAAAGACAAACCTTTTGCTAAAGTTACTATCTTATATCACTTTTTGCCTCATTGTCTAGCTTTGGTAATCCTATTTCCGAAGGATATCCCCCTTGAGTTGGAAGAGAGCCAGCCTAAAGTGTAGAGGATAGATTGCTTAGGTGACAGCGATAACCATCCTAGTAGTTCCCTCTCGGGTTGCACCTTGTGGATTAGAGCTTTTATCACTAAGTGTGGGTTGCGGGGGTAATAGGTAGTATTACTGATTCTTGATTGGTTACATAGTTGTCTACATCTCTTGGTCATAACAAGATGAACTGTTGGACACTTTCTCAAAAAGTATCTTTGAAGGGAATGCTAGCAAATGCACTTTGTTAAGTGAGCATCACCCACTTTACATAATAGGGTGTATCTACTATCTATTTCTACTTTAAAGGTCTGCTAGGTTTGGTAGTGTTAGCATAAGTGCATTGCAGATCCTTGTGTTGTTTTTGTTAATTGACTTCATTTCTTCTGTGTGGTTGAACCGTGCATTCCCTTTTGTCAAAGCATATAATATTAAAGCAATGTCTGAGCAATGTAAGATTAACTTTTGTAGATAGTTGGTCATCCTCATATAGCATGTCAACTTGAACAAGAAAGTTGACATTAACCACTTGACCACAGTTCTGATCTTCTTATAATCAATATGCATTCCACCTTCATCAATGAAGTTGAACAAGAAAGTCGACATTAACCACTTGATCACAGTTCTAATCTTCTTTTGATCAATATGCATTCCATCTTCATCAATCACATAACTTATCTATGCAGATGAGCTCATTGCAAATGAACTCTTCTTGTTGTTTACTTGGATTTTTAGCGTATTTGACGTTCAAAATGTAGTGTTGACTTGTTGCAGTATTTTTTGCATGTGATTTGTGGATGAGTATGTTGTAAAAGTACACCTGAATGAAGCTCAACAAGTATGGTTCAAGAGCCTCGTTTGTCAACATTTGGGATGTTGTAGTTGTGTTGATGAGTTTGAATGGCATCACACTATTCACTTATATGGACCCTGTTTTGTTTTCTGAGTGCCTTCTTCTTTGACACACAGTTGGTGGTATTTCAGCTTCAGTTGTGACTTGCTGAAGTACTCATACTTGCAAAGCGAGTTGAGTTCCTTTTTGAGTATAGGATACTTTTTCTTTGTGGCAAACTTGTTCAATGCTCTATAGATGGTGCATATTTCTGAGGTCTCTTTTTTTGACATCTTATACTTTCAGTCATTGCAAGTGCATGTTTCTGAGGCCTCATTGAGTTCACATTTATCCAGCTAGTTAGGAATTATGATCTTTTGCTTTGAAAGGAATTTTCTTATTTAGACATTTCTTCAGTAGGTAAAAGTAACAACAATTCTTACCTACAGTGATGTATATTTAAAATTCTTACTGATTATTTATGTACTTTAGTCTAGTTTTCCTCATCGTGACCTTGTGGAAAGGGTTTTCAACCGCTAGAGCCAAGAAGTATCGTGCTATTCATCTTATAAACATATATTTTAATGCAAAATTTTAGGGTGTAGTTTTGTGGACTATTATACAATGCTTTGTAAAGTGACGTATGTTTAAAATTCATACTGGTCATTTATGTACTTTAGTCTAGTTATCCTCCTCGTCACCTTGCGGAAAAGGGTTTTCAACTGCTAGAGCCTAGAAGTATCGAGCTATTCATCTTATAAACATATATTTTAATGCAAAATTTTAGGGTGTAGTTTTGTGGACTATTATACAATGCTTTCTCAAGTATGTGACCAAATACCCCAGTATGATAGATACTATTGTTACATGCACCTGTTTCTTCCTATTTAAGAAACTGTTGTTAATAATAGAAAGAAGTGTGCCCTTGGCCTTGTAGAAGACTGATAGCTGAAAGCACTCTCACTGTATTCTACTGAGTCCTCTTTTTCAAAGAAAACCTTGCAGGGAAACACAAGGGATGCTTTCCCACATTCGTGGCATCCCTAGTTAACCTGTCGGCATATACTTAGGGGGATTCAAACTGGGAAACTGCTGGCATGGAACTAGCCAAATGCCCAGCAACATTGGCGACAAACAATTAAGCTAACCCCTTGGGCTTGTATCCTTCTGAGTTCTATTCAAGTTGGGATGAATGGAAAGAAAACAAAAATAGGCAGAGACAATTTCTTGTTTAAAAATATGTAAAGTTTCCACAGTAAGCAACAGACATCAGAACTTCAGTAGGACCCAAAGAAATAATGCCTTGTGAATTTTCCAAGCTGTCCTTTTTATGTCTGACTAGGGTTGCCATTAATTTTGGGTGGCTTCCCTCAAGAGTCTGCTCGCTACAGATTGGGGTCAGTTTACTATCCTGTGTTCTATGAGGAGCTCAGTTCTGTATGACTGCTTTTAGTCCGGGAAAACTAACATGTCTTTAACTTCAATGTCCATTTGAGGCCCATGGCAACTTGTTCTAAAGGGATACTCTGCTCTCATGGTGGATCAAGGATCTTGTTCCAAGGTTGTTATTGTTGAGTTTTAGCGTTAGTATGAATTCTTTTAAAATTTTGCAGACTGTAAGATAACAATAGACAAGTGCAGTAGATACATCGAAAACATCACACACACTGAACACAAGAGTGTTTCATGAGCAAACCTGTAAAGGACAAAAACCCCAAAAGCATTAGTATCTCATCTCTTAAATGAGATGACTTGAGTTTCTCAGAATTTTGAGATGAATGTTCTTCAATAATTCTCAAACCCTAATAGGTTTGAACCACAGATCAAAATTCCACAAAAGATGAATTTTACAGAGAAATCCAAATTAGGGCATTCTGCCCTAATTCTTCCAGCTGCCCAAAAATTCTAGATTTGCTTCCTGAACCTGTACCTATCTGCTCGAACCTGTATGGAGCTGCCTGGATGCTGTTGCTGCTGCCTGACCTCTGTACCGAGCTGTCCGAGCGCTGTTTAAACTGCCCGAGGACAGATCCGACCTGCCCGAGCCCTGTATGAGCTGCCTGAGGATAGATCCGGCTTGCCCGAGGATAGATTTGGCCTGCCCGAGTGTTTAGGCTGCTGCCCTAAGCCTTCCCGGTCTGAGGAAAGGCTATCTGTGACTGATGTGAGAGTTTTACTGCTGCCGGTGAGGGATTTGTGGCTTCCCGTGAAGGTTCTGAGCTATGAAACCGGACACGTCCAAAAGGGCCTGTGTGTCCTGTGTCCGCGTGTCGGACATGGACACTCTGACAGAGTGTGTCCGACACATCTCTGCGGCGTGTCCTGTGTTCGGACACGCATGTCCAAGGACTGTCAATGCGTGTCCCAAAAACAGGACACGTTTTCCACTAAAAAAAGGCCCAGATTTGCTTTAAATCAAAATTTTCACTTTCTTTTAATCATTTGCAAGTGTAGAGAGGGATCTAAAGTGTGTTTTTTGTGCAGGTGAATAAGATTTGAAGGATTTAAATGTGTAATTACTAATGTTAAATGTGCATTGATTTTGATTTCTATTGAATATGTAAAAATTTGGATCTATATGTCTATATTTTATATATATATATAACGTGTCCTGATTTCGGGGGTCACCGTGTCCGTGTCAGACACTCGAATCCCCGTGTCCTTCGTGTCACGTGTCCTCGTGTCAGGTGACTTAGGTTTTGAGGTTTCCTGTGAAGGATACAAGCTTGCTCGGGGTGGAATGATGATGCCTATGAAGAAACGCTGTAGGTGCCGTGAGGGTTTGATGATGTCGTAACTTGTGAAGAGGATGAAGATGCCGCTGTAAGTGATCCCCGTGAGTGAAACCCTAGCTTAGGGTTTGACTGTAACAAGAGTGGGTTCCCTAGCTAGAAACCTCCATGCTAGGGCATAATCACAAGAATTGTTCTTCTCGTCAAGACCAGCGAAAATATTCCTTTGAGCAGCTGTAAGATGATGAGCAAGTGTGTGTGTAAAATGAAATGGATTGATATTCTTTTATAGCCTTTGAATCACCTGGATGTAGACCAAAACTTAAGAGAACAAAATAATAATATTTTGTCTAAGTTGCAGGAAATTTGGGCCTGACACCCATTTCACCCTTAGAAACTTGTAGAAACTCGAAAACTGACGGAAACTCGTTTCCTTCTATACAAAGCGCTTTTCCTATACGAGAAGCTCGTTCGTATGGACAAAAACGTGTTTTCATCGCGTTTCCTCTCAAGTATGAGGTGTTTCCCATCAAATAAAAGCATGTCACTTAAAAAACTGTCCGCCCACGAATTTCAGTAATTAACGATAAATATATTAAATTTTAAAATACAATTTAATTCTATATGTTTCTAATTAGATTGAAGAAAAGAACATCACTTCATTCTCTCCTCACACAAGGGACTTAAGCACTCAAGGCCCAAAATATAGTAGTGGGCGTTTTGCAGATTGGGACGTCGAGCCCAAATTTACTGACTTGGGCCTCTCTCTTGCTGCAATAAGTACTGAGGAATCTAGAAGTGGAACAAGAAATACTTCTTGCACTTTACATTTTGTTGTTGAGCATGGTTCTTGTTCTATTTTTAAGGAAGACTATGAAGATGAGGATGACAATTAGTATGAGCTCATGTTTTACTTTTATTTCTATGTTAGTATGTTCATTGTTCATGGTTTGATACGTTGTACTTGTAGCCTCATACGTAAAAGCTAATTTTGGATATATACTATCTAGCTTCGTTTACAAAGGTTGTTTTTGGATATTACTAGTTGCATGAATGAAATGATATAGACTTGGGTCCATGAGTAAAATGCAATGTTACATGTATGATTTAATTTTATTCGTAGCATTTATCATTTATCATTGGCAATGTTGCTTGCAGCTAAATGTAATTAATAATTTATGGTTTATGTTTTATAATTATTTTGTACTTTATCATATATATATATATCGCGTTTCCCTGTTTCCAAAATTTGGGGGGCTTGCATTTCCAACGTTTCCACGTTTCCCCGTTTCGTCCCTGTTTCCTTGTTTCGTTCCCGTTTCCCCCTTTCGTCCCTGTTTCCCTGTTTTGTTCCCGTTTCCCCGTTTCGTGCAACTTAGTATTTTATTCTTTTATCTTTTTGACTTTTACCTTTAGTGATACTAAAGGTCTTTTTGTACTTTCACTTTGACTCCTTAGTGGTCTAAGGGTCCTGTTGCAGCTGCAACTGTTTTCCCAAATTTTTGAAATTTTGGACCCTCCTCTTAATTTTTATCTTGCCTAGAATCGTTTGGATCCATGAACTCTGTTTTTGTTTTCCCTCTGCTACAAGTTTGGACTGTTTTGAGGTTAACTGTCTTTATGCTTTTCGAAAAATTGCTTATGTCTGAAACTGCTTTGGGTTGTGGAACTTGGAGTTTGGTTTGAAATATTGCCCTTTGATCTGTGATTTCTTTCTTTGTTTGCGGAAGTCTATTTCTCATTTTTGCCACTGTTTTGGAGGTGAAACAAACTTCATCGCTGCCCAGCTGAAAGTAACATTTTTAGTTTGGTTGTTCGGAGGACATTTAAACAATGCGTCGGAGCCATATTTCCTTATGGAGCCTTCGTTGCGGAAGCTGAACGATGAGTGCTCTGCCGGATAGTCTTGACTTCTCCGATGTCGTGTTGTTATTGTTTTGACTTGTTTTGCATTGTCGGAGGTTGGTTGAAGTTTGAGTCGGGGTTGTTTGATCTTTATGAAGCTGCTGTTTTGGAAGTGAGACAAGCTTTTTGGACTGCTGCACGACCCTAAGTTTTTTCGAACACTTAACGTTTTCACAATGTTTCTGTGCCATAGCGGAAAGTTTATGACTTTGATTGAAGGCTGTAGTCTGATTGTCTTCCGCCATTGCAGCTCCTGAGCAAACTAAGTGCCCGCCATATAATAGCTCCGCATGCCGATGCTTTGTCTGGGTTTCGCCGATATGTCTTTTGGCTGCGGGGCTCGTAGTCTTTTCATCTTTCGCCATTGCGGCTGCGTAATGCACTAACCTCCCGACGTTGATGTCGTTTCGTTCGCCGGCAGGGAACTTTTTTGCCCGATGCTTTGGCATTTAGTTCTTTCGACTCTGATAGACTTAACGGTCCCGTGGAACTCGTTGTCCATCTGAAACCCGCCGTTGTGGCTGTAAGTAAGACTATCCGGTCGATGTTTTAATGGTTCAAGCCGCCGATAAGGTTTTTCCTGCCGTCTTGTGAGTTTTTAACCCCTGTGTGGGTGGTGGTGGTTTTTGATTCTTGTTAAGGCTTTCGTGACGAGAGCGCAGTACAGGGCCTCATTTTGATGATCAATTTTGTTGTTAGTGTAGTTTAAGTTTATTGAAAAGATGCAGTCCTAATTAATGATGAATTTTTGTTTAACTGCAGACGGACTCAGAAGATTCTTCAGATTACTGCTGCGAGAAGACGTAGCTAAAGGATAAAGCTGAGGAAAGTTGGCTGAAAAGTGATGAGCAAAGCTTGTTCTGAAATCAACAGATCTAAAGAAGGACAAATAAAAGACAAGGCAGAATCGATGGCAACAGAAGCCCAGGCTTGGAAAGGATCCGTCAGTTACCGAGCTGATCCCGTTTTATGAAGTACTCATAAGTTGAAATCCGAAATGTAACGCATTATATGAATCATGAGTACTCACGAAAAAGAAAAAATTGTGAGATTAAACGGTTTTGGGGGAGCCCAAAGGCCAGACGGTTGGGGAAGCCCAAGGGTTTTGTTGTTTTTGTATAAAGAGAGGAAAGTTAGAGAGAATAGGGGCTTTTTCTCTGGAAAAACTTGTGAGCCATTGCTTGCAAGAGGAACTACTTCGTTTTACAATAAAAAATTGCAAATTTTGCCTGTTGGAGAAAGTACTGTGTGGAATGTTCGTATGTGATAAAATGAACAATGTTGAAGGGGAACTATTTCGTTTTCAACTGTGTTTCATTAACTGTGAGAGCGTTCTAACTTTCAGAACCTATGTTCTTATTTGAATGTTCTCTGGTTTATTCTGTGATAATTTCCACTATGAGTAATGGAGAGTTTAACGATTGATGAGCTATCTTGTCATGTATATCTTATTCATGTTTATGTGTTTTGATTCTAAGAACAACTATTTGTGATTTACCTTAACATGTGAACAGTGTTACATTACTCATGAATTAATATTTTGCTCTCTAGAGACAGCTTAGTTAGTATGTATTTTCTAGTTGCGTATGATTTAGATGCGAGAGAGTCTAAGACGAGAGGTAAGAACCTGCGCATCGCATTGTGACCACTCCTTGCATCCTTAATCAATCTGCATCTTAGATAGGCACTTGCATATCATACTTAAAGACAAAAAATACAAAATATATATGGTGGACCGGGGTCACAACCGGTAAAACCTTTTATTTTTGTTACTTGACCTACGGTAGCCGGACCGCAAACCGGACGGATTCCCTACACCAAATAGTCACGGGCTAGTTGGGAACGTTGACTGGGGAGAATCCCTTGTTGTTGTTGTTTGCGAATTTCCAGGCCTCAACAGTTTCTGGCGCTAGAAGGAGGGCTGCCAGTGCATGGCTGGCCGAGGAAACCCGTTTTCTCGAAATAACTCCACCAGTGATAATTTTGAAAGCAGTTTGTGTCTTGATCCAAATACTCAAGAGAATAGGGAACATTTGTTTGCTGTGGACAACCAAGTGGTAAATGATCTGAGGAGACATACTCGGGCTTATGTAAAGAGTATTGGAGGATTACCCATTATCCCTGATTTACCCCGAAGAGAGTACAAGAAGAAAGACTGTCCCATCTTGGAAGATTCAGTGTTAGTTGGAGATTGGGAAGAGTTAGTAGAAGTAGCATTACAGGAGGTTGTTCAGCCTTTGAATGAAGTAGGCCCAAACACACCTTACGGTTCACCTGTTAATACTCCTATTCATTCACCACCTCACTCTCCACCCAGACTCATGGCAGGCGTAAACACAAATCGGCCACCCAACCCACCAAATCTACCACCTGCTTGGAAAGCCAGATCACCTTTAAACCTAACACCTCCTTTGCATGATTTACCTCAATCTTTTGAAAAGATGCTGCCCAAGTTTGATCCAAATGAGAAGATGTTAGTAGATGAGCACTTGCAAAGTTTCTATTTGGCAATAGAAGGATTAAGGGCTGGGGAATATGAGGATGTAGTTTGTAGACTTTTTCCACACACCCTTAAAGGAGCAATAGCATCGTGGTATTTTGGTTTGCTTGTAAACTTTATCCCTGATTGGAATACCTTTGAAAGGATTTTTAGAAGTAAGTATGCAACCCAAAAAACTCATGTAGCTCTCATGAAAGGACTATGCGCCTTAAAGGAAGAAAGAAAAGAGAAGGTGCATAGCTTTACCCAAAGATTCGCAGCCTATCTTAAGATTTTTTCTGAATCCGACAAACCGTCGGATAAAGTCCTGCTTGAATATTATACCTCAGCTCTAGGACCCGAGTTGGCCATGTTTGCCAAAATAAAGGCCAAACCTACGCTAGCAAAGACTTATGAGGAAGCGGAGAGAGCAAAGGCTGAAAGGGAAAGTATTGAAGATTATCCTGAACGGTTAGGAGAAAAAAATGTTGGGAGGAAAGCTTTGTTGTTTACTAAGCCTAAAGAGGAGCAATCACTGGATTTCGAAGGAATGGCAAAGATGATGCAAAAGCTTTTTAATAGAATCATAGACTTGGAAAAGGAAAAGGAAGCCCAAAAGTTCTACAAGCCTTATTACAAGAAAATGGAAGATAACAATCAATCCCAACCCCCTCCGCACAGCCCTGCATCTATGAACTTAACGGAGGTAGGAATGGATAACTTTTGCACTTTCCACCAACAACCCCATTCTGAAAAGAGTTGTCCTCAATGGATAAATTCAATGACGTTGGTTATGAATCAGCTTTTGGATTCCAAATTAACTGAAGACAACGATGAAGAAGGGAAAGACAACAATAAATCAATAGAAAAACAAGAGGATGAAGCTATGGTTTTATGGGACTGTGTATCGTTGTTTGATGCCGAGGAAGAAAAGGATCTGAGACACAAGTGCATCCTGGAAACAAATGTAACGACAAGAAGCCAGGGGTTGATTAAGGAAAATAGTCTTATGCTCCCGAAGATCAAAAGACTTAAAAAGAATGTTAAGAAATTTCAAAATAGCTCCTCAGCTAATAAAATTCCGGAGTTTACCATCATCAGTCAAAATCCTAGACAGATCAACATGCCTACTAAGCCCAATGAAGAAAAATAAATAATGTTAGATCGAATCTCACAGAACATAAGATGGATTATGACATTGTGGAGGATATCAAGAAGGTAAGGGCAAACATCTCATTATTTGAAATGTGCTATGTGTCGCAGCAGAAAGAAAAGCTATTGAAAGCACTTGAAGTATCAGAGGAGAGGTTGCACACTGACAATCAGCCCCAAGAAGAAGAAATTGGTGACGCAAGTATGGGAGGTAAGCCTAAAAGCAAGAATCCACCTTTTCTCCTTACTTTTGAAATTTTCAACCATAACGTGCATAACTGCCTAGTAGACTCGGGAGCATCAGTCAACGTCATGCCGTTGTCGGTCTGCAAAAGGATAAATGGACAACCTAAACCATCTACCTGGAGGGTCGTTCAGTTGGATAGAACGAATGTGAAGGTAATTGGGGAAATGGAGGATGTTCTCATTCGCTTATCTTCAAATGACAAGGTGTGTCAAGTCATCGATATTGTGGTGGCTGACATGCCGGAAGCTTATGGACTTGTTTTGAGCAGAGATTGGTCGGCAAAGCTAAACGGATATTTTGCCTCGGACTGGTTGCATCTGTGGCTGCCATATAAAGGAAGCCCAAATCAAATTAAAGTTTTGAGGGGGCCCCACATGAAACACAATGTTACTCAGTTCGAAGAAAAAAATGAACTAGTGGATTCTGTTTTGGGAAACTACTTTATTGAGCTAGAACTAGGAAACTATCAAGCAGAAGAAGCCAACGATACATTAGATGCTCAGCCTGATCTCCTTCGGTTTTCACAGGCTGATGAAATCGATTGTAAAATAGTAGACTTAGCGGTAGATGTAGATGTTAATTCTTGCACAGTAGCGGTTAGCGATTTTTGGACGCTTTTCTTTGGCGGTTCTAAAACTTTAGAGGGGTCAGGAGCCGGCTGTGTCCTGATTGACCCTAAGAAAAACAAACATTTTCTTTCATGTAGGTTAGAGTTTCAATGTACCAATAACAAAGCTGAATATGAAGCATTAGTTCAGGGATTAAGGAAAGCAATTGAATCAAAGGCAAACATTTTGAAAGTGTTTGGAGATTCTGAAATAATTGTAAAACAAATTCGGAATCAAATACATTGCATTTCTCCTCATTTAAAAGCTTATCAAATGAAGTATGGGATTTACTTAAATATTTTAATGCATTTAACATTGTATCGATTCCAAGATTTAAGAATGCAGCAGTTGACTTGTTGGCCACCTCAGCTGCGAGGCTTGTGCCCTCTAATAATCGATGCTTTGTTGAATTGCTTTTAAGGCCTTCAGTTCCAGGTATGATTATCAATCTACGAGTGTTCGATGATGATCAGCAGATTATAGAATGCTTGACAAATGACGAGACTTTCAAAGGGGCGATTATTGATGATGAAGAACATCAAGCCGAGCTAAAATTCGATAATTTTATTCCTAAGGGAGTCAAGACTTTAGAATGGATGTTTGATTTAAATGAGAAATTTAGAAGATCAACGAATGTGAAGACTCATAGCTCGTCCTTACATTTCGAGTTGATTAATCTAGGGACTGAAATGGAGCCTAAATATGTGAATCTGGGAAAATGCTGCTCCCCAGGTGAAAGGAATAAGTTTATCATTCTTTTCAAGCAATACAAAGATGTTTTTACCTGGACATATGAAGATCTGAAGACATATGACACCAATATTATCCAGCATGTTATCCCCATCAGATCTGGAATCAAACCTTATCAGTAGCCTTTAAGGAAAATGCATCCAAAATTAGAACCTTTAATCCAGAGTGAAGTTAAG
>LPNX011173363.1:176458-193193 GCA_001517045.1 Pseudotsuga menziesii
ACTTTTGCTTACAGAAGGATGCCCTTTGGACTCAAACTTTGGAGCTACTTTCCAGAGGGCTATGGACATAGCTTTCCGCGGTCGGATTGGCGGTAGTGCTGTAGTATACCTCGATGACATCACGATATTCTCAAAGAAAAGAGAGGAACACACATTTCATCTAAAGCAGATTTTTGAACGCTGCCGAAAATATGGTATCTCACTAAACCCCAAGAAGTGCGTGTTTGCCGTTACAGAAGGTAAGTTGTTGGGTCACGTGGTTTCTAAGAAGGGGATCTCCATAGACCCAGAAAGGATCAAAGCCATCGAACAGATTCCCTTACCCCATAATAAAAAGGGCATGCAATCATTTATGGGGACAATAAACTTCGTGCGAAGGTTTGTGCCAGATTTCGCTCAAATTGTTAAACCTTTGCAGCAAATGGTAAAGCAAAGTGTACAATTCAAGTGGACTGATGTAGAGAAGAACGCATTTAGTAAGATTAAAACAGTTGTTGCGCACGCACCCTCCCTCAAAAGTCAGGATTTTGATAAAGATTTTATTGTTTACACTTTCGCATCTGATGATTCACTAGCAGCTGTGCTTACCCAGAAGGAAGATAGGGGAGATGAGTTCCCCATATCATTTATGAGCACTAGTCTGCAAGGGGCCGAATTGAATTACCCAGCTGTGGATAAACAAGCTTACACAGTGTTCAAAGTGGTGAAACAATTCAGACCATATATACTTAAGAACCGGACAAAGGTAGTAGTTTCACACCCACCTTGAGCAAATTCGCCTCCCTTCTCTTGGGCCCCCTCTCTCCCACGTGACACTTGTCTAGCATGCAAAGAGCTTCTCTCTTTCATTTTTCCTATTTAAGGAGGCTTCCCCTCCTCATTTAGGTTACATAAAAACACACTCACACCCACTCTCTTGCTGGGGCTCTCATTTTTTCCCTTGCTCTTGCTTGGGCCATTGTAATTTTCAGCCATTTGGCTTTGTTAATCAAAATCTTTGGAGAAATCTTGTGTGCATTGTTTCCATTGATGATTTGCTTCCATGCTTAAGGAGCTACACAAGTTTGGTTGGCCAAGGAAGCATACTAATTTGCTTTGGTAAGATTTATGGTATTTGTAATCCATATATTTTGTGGGTTTTCATTCTTGTAGTAAAGAAGTTCATATATTTTCTAGTTTGAAGTTTATGATTTCTTTGTTCATTATTTGATTCTCACCTTCTAGTAGTTGTGTAGTGAAAATCTTATAAGTTGCAGGTTATTTGGATTGAAGAGTGGGATTCCTCGGTTGGATGCCCCATTGCTTCGCTTCTTGAAGAACAAAGGACCAATTTTCTCTTTCTTTACATACAAATTTCTGCATTTTAATTTTAGTTTGTTGAGTGTTTTAAATATGATTTTAACTCTTATATACTTAAGTTTTTTCAAAATTATTCATTTGGCAACTTTGTATAAATTTTGTATATATATTGCACTAACATACTAACTTCCCCAAAGTGATTTTGGGCACATTTTATCATTTTCTGTTTGCTGGTTTTTAGCAGGTTAGTGACGAAAAAAAGAAAAACCCTGTCAAATTTCAGCCATGGAAGAGTTTTAAGGCCACCCCAAAGGAAGAGGTTCAAGGACATCTCAAGAAAGGGAAAAAACACGGTTTTTCTCACTCCTTTTACCTCTTTCTTTATGCTGAAATTTCAGCCTTTGTAACAAGTCCAAGAGAGTCTCTTGGACTTGATTCCTTGCTTTGCATTTTCAGATTAATCAAGTCTCATTTATTTGCCATCCATTACTAGCAATAGAAGTTGGGCTTGCCCACCTTTGCATAAGCAATTGTTGATTGGCGCGGGTTTTAGATTAGTTAGAGTTTCATTTTGTTTTTATTTTATTCTTTATTTTTTGCCCGCACCTTGTAAGTGATTTGGCTTTGCCATCCTTGCAATATCGCGTTGACTAGCATTTTTATTTAAAGTATTTGCTTATTTCCTTTTGCTCGCACCTCACAATCGAGTGGGCTCTGCCTCTGTTGTGATATCGCGCTTGGCCTTTAGGAGTTGTGGTCTAAACGGAGGAGTTTAGAACCGAGGTGACAGTGGGTTCTCAACTCATAAGTTGCCCTTGGGAACACACACATTGGTTGGGAGACTTACCCGTGTCCAAGTGTGTTTTAGGCGGCAACAAGCGATATGCTGCGTAATTTGACCCAAGGTCAAATACTTGGTAACTGACCAAGCGCCTCCATTCTCCCGGAGAATGGCACTCAGCCCTAGGCTGAGTCCCTCAGTACTAGACTGGTTCATCTTCTTGGAAATTGACCAGGTGCCTCCATTCAAAGAATGGCCACTCAGCTCTAGGCTGAGTCCCCCAATGCTGGATTGGTTCCACATCCTGGTCCTCGATCAGATGTCCTCAGTCAACAGAATGGCTACCCAACTCAAGGTTGAGTTCCCCCAGTGCTGGACTGGTTTCACATTGTGGTCCTTGACCAGATGTCCCCATTCAACAGAATGGCTACTCAGCTCATGGCTGAGTTCCCCCAGTGCTGGACTGGTTCCACATCTTGGTCCTTGACCAGATGTCCCCATTCTCCTAAGATAATGGTTCTCGACGCTGCTTAGGAAAAATCAACAGCTATCTCTTCTCATCTTACAAAATTTGCAAAACCACAAGTATGCTATTCCATTCTAATGAAAGAGTAATCAACCAGTACACTTTAGGTAGAACTGTATGATTTGTACTGTCTGTGTCATTGATGTTTGCTGGGGGATGATACATCTTTCTTGTGAAACTGCAGTTTATTTTGTCTTATTGTTTTGAACTTTAAGCTACATTTATGTTTAGTATTTTTATCACAATAGGTTCTTAATATTGTATGTTTGTGATGTTAGGTTTGAGATCAATCATTTGTGGTAGAGTTAGTTGAAGATATATCTCCACTTTCTTTGCAGGTATCGGATTTGAGACTATGCAATGGGCCAGTCAGTGAATCAGTCGAATCATTTTCAGGGTAGGGTGTCTCTGATGTTATTTGCTATTAATCCCTTTTACTTGGTTGTGATATTCATAAGATGACTGAGCTTTACTCCCTGTAACAATTGAGTGCAGTTCCACCAATGTGGAAGCCTACCATGCAGATTCCTCAAACAAAAGAAGAGGGAACTCACATCGCTGCCAAATTTGATGGCTTCCATGTATCAAGTGATACAAGTTTATTTTCAAGCTCGCTGCCTGTTCTCTTCCATGGAAAATGTATGTAAGAATTTGTGTTTTTTATCAAGATCAAATACATGTTACTTGAATATAAACAATGGGAGTGGCACTATGTTTTAATTACTTGCTTGTATTTCCTACAGTGAATTTGTCAGATAAGGGGTGCAGTGAAAAATTAATGGAAGCTGCATCTTGTCATTCCAAGAAACCAGATCAAGGAGAAGATTCTTTTGAATCCTTTCAAGGGATGGAGTCCCAAGCTATAGGATATTGCCTTCCTGATGATGAAGATGAACTTTTGGCAGGCATAATGGATGATTTTGACAAGAGTGGGCTGATCAACCAGACCGAAGAATCAGAAGAATATGATTTGTTTAGCAGCGGGGGTGGAATGGAACTAGATTCAGATTCTCAAGAAAGTTTTAATGTAAAAAATAACAATGCAATATCAGATTATATTGTTGGCGGTAGTTCTAGTCAACCTGGTGTTTCAAATATGCCTGGGACAATTGTGGGAGAACATCCTTATGGTGAACACCCCTCTAGGACACTGTTTGTACGGAATATTAACAGTAATGTGGAGGATTCAGAGCTTCGTACTTATTTTGAGGTGATTATTAATTTATATCAGTGGATTGCTTTTCATTTTCAATTGTACAGGATTTCATGTTGAAATTTGGGGCTTTATACTGGCCATGTTTTTTGCTACCTGGTACCTTGGCTACACAGTTTTGCGTGTGAGACTTGGCAAATGTTTTTTCTTAATGCTAGAATTTTATATGAGCCTGGGGATAGTAATCGCTTGGTTAGGCTTAGTCTATTTCATTTTATTTTTGACTTTCAATCCTGATGTGTTGTGTGCTTTTGTTGTTAAGGCTGCCCAACCATATTCATGTTCCATTGAATGAACTCTTCTCATAGAATTATTGTTGTTTTTATGCATTCAGAAAATTTATTGGTAAGTTTTAGCAGAGATTGATCATATTGTTTTTATGTCTTGGCAGCATTATGGTGACATCAGGACGCTCTATACTGCATGCAAGCATCGTGGGTTTGTAATGATATCCTACTATGATATCCGTGCAGCTCGGAATGCGATGCGGGCCCTTCAAAACAAACCACTACGAAGGCGAAAACTTGACATTCATTTTTCTATTCCAAAGGTACATACGGAATAGAGTCTGATGCAGAGATTGAATTGGAATTGGCCTGTAGACTAAACAAGCTTGTGGATTTTTCTTCCTTTTGGAATTGATTTTTTATCTAATATATAATGATAATAGTTTAATTATAGTTTCTTATGAATGCCGGGAATATCCATTCTAGAAGTAAAAAACTTGGTGAATTAATTAATCCACAATACAACTGTTTTCTTTTATTGAAAGGAATCTAAATCATTCACTGTTTCACACAAGGCAAATAATGAAGCAATTTATAGTGAAGTCAGTGTGCAAGGAAAGAGAATGGTACAATGCATAATAAATTAGCTGTGGCAAATAAAGATTAGAGGCTGAGTTAAGAGCATCCAAACATTAGAGAAAGCTTCCCTGATATGGACCAAATAGGTTAATTATGTGCGATTTGAGATGTCTAGCCTCCTCAAGGCCAGGTGGAGATGCCCAAGGACTATACAGAGTTTGACAAGAGAAAGATATGAAATATGATGTCAATGTTTGCAAATGGAATTGCATTATATTATATCAGTGAATTCAGTTGTTAGACTATCCAGCCAAATGAAGGCAAGCAAAGACAAATAGAGATAGGCATGGATGCATATTTTCATTCAGATAATACACATATATATACACCAAGATGCGATCCTTGGTTTGATCTTACAAGAGATCTCTTGGACTCCTCATGACTATTTATATTCACCTACGATGAATGTGAATAGTAACAAAAATACAATTAATCTTTACCATAACCCTCAAGGATAAAGTTTCCAACATTCCTCCCTTTAATTGGAAGGGGTGGTTGTGAGTCCAAGAATCTTTTTGAAAGAGAACTAAAATTTACGAGCGGACAGCTGCCAAAGGCTAAACCCGTTATTGAAGTGCTCTCTGAATTGGTGGTTTTGTATGACCGCAAACCAAGTGGTGGTTTTAGAATGACCACAAACCAAGTGTTAGCAGAAGGTGGTGTCTTCTACTAAATGGTGGTTTTTTCTGGATGATCACAACTTGGTAGATGGTGGTTTAGGATGAGCACAAACCTTGTTAGTAGAAGCTGACATCTTCTACTAAATGGGTGGTTTTGGATGCCCACAAAGCAATGGTAGATGGTGTTTTAAGATGACCACAAACCTGGATAGCAGAAGCTGATGTCTTCTACTAAATGGGTAGTTTTGGATTACCACAAACTTATGGATGCTACAATTCTGACTCTTGTAGTGGCTTTGGGTCGAGGCTCTGGTGGCTAGCCGTTGGCTTTGGTTTTGGCTGTGGCTTTGGCTCGCTTGTTTCCGTAATGTAGATGTGAACAATCTGTCTGATTGATAGGGCTTCCAAACTTGAAGCTTGCTTGTCAATCCATGATGTACCCATGTGTTAGGTACAAGGTGAGAGCAAGAAGACTTTCTACTGCAAGATGTGTTGATACTTGATATTGAATTCTTCGATATGAATGATATATCTTCTTGGCTGTTGATGACCGTCGCCAAGAATTGATCCACCCATAGTGAATCTTGTATGTTTCTTCTGTTTCGAACATCTATTTGAAGAATGATTATGCTCGCAATGTTGACGAGGATGGTCAAATTGATGACAATGTTGGCACTGATGTTGGACTGGAACAAATGAAGATGAATCTTCTTGAAGGAATCTAGAATTTTCGAATTGGATTGGTTTAGAATATTTTAGAATATGAAAGGACTCTTCCTTATCATATCCAAGTCTTGTTCCGTATTTGTTGTTTTTTATTTCTTCCCAAGGTCTAATGATGGGCTTTGAAACACTGAACATGTTCATGATAGGTTTCTTCTTCTGGATCTGATATTGTTGATGATTGTAGCTCAGATAGGTACTTCTACATAGGCTAGGCGTCAGGGATGCAGGAGTCATCCAAAACACCTCTCTAGGTACTTGCTTTGTTGAGCAAGTGACTTTTGTATCTCTTTCTTAATTCTAACTGAGAAAAAGCATACTATTAACTTAATGTTGGCTAATGACTAAAAGTGGACTTCAGATTAAGTCATAACGCTTGATCTTATGTGAGACTTGAGATCTAATCTCAACCATTGATCACTTTGGAGATCTAGGGTTAAGGTTTTGGTCATTGAGATGTTACAAAATGGAACCTAAGGAAAGGAGGAGATGCACAACAGTCACAGAGTGTGTGAAATATTATTGATTGGTTGGAGGAGGACTTTGAGACAAGTGTGCAGGTGCAGGCGTAGGGTCAGAGGAAAATGAGCAAAGGGGCAGTAAGGGAGATAGTAGCCAACCAGCAAGATCGAAGGACTGATCTTGAGGTTTGATAGGCTAGGCTATTTATTGTTTTGTAATTCCTTAATGGGCCATTTCCCATGAAGGGGGAGCCCAAGATTTTATATTAATAAAATCATCTGTTTGCTGGTTTTTCCCCAATTGGGGTTTTCCAGGGTAAATCTATGTGTCAATTGTGTGTATGATTTCCTGTTTAATTCCACTGCGTAATTCATTAAGAACTCATTGTTTTTTCATTCATAATTCTGTTAATTATTAAAATCGAAGATTAGATCTGGGCTCAGTAAAGTTAACAAACATTGCTTCACTGAGTTGGTCATTTCCTGACAGCTGATAGGATTCATTATAAAACTCAAAAAGAGGGTTCTGAACAAAAAATAGTTTAGAACGTTGATTCCTTCGTTGTATGTCACCATGTTGGAGCTGTGGTTGAGTTTGGAGATGGTGCACTTTGGCTTGTGAATTTTGCAAACAAGTTAGCACAGATTGGAGAGTTACTTTGTTGATTGTGACTGTGTTGTCAATAGCAATGAGTATTAGAGTGTTCAGTAACTCTAAAAATGAAACCTCAGAGGGCTTCTTCCAATTCCACCCTTTCTCAATAAGACTCCACAACTGAAATTCCAAATTAGAAAATGAAGGGTGTTGGTTTCTACCAAGAATCCAATTGATACAATTGACACTCACAAAAAACTATTGCCAGTACCAAAATACTCATCCAATTCAGCAATGAGTATTAGAGTGTTCAGTAACTCTAAAAATGAAACCTCAGAGGGCTTCTTCCAATTCCACCCTTTCTCAATAAGACTCCACAACTGAAATTCCAAATTAGAAAATGAAGGGCGTTGGTTTCTACCAAGAATCCAATTGATACAATTCAACTTAGTCTTGACTTGACACTCACAAAAAACTATTGCCAGTACCAAAATACAAGAAAATCTACAAAATAATTTTTTGCAAGTTACAGTTTGATGTTGAATCTAAAGTTGATTTGGTCTCCAAAAAGATTGCTTTACCTCCTTGGAAATAATGTAAGCCTTTGTTGGATCATGCCTCTTCAACTGCTATCTGGACTTGAATGTGCTAGATTATAATCTCTTGTCTTATTTGCTATGGTGCCAAGGCCAATACTCCATGCCAACAAAGAGATATTGAGTAATGAATAATAATTAGAGTTAAACCAACAAATTATTGTTAAATATGAATTCTGAAGTGATTGACATGCTAAAAATCAAGAGTTGAAAGATATAGTTGAAGCTTTGGTGACTTAGAGGCTCAACACACTGGTTCGAAGCGGCTTAATGCACGACCAAAAGTTGAGAAAGGGCTTGTTTACTGGCTGCTTTGTAGAGAGCCAAAATATGACAAAAAATAAGATGGTGTCCAACGTCAAATACTTACTCTTTGAAACTCAGCAGCATAGACCTTCTAGGAGGCCTCTTGGCACCAAATTTATATATTTTGTTCTTCTTGCTTCCAATGCTAGTATAACATACAAATGTTCGAACATAAAACATCATACAAAATAACAATAATATATTAATAACTTAATACATAAATACAACTTTACAAAATTGAGCAGTGGCACGACTTTGGTCTGTGTGAGAAGAGTAGAGCATCTTTAGAAACATTTACATTGCAATGACCTCTCCTCTCTTGCTCTCTTTGCTACTCTTCTCTTATCTTGAAAAAAATGAAAAAATAACACTATGCTCAATAGTCTTTAGACCTAGAAACCAACATAACTCCATCCATGTTAAGTGCCAATGCTGTGATTGTCGCCTGTGGTCAATAAGTGTCCCAATAATACCATCTCCATGTATGCTGTCAGATGTTGTTCCAACGTTCAAAGCAATAATTTATATTCTTCCATCAGTTCATCCGACATAAAGTGCATACTCACGCGTATCTACTACAACAACATTAATTCCTGCCAGAATCTTAATGGTTCTTAAAAGAAACTCCAAAGGAAAACTCCAAATCTTATAGGTGAAATCCAACGAGGACAATGTAGGAACCAAATTGGTGCAAAGTTCTGGGAGATTGTATGCGAAGAGCACGAGATCAGTCTCATTGGAATGTACAAGGGTATCTCAGATCTTCAGTTGGAAAGGGCAAGTGGATCAACTTTGGCCATGCAAAGGTATGATTCGTCATCCTCTTATCAACAACATTTGGAAAGAAATTCTACAGAGACAGAAAATGGGAAATAATAATAATACTAAAAAAGCAGTTGATTTCTCTGCAAGACATGAAAGAAGTTTGCTTGCGGGTTCTACTATGGCGAAAGATGATGATTCATATACTATTGATGTATGACATAGGTTCAAACTCAAGACATGAGAAGGAATGGGATACGAACGTAAGATTGGGCAAATATTCTAAAAACCCTCAGGAGTTGAAAGCAAAACCTAGCATTGATTTACCTGTTAATTCTGTGAAGGATGGGCATGAATGACCAACTATGGCGTACAATGATTTTTGGAAAGAGGTGCCCATCATTTCCCTTGCAAATGCAGGAGCAGAACACTCATAACTAATAAGAGAACTTTGAGAGGCTTGTGAAGACTGGGGGATGTTTCAGAACAAAGATCATGATGCCCCGACTCCCTACATAACTGAACTCTCAAATAATGTATTGTACTAAGGAATTCTTTTCGGTTTTAGTGGAAGAGAGGATTCAATACATCGTATATGTAGGGGTTTGTGGGATATGGACACGAGAGTTTTGTCAACATGACCCATTGATGGATTGGAGAGAACTATATGTTACCTCATGCTCTGATACCACTGTTAAACTACCCATCCAAATGAAGGTAAGCAAAGACAAATAGAGATAGGCATGGATGCGTATTTTTATTAAGATAATACACAAATATATACACTAAGATATGACCCTTGGTTTCATCTTCCAAGAGGTCTCTTGGACTCATCATAACTCTTCATATTCACCTATGGTGAATGTGAATAGTAATAACACTATAATTAATTTTTACCATTTCCCTGAAGGATTAGGTTTCCAACATCATTGATCTTAGAAAATAAAGGGATATACAACGAGTTTGATGAGAAAAAGATATAAAATATGATGGTGATGTCGGGTAATGGAATTTCATTATATTATATTAGTGAATTCATTAATCTTAGGAAATAAAGGATTCAACAATGAGTTTGAGGAGAAAAACATATAAAATATGATGTTGATGTTGGATAATGGAATTGCATTAATATTATGTTAGTGAATTCATCAATCTCAGAAACTAAAATGTTTGTATAATAGAATGGACCAAAATTGTCAATAGGGTCTAGCTTGTGTGGTTAGGAGGAATTTGTTATCCTCCCCACCTATGTTTGATTCTTGCAAGCAACATGTTGAGTTCTTAATGAGTATATAGTGGTAATCGCCTTAAGTCGTATGTTGACAAAGCCTTGAGCTTCTTTAGAATCCAGTTTACCTTGGGCGCTATCATTGTATTGAGGGGAAGTACCTGCTAGGTTTTCCTGGGATATATATTACATGGAAAAGAAAGAACGAGCCAAAACTAGAATTGTAAAGGAATATGAATATTGTTAGTAAAAAAAGTCTTAAGCCCTAAAATTATACTGCTTATGATCTAGTAAAGGACAATGCAACTTTTAATAGGAAATCATAAAATTCCTTTGTTAGTATCTCTTCTAAGGCAGTGTTTGTACAAGATTTATTTGCAGTGCTAAGCAAGAACTTGATTTGGGTTTCCCATGAGTTCGTAATTTGGGTTTCCCATGAAGCTGAAGCACTTTGCTTGGAATGCTAGAGGGCCATCAGGAGATGATCAACAAGCCATTGATAGGAGTCTCATGGCTAATTTACATGCAAGCGTGCTCTTCCTAGAAGCAAAGCTCTTATTTGTTTTTTTCAAATACATTTTTTTCTTCTTTTGTGTTGTATCTTGTACGTTTGTGGATCTGTACTTGTATATGGTATTTTGTGTGTGTGTGTGTTCATATTGGCAACTTGATGGGCTAGCTTAAGTGGTTGAGTGCTTTGAGTTTCATGTTTGAGGTCTCAAGGTTGACGATCCAATGTTTAAAACATGGACTCGGACTCAGTCAAGGGTCAACTCGGACTCGGACTCAGAATCGGTAATGACTCAACCGATTTGAATTTAATGTCTCAGATTACTCAAAAAATAAATAAAATATTAAAATTTAAAGAAAAACAATATTTTAAAGATTTTAATCCATGCTTGCAAAGCATTAGAGACAAAATATCCAATGTCTACTCATATATAGTGTTCCACCAAGTTTCCGGGACGGGGGGGCGTGGGAGCGGGGAAACGCACATTGGGGACGTGTAGAGACACCCCAAAATTTTGGGGTATTTTGGGGGGCGGGGAGGCGTCAGGGTTCCTAGCATAGGGGTTTGGTCTCTAAAATTATAAAAAAGAAAAAAGAAAAATAATAAAAATATGAACCCCAACATATAAACATATCAATTCCTCATCCCATCACCATTTGCATACTAGCATGCTTATGTTCCCGAAGAATTTAGTGTAATTTAATGTAATCGTTATAACCAAGCATATCATATCAATGTTTGTTTCTTTTTATTTGTTTCTATTTCGTTTATAAAATGACCATTTAGTGTAAAAGCCTAAAATTTAAGATGAATCATTTCTTTTTTAAGTAAAAAAATTTAAAAATCAAGGGCAGTGGGTGCTTGTCGGAGCCCCCCATTTTTAGGAGGGGGCGTGTGGGAGCCCCCCAATCTGGGAAACTCCTAAACCTGCGTTTCCCCAAGTTTCGTAGAAAGGGGGGCGTTGGGAAACGTTTCCCATGGAGCCCCCCAGCTCTCGGGGAGTGGGAAGCGTAGGGGGCGAGCCCCCGACCCTGGGATGCGCATCCCCGTAGAACACTGCATATATATACCATATAAGGGTGAATATATCAAAATGGCACCAAGTGTACTGTGCAATACATATATGGAACAAAAAACATAATCAATGAGGTCTAAATGGTGTACATAGTCCAAAAAACAACATGCTATGATGCCACTACATCATGCGTCAATGATCATACATCTCTTTTTGTTTAGCCTTCTCCTCCTCAAATTTATCAAACTATTGTTGCAACTCCAACCTAATCTCTCCAATCAACTTTAAATCAACTTCCCATGGGGCAACATTTCCTCTAACAACATCCAATTGTTGTTTAACTCTATTAATGTGCCCTCCTTCAATCCATTTCTTGCAATAGTTGCAATACAATTTCCCTTCAATGACATCAGCATGGATCCATACCCGATCTTTTCCTTTTGGGGTCAATCTAGAATCTAAATGCAAAGCAAATCTAAACATGTAAAGAAAAAATGAAAAAAAATCTTATTATTTTGGCAGCAAACAATAGAAAACAAGACTGATATTTGTAAATTTAATGAGAAAAAAAGAAACCGTGGCTAGCTGGCAGCTAACATACATCTATGTATTAGAAAACCGCTCTCCAACAATGCAACTCCTCCGAGCTCGTTGACTGTTCTTCACTGCTGGATGCTCCTCCAAGCCTCCATGAGTCTAAACAACAATAATGCCAAATGCTCACAAACAACTTACAACGGAAGTGTGAGGCAAATAGAGGGGCAGGGGGTCATCTTATGGCCTCAGGTTAGGGTTAGAATAAGAAAAGTCTTAAAAACAAAAAATAAACATGTTTCTTTGGAGTCTGCATGCATGTGGGTGTCTGCCACAACTGACTCGGCTGATTCGGGTTGCAACTCGGTCAACTTGGCCAACTTGGACCCTAACTTTGCCGGCGTGGACCCCAACTCGATCGACTCAGTATCAAACTGACCACCCAAGCACAGTCAACTCAGCTAACTCAGACTCAGACTTGGTCGATTTTTAAAACACTGGCTTGATCCCCTGTGTTGATTGCCTTCATTATGTGCCTCACTGAATGTCCCTATTGGGCTAGGGGCTCTAATTAGCGTAGGTGGGCTGACATTGGCTATTATTCACAAAAATGTAGGGAGATGCTGGGGGTTTCTCGATGAAGTTTCTCTTGGAAAAAAAGATATATGTTTATATTGGTAAATAAACAAAGCCTTGATAAATCTACAACTATAAACATAGATTCATCATTTAAGGTGTAGACCCAGAGTGTATTGATCTGGTTCATGGGTCCCACTCTTTTAGCAAAACATTGGGGATGGTTAGTCCCCTTCTGCATAAACAAAATACGTTAAAAAACAAGATAAAATACAGATCCCATTGTTATAACACAAACTAGCATGCACGATTAAAGTCCAAAAATAATACTAGCCCATGTGTAACTAAGAGAGAGGCCACTATCACCTCACCAATCCTCTTTGAAACTTTTGGCTTGCTCCCATTCAACAAGGGGTGTTTACCTATCTTAGGATTGCTTGAGCTTAGGCATTAGGGTCAAGGTGAAATAGGAGACTGTTTCTAGAAAAACAAATGGTCGTAGCATAGGTTTTAACTAAACAATGGGAGGATCAAGACTAGTGTCAAGTCCTTGGGCATATGGAGTTGAGGAATTATTACAAAGGGAAATGACTAAGGGAGGAGAGTGTATAGAATGAATGAAGGATCTATAAGCAATAGCACCTTTATTTTGCTGCCCAAAAATGCATAATTTTACTTGTTGGAATTCTTGATTAGAAAAAACCAAAGGCATGCATGGCAGTGTCTACTCATTGACAATGTTTTTTTTGTAAATTGAGGGTATCTTTATTAATCTAAGCAAAATATATAGAAGATAACAGTTCTGGTCCGCTCCAAGAGAAACTAGAACAAAGATAGAATAATAAACTGACATTTAAAATCGAAGAAGTCTTGCTAGTCCTCATAGAACAACAAAAAGAATATCCTGTTAGATTTTGTAGCTCAGACAAGTACTTCTACATGGGGGTGTCTAGCATGTAGAAGTCGTTCGGAAAAGTGACTCTCTAGATAGATTTTGTAAAAGGTGACTTTTATAACACCTTATGTAAATATAAAAGGGTAACTTAAGTGAGCTCAATGTGAGATTAAGTCGTAGCGGTTGATCTATGACTTAAGTGATCTCAACGAGAGATTATGTTTGAACCATTGGATTAGATATAAGGTATTTAGATCTGAGGGCCAGTATTGGAGAGCCCATGTTATTGGAGGACTCATGGTATTGATAGGATGTCCCATGGTTTTGCATGAGGTTGAGGATTATAAAAGAATTTATGGAGAGTTGTATAGCACCACAGTTGCAGGAGTGAGTTATATCTCTTGTGTTGGTCAAGGATCAGTGAGTGTTCAGATCTAAGAGAGGGAGTCTCTCAGAGGCTTAGGAGTGAAGGATTCACTCATTCTAGGGTTTGTTGATATTGTCGAGGATTTGGGATCAATTGCAACAAGGGAGAGTTAGGAATTGACTGAGATTTGATGTTTCATATCCGAAAGCCTGGTAGTGGTGTTGTGAGTGTTATTTAACAAATCTGAAATAAAGTCAAAATGTTTGCTGGTTTTCCCCATTGGGGTTTCCAAGGTACATCTTGTGTTCGGTTTTCTTGGTGATTTATTGTTTATCAGTGTGTTGCCGTTTATCATTTTTAGTAATTTGAATTTTTAAAATTAATTGTTGCGTGTAAAAGAAATGATCGAAATGTGAATTGAGATTTGGTAATCAAAAGTTAACATCCTCTAGAGCTAGAACATAGCTATGATAACTAGCTATCAAAAAGTAGAATTGTAAAAAAGTTGAACTATTCATTTGTTTCATCATCAGAAATAGAAATTAAAGGCACCTCTCCCCCATGAGATGAATCAAGAGCTAAAGCCACAAAATCCAAGCCAGTAGTTGCCTTGATGAGAATATTGAGCTTATCCTCCATTTTTTTGTTCTGTTGTGGAAGCTTATCCATTTGCAAAAGTTCATTTCTTTCTTCCTTACTATCAAGCAGGACCTTAACCTAGAAGAGACTTAATCATCTAGCAAAGGGATATTGTCTTGTAATATTTTGTCTTTCAATTGTGAGTACACCTTGCGTCCAGAACCCATGGACCCATTTCCTCAACAATATCCTCAACTTTAATGAAGTCTTGCTCCATCTTTACCCATATTTTTGTCTTGGAGATTAGATTGTGAATTGAGATTGAGATCTGCTTAAGATATATGACTTTGAATTCATCAGCCTTGCTTGCACCAAGCTGTGAGTTGTTGCTGCTTCCTTTTCACATCCATTGTCCCATTCCTCTGCTTGCCATTGTAGGCATAACCTGATAAATTGATAAACACAGAGTGAGGTTGCGAGCCCAGAGGCTTGAACCCACTATGCTTGTCTCAAGGAGAAGAAGGGAGCTCAGCGAGGGTCGAGGGGGAAGTAGAGCGCCAATCTCCTTGAACTGAGAGGGATAACCAACAGATAAAGCTGCTGAATGGGGAGGCCACTGTAGGAGGGTAAGAGTAAAGAGTTTTGTGAGATGATAAAAAGGCGGAGCAACCCCTGAGAGACCCAAAACCTTTGCAGCAGGGTTCTGTGCACTTTGGAGCATCATGCTTGGAGTCCCATATTCTGTGAGCCTAGCCATCATGACTCTTCGTGCCAATTGAATGCCAACAAAGTAGACGATCAACAATTGACCAGGCACGAAAGCGTTCATTGTCTTGAAGGAGTTCCACATACAAAGAACTAGAGTGAACACGACCATCAAACTTCTACTAGTTTGGTCCAATGTGAGGCCCCCTTTCACCATGTAGTCTCTTGCTTCCCTATTGTCCTACGTTAGAGATAATGCGTGGATGCATTGCCACTTGGTGAGCATGCCCGCCACCATCTCCCATCATTGTCACCCGTTCTGGGGGTCGTTGCTCTTCAACCAAATTCATAGAGTATTTCTTAATGGATAGATTTAGGCATTCTATGGTGAGAGGTGAGGGAGGTATCCCTTACCACTCAGTATCTCATGACTTTCTTTACTCACCCCCTCATTGCCCAATTGATCTGCCACTTTGTTGGTTGATCGTCGAATGTGTCAGGGCATTATGGTGGTGACTTGGTTCAAAAGAACCGCTAGTTAGTCCATTCTTCCTTCTTATCGCATTTGGGTGGAGATTTTGTTGATAAACGAGCCATTCTGAAGCTTCGTGAGCATATGCATGACCAAGCTGGAGTTCTCCTTTGCTACTAGTTTTGAGAATTCTCGACGTTGGGCAATTTGAAGACCATAAGTGAGGGGATGTAGTTTTGCAACGTTATTGCTCTCTTTTCCTAGAGTGTGTGCATACACCCAGAGGATCTTTCCTTGTTCATTTCTAAAACTCCTCCGAATCTAGCTAGCCTTGGATAGTCTTTAGAAGCACCATTAAAGTTTAACTTAATAAAGCTTATTGGAGGGGGGGACCAGATGGTCGAACTTGAACTAGCGAGCCTTTTGTTGATGGGTGGGGTGGTTGAGATATTGGCTTTTAGTCCCCAATCTTGCATTATAGGACTCTCAATCACTTGGCATTGCTAGTCGTCATTTGTCTAGGTCTCGATTTGGATAGTTTCATATATATCCGTTGTAATTTTGCTCCATATTTGATCTTTGTTCATGGCCGAGTCTTTGAAGATTCGTTTATTGTGCTCCTTCTAGGTTTCCCATTGGAGAAAACCAAGAAATAGTTTCCAAACATGGTTGAGAATGGCACTATGAAACACTGTATGTCTCCACTGCTCGATGGTGTCTCTTATGTTGTCCTTGTGTTTGCCAGTCTCTCTAAATATGGATGCCCCCTTATCCCATAACGATGAGGCAAAATGTCAGTGATTCAACATATGTTCCAGTGTTTTTGGCTCAACTTGACAAAGATAACACTTTGAGGGTCCTTCAAAGCCTCTTTTGATTATTTGTTTCCTAGTGAAGGCGTTTCCTCTAGCAACCAACTATAGAAAGGTAGACCTTTGGCCATAGGTTCCGCTTCTATATTTGGTTCCATATTCTTTCACCTCAATCGCATGTAGGGTTGGTTAAAAGGGTGTGTTGCCGCCTAATACACACTTTATGACACGGGAAAGTCTCCAACCCGCTTTGTGTGTCCTTGGGGGCAAGTTAGAGCTGGGGACCACTGTCA
>LPNX011173363.1:194741-230465 GCA_001517045.1 Pseudotsuga menziesii
GAAAATAAAATTTTTCCTAGGGGAGATAGACCCCTTCTGACCAAAATTGGTCTATCTCTTCAACCGCTTACCAGAACGACATGGGACTCGAAGCGATGGCTTAGGGGGTTTCATAGCAATTTTATTTTGCATTCATAGCCCCTATTACAAAATGCCATGCTTGAGTAATTACATTATTACATCAAAACTCAGTTAATTAACCACCAAGGGGTGGAATTAATTAACTGGAAAAAATTAATAAAAATTAAAAAACATAACGAAACTCCGCAAGACTCTAGACAAATGTCTAGCTGCTAGCATGGTCATGAATTACACTTTAATGCTTTAGCCACCTCATGGACTTGACTGGTAGAACGCCCGTCACCACTTTGGAGGATTTTGAGTGAAAACCAAACCGATTAAACTCGTTTGTTCAACAAGATCAATTGGAAAGGGAAAAACACTCGATGAGGGGACTTCCCTAACAATCAGTTCCATGGTGTGGCATCCGTATCATATGATCCACACTAGTACATAAAATTACATTAATTTTCCCACGCAGGGGAGCGGACATTTCGTTTTACAAAGGGGCCATTGCCCTGCAGAAGTGAAAAAATCCTCAGACTTTCCAAGGTACAATTATGTACATCTTTATGTACATGGAGTTGCCACCTAGTCGAAATAGGTGGGCAACAGGGTGTATGCTTCTTTTAAGGAGAAGTGACCCCCACCCTTGTTTCCTCATTGGAGTTTGTCAGGGCCATTTTGTATGGGTATTTTCATGTGCTAAAGTTCTGCTGAAAACTCTTCCCAATTAAGATTGCTTGGTGGGAGGGGCCATTCCTCCTTGGGGATCAATGATCTCCAATTACCCTCTTGATTCATGTGGTCCCAATATTGATTGACTTGAATTTTATTTTGAGCTTGGAGGAGGTATTGAAAAGCTTGCTATTCAGGATGGTCTGTTAGCTTCAAAAGCTATTGCTAAGTGTCCTACCAAAATAGCGTTGTCTTCCCATCATTAATTTTGCAAAATCAATGATTATGAACAAAATCCTTACTTTGCCAAGCAAAGTTCCTAATAAGTGAGCTTGTCCTATTTCTTTCAATGCAGATCAAGTTTGAATCAGCTACCTCTGGTGCATACTTTCTTTTCTAGAACTTGCTCCCTAGTGCATCCTTATTTTGAAGCCACCATAGTTTAGCACCCAATGCTTAATTTTCAATTTCTAGGTCGTGTAGCCCCAACCCTCCATCCCATTTTGGGTGACAAACCTTATTCTAGGCAACAACAACCCATTTGTACTGTGTCTTAAAGCCTTCTCATAGAAAGGTTCTTTGAAGATTCCTTACTTTGTTGATTGTTAGAATTGTAATGGTTATATAAGATCTTTAAACATTTAGCATCATTTTATCATAACCATAGCAATAGGATCATTGAAAGAAAGACAAGCACAACAAGACAAAAGAACACAAAGATTTTCCTTTGGGAAACCACAAAGGAGACAACCCAACAACTTCTTTAGTATAGATTTCGTCACTAAGTGTAATGCCAACCAAGATAAGATAAACCCCAAAGACAAAAGCAACTTCTTCTTCTCTCCAACGAACGCCTTCTCTATCTCTCTTGCACACTTGCTTGAGTTGAGTGTGTGTCCAAATGAGAGGTGCGCCCTCACTATCAAGTGAGTGACCTTTTTACCTAACTGGGCTGACTTGTTACTCTTATAGGGTCGACTTGTCTAGGGAGACTCAAAATAACATTTATATAATATTTCTTGTGGGTACTATTGACCCGACTTACAACAAAAGGGTCACATTGATTATTACAAGACTTTTACATGACCAAGTACATCAATAACATCTCCTGAAGGAGATACAACAATAATACAATAAAAGTACAATAAGAATATCTTCAGAAGTTACATTTTTCAACACTCCCTCTTAACAAGGAAGGTATTCTTCCGTCACAATCATCATCCTTGGACATCATCACTGGATCTCGTCACTGGACATCATCATTAGATCTCGTCATTACTGCTGCTGCAACTTGGTACTCATGCCATTGACTTGTGACGTCTCTCGAATCTATACATCATAAGAAGTCCGTACAACAACCAACCCTTTTTCAAGCTGGATGTGTTATCACCAGCCTTGTAGCTACCTATATGAGATGGACCCAGGATGGACGGTAGAGGGACAAGCAACCAAGGAGGTGGAACCAAGATTGCCTCGACTCCCAAATGGATGGTTGTCACGCCAATCGAGGCAGTCTTCACTTTATGCTATCTTAGCCCAAGACAACAATGGGGGAGACCCAGATCTACTCCCGACAAGAGAGATCAGACCTAAACACCAGATCAAATCAAATGGAGTTGAAGTACGTAAGGTGTAAGGTTGAGGAAACCCTAGATCTATGGATGACGTCACTTGGTGAACTAGGGATTGGATCAGGGTTTATAAGATGTGAGATTTGATCCAAGTTCAAGACACAGGTGACCTATAAGCACAATACTAGATCCGTGATCAAGGTACTAGCGAAAGACTGAGATATCCACTGCCTTGGGAAATGTGACCAATGCAGGGAGGGCAAGAACAGGATTGGGGCTATCTAGTACCGATAGATAGACTCGAAAGAAGGTATGACAATGTCAAAGCACTTGAGCCACAGGGAAAAAGGTCAAAACACAAGAGAAAAAGGAAACAAGAGGGGTAGCGCTAGGGTTTGAAGATCAGTGCCTTGAGATCTGGGCCAATGGAGTCATTTTTAACCCAACGTTGAAGAAGACCCACTTAGGGTTGGACCTGATCTACAAAACCCAGAAATGGTTTGCTGGAAAAGATCAAATCGCGAGAGAAGAAGGCAACCTAAAGGATAGTTCTAGGGTTTAGAGAACAGTGCCTTGGGATTTGGGCCAAATGAAGCAATTTTAGCAAAACGTTTTTGAAGACCCACTTAGGGTTTGACCCGATCTACAAAATGCAGAAATGGTTTGTCGAGAACTCAAGCAGTTTGATCCATAATATTTTTTGATTTTTTAATATTTAGGGTTTTAATATAAAATGAAGATGCGAATGGATTGAGATCTAGAAAAGAAATACTAACCTGTAGATCTTACCTAGAAAACCTTATAGATGCCTTGATAGTGATGATCTTATGCTATCCCGATCAATTTGAGAAGATTTGAGGGAGTTTCTGTGCCCAACGTTTTGCCCCAAGAAGCCGCTGCGCTCTCTCTCCTGCACAACAAACGTCAACCATATCAGATTTGCTGCATCATGAGAAAAGAACAAATGCTACAGAAAAATAGCAAGATGAAATCATAGATTGCATTGATACTAATGAAAACCCCATGATACAAAACACATCCAAGCTAAGCGAGTTTAGGAACCCTTGCAAAAACGCCCAAGTTGAAGTCACCCTCCTGTAGACAAGACAAATGTCTCTCGAAAATATATAGATCTCACAACAAATACTCAAATGCTAGGAAGAAATAGATTTTCCAATCACCATCTAAGAACACCAGATGCAAAGGAGATCCAGAAAATTTCCACAAGAATAGTTTTCTATTATCGAGATCCAAGAGCCAAAGACTCCTTACAAATGAGAAACTCTCTCCTTAAATAGAAATGAGAGAACCAAAATCCTAACCACTTTTCAAATGGGTGGCTAAGATTAAAAGTTCCCAAAGTTCTAATCAATGGTTGAGATGAGCTCAAAATAAAGTACATGGATCAATACAATAGTATAATATAAAAATGGACCAAATCACCCTAGGAGAGGGGATCCCACTAAATAAAATTAAATGAAGCTCATGGTAGGTCCAAGGAGTGTTAACTAACTCTCCTAGGGTGTCCCCACGGCATAATAAAAATAATATAATTTTTAAACTGCAAAATAGTGCATCTCTGAGGAAATCGTGAGCCTCCAAAAGCTCCAGAAACTGATAAAATATGCCCGAAAAATGGATGTGGGCCCATCCAGTGCTGCAACTGCTGGAGGAGTGGAAGACATCACACTCATCATCAAAACTCATCCCATGCCATTTCCTTGCCTCAGTAGCCCAAATCGAATTCTTCATTAGCCATTTTAATTATTTTTTATTTGCCTTGGGAAATTTGATATGCCAAAAATTGCCTCCTAGGGTGCCTGCTTTATCCAACTGAGCCCACCAGGCTCTCTGGGAGGGGGGTAATATGGTACAAACAAGTGGCTGGACACCCCCTTCCTCATACAATGCCCTAGGAGATCCAAGACATGCCATTCAGTATGGCAAAAATTGCATCAGAAAGGTACACTGAGCCAGATCATCTTGCAACTGCCCGGAACTAAAAGCAAACTGTCTCATTTGACTCAGGGAGTCCAAATCCATCCTAGCTGCGTACTCATACACCCTATAGGTCTCTGCACGATCATCTACAATATCCAATATACCCAGATAGAGAAAATAATAATATGTAAATGACCATATAATATAACCCAGGCTATCATCTATCTGCTGCAAGTGTTCAAAGGTTAAGACATGCTCTACAAATCATTCAAGTAATAATCATAACAGGTAGCAATCATTTCATTGGCTATCTATCAACCAATTATATAGGGTTTACATTTATTAATTATAACTCAGTCCAGACTTTCAAGACCATACTCACTTCATAGTTGTAATCAATTTGCTAGTGCAGGTGAAGGTTAAAATTCAGAGGCTAGGTCAAAGGATGACTACCAACTTGACACTGTGACACTTCGGATGTGGGAACGGGATACTCACTCTAGCATATGCAGGACAAGCAATAACACAAGGGATGGCAGTGTCTCACAAATGGATAAGCTACTTCAGAGGTGCTTATTCACCTTGACAAATGCTCACAATCCAAATCAATACAAGTAAGGCCAACAATTTTTGGATATAACTTTTAAGAACCACTGTTTTTTGGGCCTTTGATTTTCCATAGCCTTGGTCCATGTATTTATTACACGGATTTTTATTATTGAGGCATCATGCATTCATGTATGTTTAAAAACACTACTTTTCATGAATGTTTTAATATATTCATTTCAATGTACTTCATTAGGCTTGCCTTTCATTCATGTATGTTTAAAAACACCACTTTTCATGAATGGGTTTTTTCATAAGATATTCATTCATTTCCAAATACATTGTATTGATGGCTGTGCTACTTGTTTCAGGTTTAGCCAACACAACTTAGGAAACTTAGAGTTGAGACACAAATAAATGGGGAAGCTTGTCCAACAAAGAGGCTATAGTGGGGGAAGGTCCTCCATGCCATAAGTCAACTAGTAGGTCGGGTTGGGAAACAATAACTGGAAGGTAATGGACGGGTGGAGACAATGAATAATGAAACCAACACTAGCAAGGCAAAGTATGGCGAGAATGACTACCTCTATTCTCCCTAAGGAGGGTAAAACCAATGAGTATAGATCAAGAACTTCCAGGTCTGAGTAGGGACATCAATACATAATATCAATACATCCAAGTCCACATATTTATATGACTGCCAGATCATGACACTGAATGCTATTACATGTCACAAGAATGAGTATAAGAGCAATGATAACCATAACATAAGATAATATAAGCCGAGTCATAAACATGTAAATAATCCATTTGAACCAACATTTGTCCAATGAGAAAACATTGATACAACTCTGGGCACTACTAACTGCGCTGCAAATGGCTAAATGACTACATCAGTCCTCAAATCCGAGTGTCCTGAGACTCAGTCATGGCATGGGAGAGCACTATAGTCCATGAATCAAATCATGATTCATCACAGATGCTCATCTCAACATCTCATATGTAGGGGAACTGGCTGAAAAGTGTACTGAAATCTGAAAAATAGAATATGGTAGCCTGACTACTATATATGTGATATCAGGATGTAACCTCATATAGGTGCATCAATCGACCCCTTTTCATGTTGGGAGCAACCCTCATATTGGTGCATCAACCGACTCTACCCTTTTTCATTATGGGAGCTACCCTCATCTTGGTGCATCGACCAACCCTTTTTAATGCTAGGAGCAACCCTCATCTCAGTGCATCAACCAATGGTTTTTCATGCCAGGAGCTACCCTCATCTTGATGCATCAACCAACCCTTTTTCATGCTGGGAGCTGCCCGTATAATGACCAGTCCTTTTTCATATTGGGTGTACCTCTCATATTGGTGCATCCATTAGCCCGATTTCATGCTGGGAGCTACCTCTCATATATCGATGCTTCCACCAACCCTTTTTCATGCTGGGAGCTACCTAGTGCTTCCACCAGCCCTTTTTCATGCTGGGAGCTACCCAATGCTTCCACCAACCCTTTTCCATGTTGGGAGCTACTCTTATAGTGACCTGTTCTTTTTCATACTGGGTGTACCTCTACAAAGCAAGTCCTTTTTCATACTAAATGTAGCTCTTTGCAGTGCCATTCCTTTTTATACTGGATGCAAGTCTCATACATCTTCCATAGTACTGGCCCTTTTTCGTGCTGGACGTGAAGACCATACATCTTCCACATAGCCAACTCTTTTTCATGTTGGATGTGAAGACCACAGGGACTCATCACTTCCTCTTGCGATGGACACTAATTTGGACAACTCCAAGCTTGTCCCTGAAGTACTCAAACTTCACTCTCGCCAGAGGCTTGGTGAATAGATCGGCTATCTGCTCGTCCATTGCAATGTACTAGAGCTTCACTGCTCCTCTCTGCACCATATCCCTGATATAGTGATACCGAATCTCGATGTGCTTCGACTTGTCATGGAACATAGGGTTGTCAGACAACTTCAAACAACTCTAGTTGTCACAGAATACACAAGTCGTCTCTAACTTGACATCGAACAATCCCGCAAGTAGCTTTCTAAGCTACACTGCCTCATAGCTAGCTGAAGAAACTGCATTATACTCTGCCTCGACTGTGCTCAGTGCTACACTTGTTTGTTTCCTGCTAAACCAAGAGATCATGCTAGACCCCCAACTAAAGTAGCACCATGAAGTGCTCTTCCTATGAGTAGCACTGCTATCCCAATCTGAGTCTACATAGCCCTGCAGGCAAATCCTTTGATCTATCGCATATTTGAGGCCATACTTGACCATATCCTTCAGGTACCTCAACACAAGCTTTACTGCAATCATGTGAACACGTCTCGACTCTACCATATATCGACTCAAAAGTGTTTACGACGAAGCATATATCAATGAAACCAATCATTTTCCTAAAGACTGTGGCATCAATTTCTCTGAAGTAGTATCACACAACAACATCAAGTTTGATGCCATTGGTGTGGCCATGGCCTTGCATCCATCATCTCGAATCTCTTCAGGATCTCTAGTGCATATTTTCCTTGACTAATGAAAATCTCATATGGATTCTACCACACCTCAAGACCTAAGAAATAGTGCATCATATGTAGGTCTTTCATCTCGAACTTTGCTGCAAGCCTCTTCTTCATTTCTGCTATGAGCTTCTCATCACCTGTCAGGAACAAATCATCTACATATTGTTATCACCCGCCTTGTAGTTGCCTGCGTGAGGTGGATCCAGAATGGATGGTAGAGGGGCAAGCAACTAAGGGGTGGAACCACGACTGCCTAGACTCCCAAATGGATGGTTGTCACGCCAGTCACGCCAATCAAGGCAGCCTTCACTTTAGGTTATCCTAGTCCCGGACAACAATGGGGGAGACTCGGATCTGCTCCCGACAGGAGAGATCGAACCTAGACACCAGAAGAAGATCAGATGGGGCTTCAGGGTACTTAAGGTGCAAGGTGAATGGAAACCCTAGCTCTAGGGTTTGGGTACTAGCAACTAATGGAGATGACCACTGTCTTGGGAATTGTAACTATGGCAGGGTGAGCAAGAACAGAGTTGGGACTATCCAGTACCTAGAAATCAGACTCAATGAAAGGTGTTTGAGCTATCAGTGAATGTTGGTAAAGGGCAAAGGCTAAGAGCCTAATGGGCAGCGCTAGGTAGGAGATCAGTGCTTTGTGTGCATTGGGCAATGGATTCAGCAAGAAACCCACGTTTTAGAGAACCCACCTGGGAGACACCTTGATCTACGAACCCAGAAAGTAATTGGTTCGGAAAAGCTAAGGTACAGGAAACCTAGCTCAGTGGATGGCTAGCGTTAGGGCTTAGGAGGACAGATCTGCAGTTCTAGAGGCACCGGGAGGCTAATGGCTTAGCGTTGAGGAAGAAAAGAGGTCAGTGAGACCTGATGTATATGCCCAAATTAGGAAAACAGCAGAAAAATCAGATTTAGAAAAGTCAAAATCTGATGATGGGGCTAGGAGGCTGAAAACTGATTTTTCAGATCTAGGGCAAACCGGGAGGAACTAACATGGCGTTGGGGGTGTTCTGGAATGCTTGGGCCTTGATCTATCAGCCTATCTTGTCAGATCTCAGGAAAAATCTCTTCTGGAAAAGTTCAGTTTTCAGTGAGGGCGCTAGGGCAGTTTCAGTCAATTTTTCAGATCTAGGTCAAACTAGCCAGTCTTTGGACAACGTTGGGGTTGATTTGGACTGTGTGGGACCCGATCTATCCGTCTGTGAAGTCAGAATTCAGAAAAACTCAAAACCCTAGTAGGTCAATTTTTCAGTGGGGGCTTATGCAGTTTTCTGCTTAAAAATCAGATCTAGGTCAAACTGTGAGGAATTTGACCAGCGTTTCAGTTGATTTGATGAAGGGAGGCCTGATCTATGAAACCCAGAAATGGTTTGGCAAAAGATTGGACGATTCCCTGATTTATTATTTTTTTAGGTTTTTATTGTTTTAGGAGTTTTCAGAAAAAGTTGAATTTCAGCAAGGTATAATGGAATAAGATCTGAAAAAGAAGAACTTACCTGTTGGATCTTACCTGGAAAGGCTTGTAGAAGTCTATAACAGTGACGATCTTTGCTATCTCGATCAATTCTGGAAGATCCCCGTGATTTCTATGTCATATGCAAGCTCCAAGCCACCAAAGCGCCCCCTACCCTGCATGAGCAAATGTCAACCATATCAGATTTGCACATACAAAATAAAGACACTGAATGCTACTAGACAGTAAAATGAAGTAATCATAGATCACAATTAAATTAATGAAAACACCTTGATCCAAGACGAAGAGAACCAAACGAGTTGAGGTCCTCCTACAAAAATGCTCCAGCCAAAATGCCCTCCTGTAGACAAAATAATGATAGCCACGAAAAATATAAATCTCACGAGAATTTCCACAATGCTAGGAAGCTGAAGACAAGCTAATCACCATTTGAGCACATCAGATGCAAAGCAAATCCAGAAAAATTTCCACAGAAAAAGTCTTTCTATTATTCAGATCCAAGAGCCAAAGACCCCTTACAAATGAGAAGCTCTCTCCTTTAAAAGAAATGAGAGAACCTCAATCATAACCAAATCCTAACCACTTTCAAAATGAGTGGCTAAGATTAAAAGATGAAATGTTCTAATCAATGGTTGAGATGAGCTCAACATACAACACAGGGATCAATATAACTATAATTTACCAAAGTGGACTAAACCACCCAAATAAAGGTAACCCACTCAACAAGAAATAAATGAAAGCACATGGTGGGTCCAAGGAGTGTTTGAGTAACTCCCTTGGGGTGTCCCCATGGCACAATAAATAATATAACAATTCAATTCTTTGACTTTTGTGCCTCCTTGAAGAAATCGTGAGTCTCCAAAAAGAACCCAAAAAATAATAAAAAATGCCCAAAAATAGGTGTGGGCCCAATTAGGAGCTGCAACTGCTGGAGAAGGTGTGGAGGTCATCACTCTCATCATCATGACTCATCCCATGTCATTTCCTTGCCTTAGTAGCCCAAATCGATTTCTTCAATAGCCATTTAATCATTTTTTAATATGCCTCGGGAAACGTGATTCTGCCAAAACAACCTCCTAGGGTGCCTGCGTTGTCAAACTGAGCCCACCAGGCTCTCTAGGATGGGGGTACAATGGTACAAACAAGTGGCTGCACCCCCCTATGCCCTTACAACGTCCTAGGAGATCCAACTGAAACATCTCCTTGCTCAAAAATATCAATCTGTGAAGAAAAACTACATCAGAAAGGCAGAGTGAGCCTGATCACATCTGTAAGTGCTCGGAACTGGAAATAAGCTGTCTCATTGGACTCAGAGAGTCCCAATCCATCTAAGGTGTATACTCATACCCCTCATAGGTCTCTATCTGATCATCAATAATAAACAATATAACCATCTGTGAATAATCAGACACCAATAATAACTCAGAATACATCCATCTGCTGCAAGTGTTAAAAGGTTAAACCATGCTCTACAACTCATTCAAGTAACAAAATCAACAAGTAGCATTCATTTCACTGGCGGTACATCAACCAATACATACATAAGGCTTTATTTATTATTACTCAAACTTAGACTTTCAAGACTATACTCACTTCATAGCTGTAGTCATTTTGCTAGTGAAGGGTGAAAGGTGGAAATGACAAGGCTAAGGCAAAGGATGACTTCCTACTCAACATCATGACATTTTGGACAAGGAAAGGAAAAACTCACTATAACCAATGCTGGACAAACAACAACACAAGGAATGGCAGTGCCTCACAGATGGATGAGTTGTTTAGAGAGTACTTATTCAACTTAGGCATCATGTCTACATCAATCTTGATCCAAGTTCATTATGACCACATTTTATTCCATGGCCTTTTTGGCCTATATGACCCTTTTGGGACTTCACCAGTGCTTAAAAGCACAGCTAATCGCAGCTTTCATCCGGGACATATTTATTTTTAATAAGGTCAACAATTTTTTGATATAGCATATTTTCAACCATTGCTTTTTTAGACCTTTTCTTATACTCTTCAAAGAGTATTTTAGCACTTCATTGCTCTTGCCCTTTTTAAATATGTTAAGAAACACAGTTTTACATTTTCATTTTCCATGGGGGCATATTCAATATTTCAATACTAGTACATGAGCTTTCAGTTTTAGCCGACAACATCTCTAGTGACTAGGGGGAGTTCTACACAGTGCCAAACATCGGGACAACCGACCAGAATGATTTAGGCATACAATCCAACTTACCAAAGGCAAGCTTTGTCACCAACTCAGAGCTGAGACACAATATAAACAGGCAGGCTTGTCCAACAAAAGTTCTAGTGGGGAAAGAGGTCCTCCATGCCATAAGTCAAGAAGTCAGTCGGGTTGAAAACTAAACTGGAAGGTAATGGATGGGTGAAGACAATGAATGATGGAGCCAACACTAGCAAAGCCAAAACAATGGTGGGAATGACTACCTCTATTTTCCCTAAGGAGGGTAAAACCAATGAGTATAGATCAAGAACTTCAAAGTCTGATTAAGGACATCAATACATAGTATAAGATACAACCAAGTCCATATAATTATGACCGCCAGATCATGATACCACGAGTCAATACATGTCACAAGAATCAGTATAAGAGCAATAATAACCATAACACAATATATGCTGAGTCATATCCATGCAATATACTCCATCTGAAACACTATCTATCCAATGAGAAAGTACTAATATAACACTGGGCATCCATGACTGCTCTGAAATGACATAAATGGCTACATCGGTCCTCAAATCTGAGTGTCCTGAGACTTAGTCCTGACATGGGAAAGTTCAATAGTCCACTAACATAATAATGATCCATCAAAACTGCTCATATCAACATCTCACATGTAAGAGATCTGGCTGAAAAATGTACTGTGTCTGAAAAATAGAATATGGTACCTGGCTACTATATATGTGATAACACATATAACAGTAGTATCATTGGTTTCCCATCCTCAACCTTGAAGTAAAGGTTGGAATCCGTTTTACTCTTGGTAAATCCCAAGCTCATCAGAAATCCATCTATCCTGTCGTGCCATGTCCTGGGTTCCTGTTTCAAACTGTATAAGGTCTTCTTCAATTTGCACACATGCGTCTCTTTGTCATGTGTCTCAAATCCTAGTGGCTGCTCCACATACACTTGCTCTTCTACTACACCATTCAAGAAAGCAGTCTTTACATCCATTTGATGTATCTTTCACTTCATCACTGCAACTATTGCAAGAATAGCTCTAATCGAAGTGTATTTGGCTATAGGGGCAAAAGTCTCCTCTTAATCTATGCCTTCTTTTTGGGAGAAGCCACGAGCCACAAATCTTGCCTTGTATTTCTCGATGCCGCCATCTGCTGCATGCTTGATCTTGTAAATCCATTTGGAAGACACTAGTAGCTTCCCTTTAGGTCTCAGAACCACATCCTAGACATCATCAAAGGTTTTTCCCTTAGGCCACATGAGGACTTGGCCGTCAACAAATGCAACACGAAATCCTCTCGCATCAAGGCTTGATATGGACATGAGATTCTTCTTTAAACCTGGTACATAGAGAACATCTTTCATCTTGATAGACTTTCCTGAGTCTAGCTTGTAGGATGCTTCTTGTGCCCCTTTTATGGAATATTAATAGTCATCTCCAAGTTTCGCCTTGTAAGGCAAGTCTTCTTTTGTCATGTGGGTGAGGGAATGCTTGAACATGATCATGTGCTTGGAAGCACAACTATCTACAAGCCAAACATTGCTACCATGAGTAACCGTACTTGTGAGTGCTCAAATAAAGACATATTTTTCATCACTAGAGGAGTCTTCTCTAGCTTTCTTCTTGACTGGTTTATCGTCTTCTATAATATGAGCATGGTGCCTCTATTTCTTTCCTTTCTTCTTGGGACACTCTCTTGCAAAGTGTCATTTCTCATCACAAGTGAAAGATCTGAATTGTGAGTACTTCCTCTTTTGAGGTCTTCTAGGTTTCTTGCGAGAATGTTCTTCCTTCTTGGTCTTTCCCTTCTTTTCATGAGCTGTTAGGGCTTGATTGTCATCTTCACCCATCTTCTCTTCTTTGGATATCAATCGAGCTTTTTCTTGTGTGCATTCCTCCCATAGCCTACTACATTTGGTAAGCCTTCTTCTAGCACAAATTCGTTGAATGAAAGATTCCCATGACCTTGGGAGACCATTCAAGGTAGTCATCACTACTTCAGCTCCTTCAACATTGTCTCCAATAGCTTCTAGTTGTTCTTTGATTCGGGAGACCCTTGTGAAGTATGATTGTATGCTTTCTAAATTTTGCATCTTCACACTCTTGAGTTGAGTCCTCAAGGTCATCTTCCTATTGATATTCTTTCTTTCATACAAGCTGGTCAAAGCATCAACATCTACTTGGGAGTTTTCAAGGAGGATACTTGTGGGATTAAATGGTCCTTGATAGAATCTGTAATAATCCTCTTGCCTTTGACCAAGTTCTTATGCTTAGCTTTATCCTCATCTCCCTTTGGCTCTGCAACTTCTTCTTTGACATAGTTTTCCAAATCATGCTCTTCTAGTATAAGAAGCACTCTATACTTCCATGTGCAAAAGTTTTCAACTCCTTCAAGCTTGGTATTGTTTGTCATCTTGATAAAATGAGAACCTCAAATGGAAATAGAGAGAATAGAACTTACCAATAAGAGTGCTTCAACTGAATGCTTGCTTCAATGCCTCTCTGGAAAATTGCTTTTGGTGGACCTAGGGTTTGCAAGTTTGATTGGAGGGAGAGAGATCTGCCTCCTCAAGGAGAGTTGAGCAATGTACTCCTTTTCCCAAATCTGCGGACAAAACTGCAGAATATTTGATGCCCTAGTTTTTTGGCAGCGATGTTGGGTCAAAAATTGAAAATCCACAGAACTGAAAACTGTTTCCACAGAAAGATGCACCCTCCTAGGGCGAGTTAGATGGACCTCAATTTTCAGCTGACCTATGGAGGGAAGAGCTTGGAATAGGAAACCTTGGTTTCCATCTTTCGTTAGTTTCAGCTGCACAAAGACTTCTTTCAGGGTAGCTCTTATACCATGTTAGAATTTTAATGGTTATATAAAATATTTAAACATTTAACATCATTTCATCATAACCATAGCAATAGGATCACTGGAAGAAAGACAAGCACAACAAGACAAAAGAACACAAAGATTTTCCTCAGGGAAACCACAAGGGAGAAAATCCAACAACTTCTTTAGTATAGATTCCGTCACCAAGTGCAATGCCAACCAAGATAAGATAAACCCCAAAGACAAAAGCAACTTCTTCTCTCCAATGAACGTCTTCTCTCTCTCTCTCTTTGTTGTGCACTTGCTTGAGTTGAGTGTGTGTCCAAATGAGAGGTGCGCCCTCTTTATCAAGTGAGTGACCTTTTTACCTAACTGGGCTGACTTGTTACTCTTACAGGGCCGACCTGTCTAGGGAGACTCAAAATAACATTTACATAATATTTCTTGTGGGTACTATTGACCCAACTTTCAACGGAAGGGTTACATTGATTCTTACAAGACTTTTACATGACCAAGTACATTAATAACATCTCCCGAACGAGGTACAACAATAATACAATAAAAGTACAATAAGAATATCTTCTGAAGTTACATTCTTCAGCATTGATAATGCTTTTCGAGGTAGTTAGGATTGAAAACAAGTAAAGAGGCATGGACTGCAGCACAGATTTGACCAAGGTCAAATTTTCCGCAATATTTAGGGAGCAACAAGTTCTATTAGAAAGTTTCTTTTCCATCTTGGGCAAGAGCTTCTCCCAGGACAAATTGCGTCAGTCTTTTCAAGGAGCGAGGCTCCAAGATATTTGGACTGAAGAGAGCTGCTTTGAAAACCAGGAATCCTTGCAATATTATCTTGGACAACGATATGAAAATTAAAGAGGAAGATTTGAGACTTAGCTTGGTTGATTGAAGTGCCCTAAGTCTCCATAAAAGTATTAAGAACTCGCTACAAATCATTAGCCTCTTTGACCGAAGGGATGCTCATAAGCATGGTGTCATCCATGACTTGAAGATGTGAATTTGTGAAAAAACCAGATCATTACCATGATGATGAATACCTTTCATCGCGCTTGTTGAAATTGTTGCCTTGATTGATCTTCCTAGTCCCTTTGCCATGAGGATAAGTACGAAACACGAGAGAGGATCTCCTTGTCTAATACCTCGAGGAGTGAAGGTGGATGAAGGTGATCCATTACCAGAATGGAGAAGAAAGCTGAGGAAGTAAGTGACATGATCTAGTTAGTCCATTGTGTGTGAAGCTGAAGGCTAGCAATATTTGTTGAATCTTCTCCCATATTGCTTTGTCAAAATCTTTGGACATATCTAATTTTATTAACATACTGGTTTTCTTAGAGGTTTTCATTGAATGAATTGTTTCATGAGAGAGAATTATACCATCCAGGATTTGTTTGCCTTCTAAATATCGAGTTTGCTCAGCTAAAATAAGACTTGGTAGGAGAGGCTTTAGCCTATTAGCAGTTACCTTAGTAATAATTTTGCAGATTACATTGCATAGGGATATCGGGACGAATTTGCTTGGATTGGAAGTCTTTTCTCTTTTTGGGTATCAGGGTAAGAAACGTTGAGCTTAGAGCCGGTAGTAATTCTGTCAAACTTCTTGATTCCTCCACCACAACCCAGACATCCGATTTTATGATAGACCAACATGAGTGGAAGAAATTTGTGGTAAAACCATTTGGTCTCGAGGACTTTCCTACACATTGACAATATTAATATAGTATCAAATTCAATTTAAGAAAAGTGATACAACATAAGATTATCAACAATAGACACAAGGAAAATAAGAGGGGAATGAGCCACATTTAAAATCTGCACAATAAGGGAACTAACTTCTTGATTTGGAATATAATGTTACCCATATTATTTTGTTAGCCATCCAAACATGCTTGATGCAAGTAATCTCCAACACTAATATTCAGAAATATCAACCCACGAAAATATTCTACAATAGCAAAAGCTCCTAGTCTTCCATTGTCCTCAAAGTATTTAGCACAAGCTTTAATGGGAGAAATCCCCAAATCCTTGGGCGCCCACCTAAGGAGCATCTGAAACCATGTCACATAGACCACTAACTCATGTGGGAAACATGTGAACAGGGTAAATATGCTGAGTAATCCACATAAGAGATAAACCCCCAAAGTGCTAGAACAAACGTCCTAGGCATTATGCACCACCACACACCATATAAATTATGACCCCCACCGAGTCTGGCACAACATAAAAGAAGGGGACCACGAGGAAGCGCCTCCTAACCACATGTAATATGAGGGGTGATGCCCACCACAATTAACATGGACCAAATTATTATCTAGTACACCCTCCATAATAGGTTGAGGATTGTCTATAAGATTTTCATGATAGTCTGCGAATGTTATTCTAGTATGAAAACATAATAAAAAGACTTCTATCTTTAAGTTTCCTCTATCCTCTCTTTGATAGAAAAAGTAGACATACAACACATATATGATAGATGAGTGGAGTAGAGTTACACCGGTGAGAAGACATTTCTCTAGTTCTAGATTCACATCTTCCTTGGATCTATAACATAGTGATCCATTTCATGAGATTCATTGATCCCCAGCTTTGTAAGAGATGTGGAACATAAAGCATCATACAATGTTTTCAAAATCATTGGAATCAGTGCTATTAGTGCTTCCTTCTTTGGGAAGTCTTTTCCACATTCACTCAACATATTGTAGCTCCTTTACACGACTCAGATAATCCTCAATAAAAGGAGGTTCAAAAGAGATCAACTCTTTCTCAAGTTGCATAATTTGACTTTCATCGACCTTGTCGAATGATTTCTTCAACATTTTTCTTCCTTCATTTGGACAGTGGATTCCACTGGTATGAATTCTACTCTCCCTTGGGATGTAGATCACCATAACACCTACATCTTCTTTCTTGCTATTAACTGTGAACTTCTTATGATCATCAGGAGCAAAAGTCTTTTTGAATTGCAACATACTTTGCTCTTCAACAAAGTCTCCATGTCTTGTGCCCACATGCCATACTTGTGCACATTGAGCATCACATGCTTCTACTCTGAACCCTTCAAGTCCAAATACAAGTGGATTCTTTCCAGAAATCCAGCTTCTCATGAACGTAAATACATTCGCAGTTTTCTGGTGATGCAACAACTTCCAAAACGCCTTGCAACAATAGAAAAAAACTAGGATCTTCAAACATAGATGTTGATACCATCTTAGAGATTACAAGTACACTCAAAAAGTAATGAATAGATCCATCAGTGTTGTTTAGAAACACCATTATGATTTTACACAACACAAAAATATTATTCACATAATTTTTCATCTCTCATCATTTGGATCGATCCATAGACGATCTATTTAAACTTTAAAATTTATACACTTGTGTGGATAACTGATTTCCTTAAAAGAGGGTTGATCTGGTCAACTGTGATCACCCAAGCTGACTCCAAAGCAGTTGGACAATCTGTGTTTTCCCGGCCTTTTTTGTGCTCAATCTGTTATAGACATAGTTGACTGGGTCACGATCCCTCAATCCTATTTGACCAATTAAAACCTCTTAGTCTGTCAATCCACTAATTTACACCAAAAGTTGGGTTCAATTCACAAATTCCACCATGCTTTTGGTTTATCGTTTCTTTTCATAACAATCAATATATATATATATTAAATTTTAAACCAAGAAAACTCTTATAGGATCCTCCCCTCTTCACCGCAACATCTGGATGGAGGGCAGCACAACCACTAGCCACAGTGGTGGTTGATAACCCTGCGGCAATCAACTAGATTTGAATCTGTGACCTAAGGCCTCACTGTTGGAAACATGTATTGGGCGGATGGTTCAACCAACTGAGCCAATCCTTATGGCTTTTATATTTATATATAATGCTGAATTGGGTGTATCCAAGTAATGATTCATGATAATAATACATGCCGTGAACTTGAGGTGTAATAGTTTACTACATGTCCCAAAAGCACATATGTGAAAATTTAGAAATGTAGGTTATGCAAGATCTCATTTTGATAATTTTGAATGAAATGATCAGATCACAACAGTGAAGATTTGACAATTTTAAGAGAAGTCCTTAGCAAGATTTGGAGTAAGTCATAGTGGCAGCCTGCAGGTCTGTAAATTTTTTCTCAGATTAGCAATGAACACAATAAATTAGTAATTTTTGCAAAATCTGCAAGAGACTACAGTAATAGAAATTGAGTTTGAAGCAAAATATAAAGTAGATTTGCTTGTTTCAAATGTCTGGGTGGTCTGTAGGTTCTTAATAAACTTTTGCTCTTTGTGGACTTTGCAAGAGATTTTCTTTGCTGTTTATTTTATGGGTTTATCCATTTAGAAAATAGTAAACTTAATTTCTTACATGAAACATTTCTATCTAATTTGTTTTTGTTTTGCCTTTAGGACAATCCTTCTGATAAAGATATAAATCAAGGAACGCTTGTTGTCTTTAACTTGGACCCATCTGTGTCAAATGATGACCTTCGACGAATTTTTGGAGCTTATGGAGAAGTCAAGGAGGTAATTTTTTAGTTTCATTGGATGCCATAGTTGTGCTTAAGTTGTTATTACTGAACACGGTATTTGTAGCAGATAAGGGAAACTCCCCACAAACGTCATCACAAGTTTATTGAGTTCTATGATGTAAGAGCAGCTGAAGAAGCACTCCGAGCGCTAAACAAAAGTGACATTGCTGGCAAGCGTATCAAGCTTGAACCTAGCCGTCCTGGTGGAGCAAGGAGAAGGTATTGGTTTTGTATAGGAGTTCATTTCTGATATTCGATATTCCTAGGTTAATTTTTGTTATTCATTATTATTTCAAGGCCTATTGATATCGTCAGTCTAGTTGTGTTAGCAGAATTGTCATGCATGTTAGAGTTTCCACTTTAATTCAAATATGTTAGATCTTTAATCTAATGCACTAGGATCACTGAAAGATAGACAAGCACAACACAAAGGAAAGACAAATATTTTAGCTTGGAAAACCACAAGGGAGAAAACCCAACAACTTCGTTTGTATAGATTCGTCCCTTAGTACAATGTCAGACAAAGATAGAAAACCCAAAGATAACATGACTTCTGCAGCTGCTTCTTCTTCTTCCCTAGCGAACTTGTCTTTCTCTCTCTTGGAGTGAACATGCTTGTGTTTTTCGTGTGTCCAAATGAGGGAGGGCACCTCCCTATTTATATTGATCATGTGTGTGACCTTTTTCCTCAATAGGGCCGACTTGTCCTTGTGGGAGACCAAAAATACATCTTACATTATTTCTTTGGGGACTATTGCCTTGACTTACAACGTAGGTTTTACCTCGACTCTTACATGACCAATTACATTAATCACATCTCCGATAGGAGGGAAACATCCCCGAAAGGAGTAATAACAAAAGTACAATAAAATATAATAATAATACAAAGAATATCTTTTGAAGTTACAATTTCAACAATTCTCCCTCTTAACAAGGAAGGTATTCTTTTGCCACGATCATCACCACAACTGGACACAATCTTTGGACATCAGACATCATCACTAGATCATCATCACTGCTGCAACAACTCTTCATCTTGTCGACCATTGACTAGTGACATCTCTTGAATCTATACGTCCTTAGAAGTTCTACAGAGCCAACCCTTTTTCATGTTGGGTGTAGGCCTAGATCCCATCTAGGGATTCATCTACTACAGAGCCAGTCCGTTTTCATATTGGATGTAGGCCTAGATCCCATCTAGGACTTCATCATCTCTACGAGCAAGCCATCAAGTAGGTACAACCCAGTATCATACACCTACGTCTCCTATTGTCATCTTGTCGTATCCATATCATCTCATCATCTCATGTGGAGAGCAGCCCAAGTGCCTATATCAAAACCCTTGTACAACTTGCGTCTTTTTGACATGTGGAAAGCAACCCAAGATCAAACACCTACGTTTTCTTGACATGTAGAGAAAAACCCAGGAATACTTGTGTCTTCTTGACATGTGGAGAGCATCCCAGGAACATCTGCGTCTTCTTGACATGTGGAGAGCAGCCCAAGATCACACACCGGCGTCTTCTAGACATGTAGAGAGCAACCTAGATGTTTTACGTCCCGCGGTCAACCTGCGTCTTCTTGACATGTGGAGAGAAGACCAAGATCACACACTTGCGTCTTCCAGACATGTAGAGAGTAGCCCAGGAACATCTGTGTCTTCCACCTATTGGAGAGAAACCCAAATGTATTACGACCCTCATACCACGTGCGTCTTCTAGACATGCGGAGAGCATCCCAGGATCACACACCCACGTCTTCTAGACATGTAGAGAGCAACCCGGGTGCACCTGCGTCTTCCAGACATATCACGTCACTCCCTCTTTCGAGAAACATCGATCTGAATAACGCCAAGCTTCTCTTTGAAGTACTCCAACTTCACTCTTGCTAATGGCTTGGTCAACACATCGACTGTCTGCTCGTCTGTTGCCACATACTGGAGCTTCACTTTTCCTCTTTGCACCATATCTCGGATATAGTGGTACTTGATCTCAATATGTTTTGACTTGTCATGAAACATCGGATTCTTGGACAACTTCACACAACTCTGGTTGTCATAGAAGATACAAGTCGCCATTAACTCGAGGTCAAACAAATCTGATAGTAGCTTCTTGAGCCATATTGCCTCACAACTAGGTGAACAGGCTGCAATATGTTAAATTTAACGTGTAAGATAATTATAAAATTTGCATACTGTAATAAAGATAGTACTTGAGATTTTAATAGTAATAAAACATTTGCAGCAATAAAACAATCATCCACACAATTGAACACAAGAGTTTTCACGGGGAAACCCTTTAAGGACAAAAACCCCAAAGCATTAATAATTCATCCTCTAAATAAGATGACTAAGTTTGTACATGAGCAGAGATAGTTACATCAATTTGTTCACAGAACTCTCAGATGAATATAGATAAAAATCAACCAATCTTTTACAACCTGTGTTCTTCAGTCTATGAAAAATTTATCTGTGGAAGCCCTAACAGGCTTACCATTCATTGTTGCCACCGTGGTCTGTAATTTTCTTGCTATTGCCACGTTGACTATGGTTACCTATTGCTGTGTACCTACGTGGGTTGTTGGTAGCCTGTTGTTGCCTTCGTGGGCTATTGGCAGCCTGCTGCTACTTCATGGACTGTCTGTTGCTACCACCGTGGAATGCTGCTACCACCACCGTGACTGCTACTACCACCACCGTGACTGCGGTGTATGTAGGACAACCCTAATAGGGCTCGGGTGCAAGTAGAAGACCCTAGCAGAATGCTGCAGCAGACCCTCGCTGATTAGGGTCACGTGGAAGGTAACAACAAAGAAGGGAGAGGAAGTATAAGTGCTGATAAAATCACGAATTGACTTTTGGAGCAGTGATGATCTTGGATGATGATGATAATGATTATAACTCTTCTTTATTTATAGTCCATCAAACATAAGGTGATTCCACATAATTAGGAGGTTGGCCTATTCTTTTTCATCTTTGACCATTGACTTTTAATCTTTTGTGGTCCATTAGTCTTTTAGTCTTTGTATTTGAGACACTTGGATCTTCATTTGATGGTCACATGGACCAATACAAGTTGTGCTAGGGTTTCTTGGTCCTTCAAGTGATTTTGTGACCACAACAAGTCATCATCAAGAGTTCTACAAGGTCCCCATGGTCCATTCATGTCCACTCAAAGTGCATCTTCATAAATAAGGAGGATTATTAAATGCTTTATCTTGTTCTCGTCATTGCCGCCAAGATCAAGTGCTAGGTCTCTCAAATAGGGGAAGTTAATCCCTGAGAAGGTCTCATAGCCCATAGATCAGGGGGAGGAGTGCATCACTTGTCCAGACTTAGTCTAGGGCTTATGGTTATGACCTAGTATTTGACCAGGTGCCTCAGCCCCAGCCTGCATCAGATGACTCAATGTCGATTACTTGGTAACTGACCAAGCGCCTCTGTCCCATACTGGGTTAATTTCCTGGTAACTGACCAGGTGCCTCCATTCTCCCAGAGAATGGCCCTGGCCTTCAACCCTAGGTTGAGGTCCCAGTCCCAGACTGGATTAATTTTTTGATAACTGACCATGTGCCTCCATTCTCCCAGAGAATGGCCTTCAGCCCCAGGTTGAGGTCCCAATCCCAAATTGGGTTGATTTCCTGGTAATTGACCAGGTGCCTCCATTCTCCTAGGGCAGTGTTATCGGAACCGGCAAAACTGGTTGGTCTGACCGGTTTACAGGGTTGGTCGGTCTGGTCAGCAAAAAAAATTCAAAAAACCGGATTTTTTTCCAGACCGGGTATGGAACTGGCCGAAACTGGCCGAACCGGCCGGTCTGGACTGGGGACTCACAAAACTCAATTTTTTTTAAAAAACCCAGAAAATAAAACTTCGCTGATGTACTTTTGAGCCTCTTTGTTAATGTACTTGGGTTCAGAACCTCAGAGATGTATTGCACTAGGTGCTATTTTGGATATTTGCACCCATATTTGCTATATATATGAGAAACTTTGCATATTTCTGTATTAATGGTTTGGATTCATATGTATGCACATGAATATATATGTTTTTTTACAAAATATGAATATTTTATGTATTTTTTAGTCAGCCGGTTTTTTACCCGGTTTTTTGCCTGTTCCAGTCCGGTTCACATTTTGGGATTCCCTGGTTCGATGACCGGTCCGGTTTCGATAACATCGCCCAGAGAATGGCCTTCAACCCCAGGTTGAGGTCCCAATCCCAAATTGGGTTGATTTCCTGGTAACTGACCAGGTGCCTCCATTCTCCTAGAGAATGGCTCTCGATGCTGCTTAGGAAAAATCATCACTCCCTCTCAGCGAGAGAGGTATTCTCTGTAACACCAAGCTTGTCACGAAAGTACACAAACTTTGATGATGTCAGAGGCTTGGTCAATATGTTTGCAATTTGTTCATCTGTACGGATGTATTGAAGCTTCAGGGTACCTTGTTGAACTAAGTCTCTGATGAAATGATACTTCATTTCTATGTGTTTTGATCTGTCGTGGAACACAGGCTTCTCTAAAAGCTTTATGCAACTCTAATTATCACAAGGATTAATAGTTGACTCAAGCTTTCCACCAAACAGGTCAGAGAGAAGTTTCCTAACCTATACTGCTTTTGTAAATTTTCCTTTAAAGCACAACTAGGGCTAAAACAATATATTTAAATTTACCTGAAATAACCACACATGAACTTCTTTACAGTATGCAATAGAATATAAAACTGAGAACCATTTACAACATCAATCGCATCAATAGAAACGACACAATCTTTTTGGGTAGAAACCCTCGAACAAAACCCAAGATGGGAAAACTGATGCAACCGTATGAGAAGATATTTTTGTTAAGAAAATACAAAGCTTTTACAATATCAAAAAATCGATTTATGCCCTAGATGGCGAAATCGAAACACCTTAAAAGCACTGAGAAAAACCTGTGAGATGGCACGGTTCCCAAGGCAGCTTGCTGGTGTACGACCTACTGTTGCTGCTGTATGGTGTATCTCCGCCAAATTTTCCTATCTCTCTCCTCTACAGTTTAGGGCTATCTTCCTAAGTTAGTGCTCCTTCCTCTTCTTTGCCAAAATTCTCTCTCTCACACTTCTTCCTTAGACTCTGTCAGAATGCAACTGTGTCCTCTCCACCATTTGATCTCTCTTTTATAACTTTAGTTGAAGAAAATACCCTAATTTCACTTTCACTTAAAGTCAATAAACAATTAGATCACTTTAATTATTTTAGGAAAACTAATTAAATACAATTGGCTTCCTAATTTAAGTCTTTTGCATGCAAGAACACATGCATGCAGGAAGACCTTCCTTGTTGTTGCTAGTTTAACAGTCCCTCTCAACGAGGAACGGATTCGGTAGCAACCCCAACTTATCCTTGAACTTCACAAAACTCTGTCTGCAAAGTGCCGTGGTGAACATGTCTGCCACTTGCTCATCTGTCTGTATGTACTCCAAGAACACATGCATGCAGGAAGACCTTCCTTGTTGCTAGTTTAACAGTCCCTCTCAACGAGGAACGGATTCGGTAGCAACCCCAACTTATCCTTGAACTTCACAAAACTCTGTCTGCAAAGTGCCGTGGTGAACATGTCTGCCACTTGCTCATCTGTCTGTATGTACTCCAACCGAATGGTTCCTCTCTGAACACAATCTCTCAGGAAGTGGTACCTGATGTTTATGTGCTTGCTTTGGTCATGGAACACTGGATTCTCAGATAGCTTGATGCCACTTTGATTGTCACAGTGAACTACTGTAGCCTCTAGGTCACACTCGAACAACCCTGAAAGTAACTTCTTCAGCCACATACCCTCACAAGCAGCCATGTTGGCTGCCATGTCCTCAGCCTCTGCCAAGCTCAATGCAACTGACTTCTGCTTCCTGCTGAACCAAGAGACAACCCCTAAACCAATGCTGAAACAACAACCTGAAGTACTCTTTAGGTCCTCTACACATCTTGCCCAATCAACATTTGTGAAACTTGCTAACAGTACACTCCCCCTGCGCTCATAAACCAATCCATACTCTACTGTATCTCTGATGTAGTGAAGTATGTGCTTTGCAGCCGTCCAATGCACTCTCCAAGGGTTTACCATGAATTGACTCAAAGAGTTGACTGCAAAGCTAATGTCCAGCTGTGTGTTGACCAGATACATAAGTGATTCGATAAGCTGACGATACAAGGTAGGATCAAATCCATCTGACCCTGATGCATCAATTTTCCTCTAGTTGGAAACTAGACATATGGCCATAGGGTTGCAGTCCTCCAATTTGAATCTCTTCAAGATCTCTACTGCATACTTCCCCTGTCCAATGAAGAAGCATCCATCTCTCTGCCAAACCTTCAAGCCCAGAAAGTAATGCATCAGACCAAGGTCTTTCATCTCAAACTCCACTGCAATGTTGGACTTGCAATCTCCAATTAGCCTCTCATCTCTTGTAAGAAAGAGATCATCCACATATAGGACCAGTATGAGAGGGACCTCACCTGTCAAGAAGTACAGGTTATGGTCAGCCTCACTCCGCTGAAATCCCATCTCTCGTAAATAGCTGTCTATCCTCAAATACCATGCTCGAGGTGCCTGCTTGAGCCCATAAAGAGCTCTATGGAGCCTGCATACATGCGTTTCCCTGTTCTCCACATCAAACCCCTTTGGCTGCTCAATATATACCTCCTCCTCAATCACTCCGTTAAGGAAGGCAGTCTTGACGTCCATCTGATGGACTCGCCAAACCATCTCTGCTGCTAAAGAGATAATGGTCCGATTAGAAGAATACCTGGCTATAGGGGCGAAAGTCTCCTCATAATCAATACCCTCCTTCTGTGAAAACCCCTTAGCCATGAAGCGTGCCTTGTACTTCTCCACGCTTCCGTTTGCTGCATGTTTCACCTTGTAGATCCACCTGGATCCTACCACCTTTTCTTCACGTCTCGACACAACCTCCCATACCTGGTTCTTCATGATTGAGTCATACTCCTCAACCATGGCCTCCTTCCACACCTCATGTTGTGCAGCCTCTTCGAAATTGGAAGGTTCATAGTTAATCAACTCTGTCATCAGTGCCATATAACTGAGTCTCTTTGGTGGTACACTCCGTCTAAAAGATCTCTGTGGAAGATCCACTTGCTTGGAATCTTGTACTGTGGACTTGAACCCCTTAGGCCTTGGCCTAGTGTCTACCTGCTGCGGCTGCTGGATGTCCGTCTCCTCTTGCTGCTCATCCTCCCCATCAAAGATAGGAGGATCCTGTCCACTTGAATCCCTTTGACTACCAGAACCTGTGCCCTGTGTTTGTACTTGTACCTGTAACTTTGGCTCTTCAACCTTGACCCTTGTGTCCTATGCTGGATGCTGCTCTGCTGGTAAGTCCATAGATCTCTGCAAGGCCTTGTCCTCATCGAACTGGACATCCTTGCTCACAATGATCCTCTTGCGAGAATGAATGCAAACTATGTATACCTTTGAAGTCTCGCTATAACCAACAAGTAACCCCTTCTCTCCAGAAGGGTCCAACTTCTTCCTAGTGTCAGCATGAATATGACAATAGCATACACTGCCAAATATGCGAATGTGACTCACATCTGGCCCATTGCGTGTGAAGACCTCCTCTAGTGTCTTCCTCCCTAAAGCTGTGTGGGGACACCTGTTTTGAATGTACATAGCAGTCCTGTATGCCTCGGCCCAAAGAAATAGTGGTAATCCCTGATCAAATAGCATGGCCTTGGTTTCTCCTACCATAGTCCTGTTCTTCCGCTCTGCAACTCCATTCTGTTGTGGGGTATGGGGCACTGTGTGCTCTTTCTTGATCCCCTCTGCCAAACAATACTCCGTGAAGTCATTGGAGGTCTACTCACCCCCATTGTCTGTCCTCAACACCTGAATCTTCTTTCCTGTTTGGTTCTCCACAAAAGTCTTGAACTCTTGGAACCTCTCAAAGACCTCTGACTTGGCCTTCAGGAAATAGATCCAAGTTTTCTTAGAATAGTCATCAATGAAGGTTACGCAGTAACTGTAACCACTGAAAGAATGGAGACTCATAGGTACGCATACATGCGAATGCACCAAGTCCAAGGGCTCCTTAGACTTGTGCTCACTCTCTGGGAAAGGCTTCTTGATGTTCTTCCCCAAAGCATAGCCCTTGTAGTGGTTATGCTTCTCCTCCTTTACCTGAGGAACTCCAATGACTGCCTGTCTCAAGTGCCTCAGTGCTCCATGGTGTAAGTGTGCCATCCTCATATGCCACAACTAACTCTGACTGTTGCTGCTGCTAACTAGAGCCTTTACAGGCTCAAAGTTAATCTATACACTTTCCCGCTCCTTCTGCCAATCACCCGATCCAAGCTCCTATCTGACCACTTGGGCCTGATATACACTCTATGGTCTTGGAAATTCACCTGATATCCCTTGTCCTCCAGAGTGGAGACTGATACGAGGTTCTTGGTCAATCCTGGAACATATAACACATCAACAAAATTAAGGGGTTTTCCAGACTCCCTCTGAAACAAAACAGTGCCAACTCCTTGTGTCTGATACCGCGCATCATCACCTAGCTCAATGCGGATCCCTGTTCCACCCTCCTGCAAGTCTCTGAAGAATCTCTTATGTCCAGTCATGTGACTAGATGCTCCACTGTCGCAGTACCATATACTGCTCCCTGTGGTGCTTGCCATGCAAGTTATCAAGCAAAACTCCTCATCGAAGTTCCTGCTGAACTCATCCACCTCTGTAGATTCAACCATCTGAGTGTTACTCTTCTTCTTCCTGTCTGGGCATTGGAGACAAAGTGTCCCTGCTTGTCTTTGACACGTTAAGGTTCTTCTTACCATCCTTCTTCCTCTTTGCCTTACCTTTGCTCTTCCCTGTAAGGGCTAGAGCCTCCTCATCCACAATTTGTGGGGCACTGCTGGATGAGCCTGATCCTTGACCCATGCGGGTCTCCTCCTGCACAAAGTCATCCCATAGTCTCTGCTAATCAGGGAGCTTTTCCCTAGCCAAAACATCTTTGACAAAGATGTTCAATGTCTTAGAGAAGCCATTGAGCGCTATCCGAACTAGCTCATCATCCACTGTCTTAGAGCCAACAACTCCAAGCTCATCCCTGATTTGTGTGAGCCTCGTGAGATAAGGCACCACTCCTCCCTTGGCCATCTTGGTGTTGCGCATCCTCTCTTGTAGCACCATCTTTCGGTTCTCGTTCTTGCTTTGGTACAGACTCTCCAAATCCTTTCACATCTCTGCTGCGGTCTTCTTACCAGAAAGGTGAGGGACTATATGGTTCTTCACTCCATCCATGATAATCAACATGGCTCTGGAATCAATCTTCTTCCAAGCTATCAGATCTACCGAATCTGTGGGTTTAACTTTTGTGGAGTTAATGTGCTCCTTTGCATCATTGACGTCCAGGGTCCTTGTGATCCTTTCTTTCCATGTAGGAAAGTTTTGTGCGCCCTGGTGTCTATCCTCAAATCTCAACTGCACGACCATAGTGAAGTGTTACATGTCAAACCCTAGATTTCCAATCTAGGTTTGTGTCTTCCTATAGATCTGCCCCTGATCTATCACTGCTGCTGCAAGTCTATCAGCTTTAGCTCACCAGAGCTCCGGTACCATGTAAATTTTCCTTTAAAGCACAACTAGCACTAAAACAATATATTTAAATTTAACTGAAATAACCACACTTGAACTTTTTTACAGTATGTAGCGGAATATAAAAGTGAGAACCATTACAACATCAATTACATCGATAGAAATGACACAACCTTTTTGGGTAGAAACCCCCGGACAAAACCCAAGATGGGAAAACCGGTGCAACAGTATGAGAGGATATTTTTATTAAAAAATACAAAGCTTTTACAATATCAGAAAATCAATTTATGCCCTAGATGGTGAAATCAAAACACTTAAAAATCATTGAGAAAATCCTGTGAGATGGCACGGTTCCCAAGGCAAGTTGTTGATGTACGGCCTGCTGCTGCTGCTGTATGGTTTACCTCCGCCAAAGTCTCTTGTCTCTCTCCTCTGCAATTTAGGCCCGTCTTCTTGAGTTAGTGCTCCTTTGTCTGTTTCACCAAAATTCTCTCTCTCACACTTCTTCCTCTGTCTCTGTCGGAATGCAACCGTGTCCTCACCACCAATTGATCTCTCTTTCATAACTTTAGGAAAAGCGAAAACCCTAATTTCACTTTCACTTAAAGTCAATAAACAATTAGATCACTTTAATTATTTTAGGAAAAATAATTAAATACAATTGGATTCCTAATTTAAGTCTTCTGCATGCAAGAACACATGCATGCAGGAAGACCTTCCTTGTTGCTGCTAGTTTAACAGCTTCTCTGTAGGTATCACTGGCAACAATATACTCAACTTCAGCTGTGCTCTAAGCTATGGTGCCCTGTTTCCTGCTGGACCAAGAGATTATTGTTGATGTTGATCCCATACTGAAGCAGTATCTCAATGTGCTTTTTCTGGTCTACTGCACTACTAGCCCAATCAGAATAACCAAATCCAATTGGCATTACTCCACTGCCAGAGGTATACTCGAGCCCATAAGTAATAGTACCTTGCACATATCTGAGCACATGTTTAGCAACTATTTAGTGTATGTGCTTCGGTTCGGACATGTTCCGATTCAATATATTTACTGATAGCAAATATCTGGTCTCGTATGCACGAGATACATCAAGGATCCAATGAGTTGTCATACTGAGTAGGATCCACAACCTTTGAACAAGTGGCCGAGTCATGCAACTTCTTCAAGTTTGTTGTCATGGGTATGCTGATGGGTTTGCAGTCTTGCATTCCAAATCTCTGAAAGAAATCGACTAGATACTTTGCTTGTGATAGGAAGACCTCATCTGGCTTTTTCCGGACCTCTAAGACAATAAAATAGTGCATCATACCCAGATCCTTCATTTCAAATTCAGAGGTGAGCTCCCTCTTACATTGAGCTATCAGTTGTTCCTCTCCAGTAAGGAACAAGTCGTCCACATATAGAACTAGGATCAAGTGATGATTATGAACAACCTTAAAGTACAGGTTGGAGTCAGTAGTACTTTTGGAGAACCCCAAGCTATGAAGATAGCTATCAATTCTTGCATACCAAACTCTTGGGGCCTGTTTGACCCCATACAAGGCTTTCTTTAGTTTACACACATGAGATTTCTTCCCATGAGTCACAAAGCCTTCTGGTTGCTCAATGTAGACTTCTTCTTCAATTTTGCCATTAAGGAAAGCTGTTTTTACATCCATTTGGTGGAGTTTCCATCCAAAAACAACATCGAGGGAAATGATTGTTCTGATGTTGGTATATCTAGCGATGGGAGCAAAAGTTTTGTCATAATCTATGCCTGGTTTTTGAGAGAAGCCACGTGCTACAAACCTTGCTTTATATATTTCAACGCTGCTGTTTACGGCATGCTTGATTGTGTAAAGCCATTTATATGTTACCACAAACTTCCCTGTTGGTCTGGGGACAACTTTCCACACATCATTTTTCATAATTGAATTATATTCTTTTATCATGGCATCATTCCATACCTGTAGATTAGCTACATCTTTATATGTAGAAGGCTCTGCATCATGAGCTTGCTCATAAGACCTGAGTACTTCTGGGCTTTATGCTTTCTCTGAAGGTTGTAGGAGGAGCTTTATGCTTCTCAACTTCTTGCCATGTTTCTCAAAATCAAGTAGGTCTTCTCTTGGAGGGAGGAGCCTCAAGTAGTTCTTCAGTTGGTCTTTCTGATTCTATGGGTGTATTCAGAATTTGAGGCTCATTTTCTTCTTCCTCCCTCTAAACCTCTAAATGAGGATAATCTGGAATTTCGGAGGGAGATTCTTTTGTATCTTTTGGAAGTTCTTTTGATTGGCGGAACACAACTTCCTCATGGAATATCACATCTCTACGGACTTGAATGTACCTTTGTCCAGAAACATAGATGCAGTAAGCTTTCATGCTTTCACTATAACCAACAAATGTGCCTTTCTTTCCAGAGGGCTCTAGCTTAGATCTCTTTTCTTTTGGCACATGAATATATACAGGAGTGCCAAAGATCCTCATGTGATCAACTGCGGGTTTCTTGCCTGTGAATACTTCTTCTGGAGTCTTTTCACCTAAGATGGCATGAGGGCTTTTGTTTTGAATGTAAACAACAGTACAAGTAGCCTCATTCCATAGAGATAAAGGAAGATGAAGGTCACACAACATACCTTTGGCAACTTCACATATTGTTCTATTCTTCCTTTCTGCAACCCCATTCTGTTGAGGGTTGTATGGCACTGTTAGCTCCCTCTTGATTTCGGCTTCTCGACAAAAATCATCAAACTCATTAGAGTCAAACTCACCTCCATTGTCCAACATCAAGATACGGATGTGTCTCCTTGTCTGGTTTTCAATTAGAGCCTTGAACTCCTTGAACTTGTCAAAAGTTTCACTTTTAACCTTTAGAAAGTAAATCTAGAATTTGCGAGAGTAATTATCTATGAACAATACATAATACAAACAACCACTCAAAGAAGGTGAAGACATGGGCCCACATATGTCAGAATGAATCATGTCCAAGATCCCTTTAGATCTACTGTTACTTTTAGAGAAGGATTTCTTGGTATTCTTGCCTAGAGCACAACCTTTACAAACACCACTATGTTCATGAGAAAACTCGGGTAGACCTGTAACCATCTTTTGAAGACCATGGAGAGCTGTATAATGAAGGTGTCCAAACTTTCGTTGCCATAATTCACATGGGTTGATTGTGTTGTGAACCAATGCTTGAGTGGAATGTCTGGATGCTTTGTAAAGATCTCCCTTTCGAACTCCAATCAATTCAGTTGAACTTAACTTTTCATTCTTTGCCCATAGTAGAACCTTTCTGTCCATGAAGATAACTTTGTAGCCTTTATCTTCTAAGCCACCAACTGAGCTAAGATTCTTCTTCAAGCCAGGGACATATAGTATGTCATCGATATGCAAAACAGTCCTTGAGTCAAGTTCAAATGATATTGAGCCAACTCCTTCGATTTTGTAGGTGGTATCATCTCCAAGTTCTATTTGATTAACGAACTTCTTCTTCTTGTAGCTTGTAAGAGCTTCACGGAATCCTTCATATGTCTTGAAGCTCCACTATCCACTAACCAAGAGTTAGCACTGTTGATGATGGATCCTGAGAGAGCAGAGATCAAGTAGTATTCTCTTCTGAATTCTTCTTCTTTGGAAGACTTAGCACTCTTCTTCTTCTTTGGTTATTCTTCCTCTATTGTAGATGCTTGGAATTTTTTTTTAAACCCTCTTTGGATGCCTACAGTCCTTCTTGGCATAATGGCCCATCTTGTGACAGTTAAAACATTCTATTTTTGATGCATCTAATTGCTTACCTTGTGGCTTCTTTTCTTTCTTCTTTGGAGGGAAGGACTTCTTGAACTTATTTGTCTTGGCTGTAAGGTCAAGGTTCCCTTCCTTAGCGCCATTAGCTCTGCTTTGAATTCTGCCTTCTTCTTCCAAACAGTTATGCCAAAGTCTATCAAAGTTTGGCTGAGTTTCACGCCCACTTACAATAACCAGAAAGGTTTCCCAAGAACTAGGAAGACCATCGAAAACAGTTTGGACGAGATCATCATCATCTACTGAGACACCAATGGCAGAAAGTTGATCTCTTACCTGGGCAATTTTTGTGAAGTAGGGGGCCACACCTTCATCTTTTTCCATCTTTAATGTACAAAGTCTCTTCTTTAGTACTCTCTTCTGACTGGGTGCTTTCTTCTCGTATAGATTTGTCAAGGTGTCAAAACATTCTTTGGCTGTCTTCAGTGGTGTTATGGCAGGCATCAAGGTCTCCTTAACTGAGTCATAGATAATACTTCTTGCCTTGGCTTGTTTTTTCTTAAATGCTATTCTTCCTGCATTAGTTGTAGGTTTTTCCATAGCATTGATGACTAAGTCATTAAGATCGTTTTCTTCCAAGGTGGCCATAATCCTTGCTTTCCATGAATTGTAGTTGGCTGACCCTTTAAGTCTTTCCTCTGGTCTGAAGGTGTTGGAAGCCATCTCTGATCAATAACAAGTTTGCTATCTCAGTTTGCAATTGTCCCAATGTCTATGGAGGCCACAATGGTCTGCTCAATCACTGTAAACTTCACATGCAAAGCTCTGATACCATGTTAAATTTAAGATGTGTATGATAATTATAAAATTTGCAGACTGTAATAGAGATAGTACTTGAGATTTTAACAGTAGTAAAACATTTGCAACAATAAAACAATCATCTACACAATTGAACACAAGGGTTTCCACGGGGAAACCTTTTAAGGACAAAAACCCTAAAGCATTAATAATTCATCCTCTAAATGAGATAACTGAGTTTGTACATGAGTAGAGATAGTTACATCAATTTCTTCATAGAACTTTGAGATGAATGTAGATAAAAATCAACTAAGCTTTTACAACCTGTGTTCTTCAGTCTATGATAAATTTATCTGTGGAAGCCCTAACAGGCTTACCATTCATTGCTGCCACCGTGGACTGTAATTACCTTGCCACGTGGACTATAATTTCCTTGCTGCTGCCAGGTGGATTGTGGTCACCTGCTGCTGTGTACCTACGTGGGTTGTTGGCATCCTGCTACTGCCTTCATGTGCTGTTGGCAGCCTGCTGCTACCTCATGGATTGTCTGTTGCTACCACCGTGGACTACCTACCATCGTGGACTACTGCTACCACCACCGTGACTGCTGTGTATGTAGGACAATCCTAACAGGGCTCAGGTACAAGCAGAAGACCCTAGCAGAATGTTGTAGCAGACCTTAGCTGATTAGGGTCACGTGGAAGGTAGCAACGAAGAAGGGAGAGGAAGTATAAGTGCTACTGTGAGCCTTTAGGGTTGCGATCTTCTTCACAAGTTTCAACCAGCAGAGATAAAATCATGAATTGACTTTTGGAGCTGTGATGATCTTGGATGATGATGATAATGATTATAAATCTTCTTTATTTATAGTCCATCAAACATAAGGTGATTCCACATAATTAGGAGGTTGGCCTATTCTTTTTCATCTTTGACCATTGACTTTTAATCTTTTGTGGTCCATTAGTCTTTTAGTCTTTATATTTGAGACACTTGGACCTTCATTTGATGGTCACATGGACCAATACAAGTTTTGCTAGGGTTTCTTGGTCCTTCAAGTGATTTTGTGACCAGAACAAGTCATCTCAAGAGTTCTACAAGGTCCCCATGGTCCATTCATGTCCACTTAAAGTGCATCTTCATAAATAAGGAGGATTATTGAATGCTTTATCTTGTTCTCCTCGTTGCCATCAAGATCAAGTGCTAGGTCTCTCAACCAGGGGTAGCTAATCTCTGAGAGAGTCTCATAGCCCATAGATCAAGGAGAGGAGTGCATCACTTGCCTAGACTCAGTCTAGGGCTTATGGTGATGACCTGGTAATTGACTAGGAGCCTTAGTCCCAATTTACATCAGATGACTCAATGTCGATTACTTGGTAACTGACCAAGCGCCTCCATTCTCCTAGAGAATGGCCCTTAGCCCTAGGCTGAGGTCCCAGTCCCAGACTGGATTAATTTCCTGGTAACTGACCAGGTGCCTCCATTCTCCCAGAGAATGGCCCTCAGCGCCAGGATGAGGTCCCAGTCCCAGATTGGGTTAATTTTCTGGTAACTGATCAGGTGCCTCCATTCTTCCAGAGAATGGCCATAATCCCAGGCTGAGGTTCTAGTCCCAGACTTGGTTGAATTCCTGATAACTGACCAGGTGCCTCCATTCTCCCAGAGAATGGCTATCGTTGCTGCTTAGGAAAAATCAACACAATGTACTCTTCCTCGAATGTACTTAGTGCCACACTCGACTTCTTTCGTGTTGAGCCAGAGATTATCCCGGATCGCAAAATGAAGCAACATCCTGAAGTGTTCTTCCTATTTGTGGCACTACCTGCCCAATCTGAATCAACATAAGCATGCAGTTTAATCTTCTGATTTGTCGCATACTTGATCCCATACTCATTTGTACCCTTAAGGCACCTCAATACATGCTTTGCAACAATTAGGTGAACACATCTTGGATTTGTCAGAAACTAGCTCAATGTGTTCATGACAAAACATATGTCTGGCCTTGTGTTCGTCAAGTACATCAACGAACCAATCATCTGCCTATACATCGTGGTATCAACTGTCTTTGAAGAAGCATCACATAGTATCTTCAAGTTTGATGCCATGGGTGTGGCAATAGCCTTGTAGTCCATCATTCCAAACCTCTTCATAATCTCTACTGCATACTTTCCTTGACTAAGGAATAGCCCATCTGATCTCTGCCACAGCTCTAGAGTAAGAAGTAGTGCATCATCTCGAAATCTGTGGCAAGTCTGCTCTTTGTATCTGCAATGAGCTCATCCTCACCTGTTAGGAACATGTCATTTACATATAGTAGGAGTATCATTGGTTTTCCTCCCTCAACCTTGAAGTAGAGGTTGGAATCTGCTTTACTTTTGGTAAAGCCTAAGCTCATAAGAAAGCTATGCATCCTGCCATATCATGTCCTGGGTGTTTGCTTTAAACCGTATAAGTCCTTTTTTTTAACTTGCACACATGACTCTATCTGTCATGTGTCTCAAATCCTAATGGCTGCTCCCTGTACACTTCCTCTTCAACTACACCATTCAAGAAAGCTATCTTAACGTCCATTTGGTGTATCTTTCATTTCATTATCGCGGCTAAGGCACGTGTAGATCTAATGAAAGTGTAACTTGCTACAGGTGCAAATGTCTCCTCATAATCGATGTCTTCTTTATAGGAGAAGCCATTTGGTACGAATCTTGCCTTGTATTTCTTGATGCTTCCATCTACTGCATGCTTTATCTTGTAGATCCATTTGGAAGACACTACGGACTTCCCCTTCTAGTCTCGGGACCACCTCCCATACATCATTCTTCATGATCGACCGATTCCCTTCAATCATGACATCCTTCCATGCTTTATTTTTTGTAGCTTGCTCATAGTTGGAAGGTTCTTCATCAATGAAGTCACAGAGTAGTGCCACATAGTTGGAGTATGGTCTCGGTCTCTTGCTCTCTTTGGAAGTACCATCTAGAGCACCATAACTCTTTGCATCTTGGATAGCTTCTCGTACCCATGTTGGTCTTCTCTTGTAGGAGTTCGTTTTAGGAGATGGATCTACAAGTCTCAATGGTTCTATCATATCATGATCTTCCTTGTCTTCTTGGATTATCTCTTTCATAATTGTATCTTTGGTTTTGGGAACTTCGGGATCTTTATTTTCTTCGATGTGGAATTGTCTTGACTTGTTGTAAGTTGAGTCTTCATCCAA
>LPNX011173363.1:230516-280145 GCA_001517045.1 Pseudotsuga menziesii
AGTGACATTTTGGCTGGTCTCGATCTTCTTGAATCATGGGAAGTATATATTCTGTAAGCATTTGATGTGTCACTGAATCCCACGAATATGACCTTCCTTCCTGAAGGATCTAGATTTGTTCTCTTTTCTTTTGGAATGTGTATGTAAACCAGACAACCGAATATTCTGAGATGGCTGACTTCTGGTTTCTTTCCTAAGAAAGCTTCTTCTGGAGTCTTGTTATCCAAGAAACGATGAGGTGTTCTGTTTTGTACATACATGGTCGTTCTTGCACCTTTTTCCCATAGGTGCATTGGAAGGTCTTGGTCATGAAGCATTGCCTTTGCTGCTTCCATTATCACTTTGTTCTTCCTTTCTACAATGCCATTTTGTTGAGGGTTGTAGGGAGTTCTCATCTCCCTCTTAATCCCAGATTCTTTACATAGGTCTTTAAACTCTTATGAAGTGAACTCTTCGCCATTGTTTGATCATAAGGTCTTGATCTTCCTTTCAGTGTGATTCACTACCATGGCTTGAATTCTTTGAACTTACTGAAAACTTCGTCTTTGCTTTTCAAGAAATAAATCCAAGTTTTACAAGAATAATCTTCTATAAAGGAAACATAGTATGCATACCCGCTTAAGGAGTTGGATGACATGGGGCCGCATACGTCTAAGTGGACTATCTCCAAAATTTCTTCTTCCTTGCTTTGATTGCTAGGAAATGGTTTCTTTACATTCTTCCCTTGCACACATCCTTTGCAAATGCCTTCATGTTTTGCTTGCATCTTGGGTAGACTTGATATCGCTTTACTTGCAATTGGTAGTGCTCTATAGTGTAGATGTGAAGTCTTCGGTGCCATAGTTCGGTTGGTTCCTTAGATTCATGAACCAAGGTTTATTCTGGTTGTCCCTTCAATTTGTATAGGCCTCCCTCTTGTTCTCCAATTATTGTTGCATCATTTATTGTTTTGTCTCTTGGCCACATGAGTACTTGGCCATCGACAAATTTAACACGAAATCCTTTAGCATCTAGAGCTGATATGGAGAGGATATTTTTCTTCAAACCTGGTACGTAGAGGACATCCTTCATCTTCATTGATTTGCCAGAATCCAACTTGTAAGAAGCTTCTCCACTCCCTTTGATAGGATACTAGTAGTCATCTCCAAGTTTCACCTTGTGAGGTGACTCATGTTTTGAGAAGTTTATAAAAGATTCTCTGTATCCTGTCATATACTTGGAAGATCCACTATCCACAAGCCAATCATTGCTTCCATGGGTGACGATACCTGTAAGAGCTAATATCAAAACATATTCTTCATCACTTGAAGAATCTTCTCTTGTACTTTTGTTTGCTGGTTCATTGTCTTCAACAGTGTGAGCATGATGCCTCTTCTTCTTGTTTGTCCTTGTGGATTCTTTGTTTTTGGGACAATCTTTTGCAAAGTGGCCTTTCTCGTCACATGTGAAGCATCTAAAATTTGAATGGTCCCTTTTTGATGTATAGTTCTTCTGGAATCTTTTGGGCCTTTTGTGAGGTTGATCCTCCCTATTGCTTCGATCCTTCTTAGTATGAGCAGCTAGGGCTTGGTCATCATTAACTCCCATCTTCTCTTCTCTTGACACTAATTGAGCTTCTTCTTGTGTGCATTCTTCCCATAATTTGCTGGACTTGATTAGCTTCTTTCTGGCGCATATCCCTTGAATGAATGAGTTCCATGATCTTGGGAGACCATTCAAGGTGGTCATTACAATCTTTCCTTCAACATTTTCTTCAATGGCCTCTAGTCGCTCCTTGATTTGAGAATCCGTTGTGAAGTAGGACTGGATGGTTTCTGAGTGTTGGATATTCACATTCTTGAGTTGATTCCTCAAGGTCATCTTCTGGTTGATGTTCTTTCCTTCAAATAGTTTGATCAACGCATCAAACATCTGTTTGGGGGTCCTTAATGATGAGACATGAGGAATGAGATTATCTTTGATTGAGTTTGCAATGATTTTCTTGGCTCTTATCATGTTCTTCTTGTGAGTAGGCTTTGCATCATCTCCTTCTGGTTTTGGATCCTCCTCTGTGACATACTTGTGCAGGTCATGTCCTAGTTTCTCCCGGTAGGAGTGATGATGTCAAAAATGAAACTTCTTCAAACTGGAATCTTTCTCCACCAAAAGATGCGTCTCCTTGAGGCGAGTTAGCCTAGCCCTCTTTTCTGGAAAGTTTGTGGAGAAAAGTGCTAGAACTTGGAAGCCCTAGTTTCCACGGCTGTATAGTGCCTTCTTTTAGGGTGGCTCTGATACCATTTTAGAGTTTTCACTTTAATTCAAATATGTTAGATCTTTAATCTAATGTACTAGGATCACTGAAAGATAGACAATCACAACACAAAAGAAAGATAAACATTTTATCCTGGGAAACCACAAGGGAGAAAACGCAACGACTTCTTCTGTATAGATTCGTCACTTAGTACAGTGTCAGACAAAGATAGAAAACCCAAAGATAAGATGACTTCTACAACTGCTTCTTCTGCTTCCCTAGCGAACTTGTCTTTCTCTATCTTGGAGCAAACTTGCTTGTGTTTTCTGCGTGTCCAAATGAGGGAGGGCGCCTCCCTATTTATACTGATCATGTGTGTAACCTTTTTCCTCAACAGGGCTGACTTCTTTAATTGACGGAGCCGACTTGTCCTTGTGGGAGACCAAAAATACATTTTACATTATTTTCGTGGGGACTATTGCCCCAACTTACAACGGAGGTTTTACGTCGACTCTTACATGATCAATTACATTAATGACATCTGCAATCGGAGGGAAAACATCCCCAAAAGGAGGAATAACAAAAGTACAATAATAATAATAATAATAATAATACAAAGAATATATTCCGAAGTTACATTTTCAACAACAATGCAGTTGGTTGGAAGGTTTTACTCGAGATAAGAACAGATTAAATTTGTCATCATGATAGTAGGAAACATGTACTTGTAGGCTAAGGCCATATGAATAATGATACATAGTGTTTACTTCACCGAAAGATAATATTGGAAGGAAAGATATTTTGATTATTCTAAGTCCCTAGATATTAGTAAGTACAAATTATGTGATATCTTTTGCCATGCCATTTTTTTTCAACATGTCAATTCTTTGGCTAGCATTGATGTCAATTTTTTTGTTAATGAACAGTGTCTACTTAACCCAAAGATAATATTTGAAGGAAAAATATTTTAATTATGCCAAGTGCATAGATATTAGTGTCTGCAAAATTACAAATATGTGAGAATTTTTAACCATGCTGATTTCTTTCGACATGTCAATACTTTGGCAAGCATTGCTGTCAATTTTTTTTTGTTAGTGTTAGGTTTATATAGTTGGAGTCAACTGCCTTTCTTAGTCTAGCATGCATGATCTAAATGTTAGGTCAACAAATCAAGGCTCATCTAACTAAATCTTTCAAGTATGATGCTTGTGTCACCTAATTGAAGTTTGCTCTTAGTTTGAGTCACACACAAATATTTTGTGTGAAGTACTCGGTTCCTGTTGCCGTTGACAATCGCAGCAAGATTGCTGTTAGGAAATTAGTAGGTTGGCAGATATTAGCTTTAACATTTTTAGTGTCATTATTGTGGAAGATTTATGTACATTAGGATTCGATGTAGGGGTATTTTTTGTGATACAATTGTTACATTTTTAAACATTTGCTCATCTGATTGTATCTTAACATCCTATTTTTATCATGTAAAGTGCAGACAATCTATAAGTTCCTTTACTTATTACAAAAAAATAATTTTAATTAATTCAAATATTAATGTCTACTAGTGTTTGTTACCCCTCATATTGCGTGAAAATTACAAGTGTTATTTTCATAGCACATTGCAGGGATTTGCAAGATGACAGCTTCATGAGATTTGGATTTGTTACCACACAATCTAGCACCCTTGAAGTACAGGGTTCTCACAAGGGTATAGCTGAGGGCAACTCATAGAAGTGTTGCCACTATCACCTTGACAATAACGTCTCTTCACTTTAGTGCATAGGATAAGGACCTAGTGTTGATTTTTCCTGATATGCATCGAGAGCCATTGTCTTAGGAGAATGGGGACATCTGGTCAAGGACTAGGGGACTCATTCTTTGATGTGGAACCAGGACTGGGGGACTCATTCTTTGATTGGAGGCATTTGGTCAGTTACTAGGAAGATGACCCGTTTAGTACTGGGGGACTCAGCGTAGGGTTGAGGGCCGTTCTCCGGGAGAATAGAGGCACTTGGTCTGTTACCAAGTATTTGACCTTGGGTCAAATTAGGCAGGCTATGGTTGAGGCACCTGGTCTGTTACCAGGATATCACTATAAGCCCTAGACTGGGTCTGGGCATGTGAGACACTCCAACCCTTGATATGTGGGCTTTGTGATCTTCTCCAAGGCTTAGCTACCCTTGGTTAAGACATCGAGTACCCGATCTTGGTGTCACATGGAGTGTGAGATAAAAACATTAGTAATTCTCTCTATTTATGATGATGTACTTTGAGTAGGGATGAAGGATCACCTTGATCACTTGTTTTGACCACAGGGGCACTTGAAGAAGGCTTAAGTAAAAGTAAAAAATACATAAGGACCCTTAGCCCACTCAGGAGTCAAAGTGAAAGTGCACATAGACCTTTAGTACCACTAAAGGTAAAAGTCAAAGAAATAAAATAATAAAATAATATTATTTTGTTCTTTTGAGTTTTGGTCCACTTACAGGTGATTCAAAGGATATAAAAGAAGATCAATCCATCTCATTTTGTAGTACACACTTGCTTATCATCTTACAAATGCTCAAAGAAAGATTTTCCCTGGTCTTTGAAGAAGAAGATTTTTGTGTTTTGCTTATGCCCTAGCATGGAGGATTCTACCTAGGGCATCTTCATCTACACTCTTACCCTAAGTTAGTTAGGGCTTATCTTTCATCATATCCAACCATTAAATTTGAGCTAGGGTTTGACCCTAGACTGCTCCATCTTCACGACAACTCCTAGATCTTCCACAGGCAACATCAAAACCTCCATGGGCAACCATTGATCCTTCAGTAGTAGCTTCATTTCATCTTTGGCAAGCTTGGGAAGCTCTTCTCCTTTCACGGGAAACCCTAACAGCTTGCCTCTACCTAACAGCAGCCTCCGGGCAGCTTGTTAGGTTTTCGAGCTGCCTGCTACAGCATTTTGGGTAGCCGATTAGGGTTCAGGCAGGTGGCTGGAAAGTTCAGGCAGGAAAATAGAGGCTCGGGCAGGCAAATGAAGGCTCGGGCGAGGTAGACAGGAGTCCGGGCAGGGTGACAGGAGTTCGGGCATGTTGACAGGGATCTGAGCAAGGAAAACAAAGGTCCGATTAAGGCAGACAGAGGTCCATGTAGCTTGGGCAGGCTTTCGGGCAGGAAGAAATAGGTGTCGGGCAGCATCAGCAGCTCGGGCAGGCTTCGGGCAGAAAAGTATAGATCTAGGCAGCTTCGGGTAGCAAGTTTTTTATCCGGGCAGTTAATCTGAGAGTTCAGGCAAATAAGAGAAATTAGGGCAGAAAGCCCTAATTTGTTTTTTTTGTAAAATTATTCTTTTGTAGATTTTTATTTGTGGTACAAACCCATTAGGGTTTGAGAATTATTGAGAAACTCAGTCATCTCATTTAAGAGATGAATTACTAACGTTTTTGGGGTTTTTGTCCTTTAAAGGTTTCCCCATGAAAAACTACTATGTTCAATGTGTGTGATGTTGTTGATGTTTCTACTGCACTTGTCTTTCGTTATCTTACAATCTGCAAAATTTTAAAGAATTCATGCTAATGCTAAAAATTCAACTTGGTATCATAGCTTAGCATGTGAAGACCCAGTAAAAGGCAGATTACTGCTGTCTTCCTAGACCTTGGGATATTTTGCAGACTTGGACAACTGACTAGTAGCAGAGATGGGTACCAACATCTTCAGACCAGAAGAAAAGCTTGAAGGTTCAATCGACTACAATTCTTGGAAAGCTAGGCTTATAGCTATACTGGAGGAAAATGACCTTGATGACATGGTGTTCAACACTATAGAAGAGCCAACATCTAATGTTGGTAGAATTGCTTACAAGAAGAAGTAGGCTAAGGCTAGAAGGATCATCTATGATTTTGTCAAAGAAGCCTTGATGCCCAACATCACATCATTGAAGACTGCCAAAGAATGCTTTGACACTTTGTCAAACCTGTATGAAAAGAAGGCTCCCAGTTAGAAGAGAGTCTTGAAGAAAAGGCTTCGAACACTGAAGATGAACAAGGATGAAGGAGTTGGACCCTTCTTCACAAAAATTGCATAGTAAGAGACCAATTTACTGCTATCAGTATTGCTGTAGATGACGATGATCTTGTGCAGACTGTAGTCGATGGTCTCCCAAACTCTTGGGAAACATTCTTGGCATCTGTAAGTGGACGTGAGAATCAACCAAACTTTGATAGACTTTGGCATGATTGCTTGGAAGAAGAAGCAAGGGTTTCAGGCAAGGCAACTGGCACTAAGGAAGGAAACCTTGCACTTACAACGAAGACAAAGAAGTTCAAGAAGCCCTTCCCTCAGCAAAAGAAGGGAAAGAAACCACAAGGTAAGCATATTGATGTTTCAAATGTGGAATGCTATAATTGTCACAAGTTTGGGCACTTTGCTAAGGATTGCAGGAATCCTAAGAGAAAGTTCAAAAGAAGATCTTGGGCCTCTGCTGCAGAAGAAGAAGAAGAATCCACGAAGAAGAACACCAAGACTACTAAAGAAGAAAAACCTAGAAGAGAATACTACCTGATCTCTGCCCTTTCTTGATCCATCACCGACAGTGATAACTCTTGGTTAGTAGATAGTGGTGCCTCCAGACATATGACAGGAAATTGTGGAGCACTCACCAGTTACAGAAAGAAGTTCACTACTCAAGTGGAACTTGGAGATGACTCCACTTACAGAATTGAAGGAGTTGGGTCAACCACACTTCAACTGGATTCAAGTACGATCTTACATATTGATGATGTCTTATATGTTCCTAACTTCCTGGTTTAAAGAAGAACCTTCTCTCTATTGCTGGATTTGAGGACAAGGGCTATAGAGTCCTCTTCACGGACAAGAAGGTCCTACTATGGGCAAAGAATGAGAAGCTAAGCTCAGCTTTACAGATTGGGGTTCGAGAGGGAGGTCTTTAGAAGGCTTCCAGAAATTCCACTCATGCTTTGGTTCACCACACAGAGGATCCATGTGAGCTGTGGCATTGAAGGTTTCGACACCTTCACTATACAACCCTTCCAGGCTTACAAAAGATGGTTATAGGTATGCTAGAGATATCTCCCAAACATGATGGAATTTGCCAAGGTTGTGCTCTAGGTAAGAACACTAAGAAATCTTTCTCAAGAAGCAAGAACATATCTAAAGGTATATTGGATTTGATTGACTCTGACATCTGTGGGCCTATGTCTTCATCCTCATTGAGTGGGTGCTTGTATTATGTCTTGTTCATAGATGATCATTCTCGGAAGTCATGGATTTACTTCCTCAAGGCCAAAAGTGAAACTTTTGATAGGTTCAAAGAGTTCAAGGCTCTGATTGAAAATCAGACAGGAAGACACATTGGCATCCTAAGGTCAGATAACAGAGGTGAGTATGAGTCTAATGAGTTTGATGATTTTTGCTGAGAAGTAGGAATCAAGAAAGCGCTGACAGTACCATACGACCCTCAACAGAATGGGGTTGCAGAAAGGATGAACAAAACAATCTGTAAAGCTGCTAAAGCCATACTGACTGATCTAGATCTTCCTTTATCTTTGTGGGCTGAAGCTGCATGTATTGTTGTATATATCCAAAATAAGAGCCCTCATGCTATCTTGGGGGAAAAAACTCCAAAAGAAGTCTTCACTAGCAAGAAGCCTCCAGTTGACCACATGGGGATTTTTGGCACTCCAGTTTACATTCATGTGCCAAAAGAAAAGAGGGCTAAGCTAGAGGCTTCCAAAAAGAAAGGCATATTTATCAGTTATAGTGACAGCTCGAAGGCCTACCGCATCTATCTCCTTGGACAGAGGTACATTGAAGTCAGTAGAGATGTGATCTTCCATGAGGAAGTTATGTTTCGTCAAACACAAGAGCTTTCAAAGGAAGATGAAGGACCTGCTCCTGAGATTCCAGATTTAGAAGTTCAGGGGGAAGAAGAGGAATTTGAGAATCAAATTCCAAATGCACCTGAGGAAACTGAAAGTCCACTAGAAGAACTGCTTAAAGTTCCTCCTTAGACCTGCTTGGTACCGAGAAATGGTACAAGAAGCTGAGAAGCATAAAGCTCCTCCCTGGACTTTTAGAGAAAGCATAAGGCCACATAAGTACTTTGATCTTATGAGCCAACTCATCGGTGCTGAACCTTCCACATACAAAGAAGCAGCAAGTTAACATGTATGGGTTGATGCCATGATTGAAGAGTACATTTCAATCATGAAGAATGATGTATGGGAAGTTGTTTCTAGACCGACATGCAAGTCAGTGGTAACATCCAGATGGATTTACAAAATCAAACATGCTGTTGATGGCAGCATTGAGAAGTATAAAACCAGATTTGTAGCTGGTGGTTTTACTCAAAAAGAAGGCATTGACTATGATGAGACATTTACTCATGTCTCCAGGTATACTACTATCAGAACCATCATTTCTCTTACTGCAGTATTCAGATGGAAGCTACATCAGATGGATGCAAAGACAACCTTCCTCAATGGAAAGATTGATGAGGAAGTGTACATTGAACAACTTGAAGGCTTTGTGTCTCATGGGAATAAGACTCATGTGTGTAAACTGAAGAAAGCCTTGTATGGACTCAAATAGGCTTCAAGAGTCTGGTATGCAGGGATGGATGGATTCCTCCACAGTTTGGGGTTCTCCAAAAGTATTGCTGGCTCCAATCTGTATTTTAAGGTTGTTCATAATCTTATCTTGATCCTTGTCCTATATGTGGATGACTTGTTCCTTACAGGTGAGGAACAACTGATAGCACAGTATAAGAGGGAGCTCACCTCTGAATTTGAAATGAAGGATCTTCGTCTGATGCATTATTTTTTTGGCTTAGAGGTTTGGCAAAAGCCGGGCGAGATCTTCCTGACACAAGGGAAGTATGTAGTGGACATCTTGCAGAGATTTGGGATGTAGGACTGCAAGTCCATGAGCGTACCCATGACTACCAACTTGACAAAGTTGCGAGACTCAGCCACCAGTTCATAAGGTGTGGACCCTACTCTGTATAGACAGCTCATTGGATCCTTGATGTATCTCGTACACACGAAACCAGACATCTGTGACACAGTAGATGCTCTGAGTCACTTCATGTCCGATCTGAAGCACATACACTAGGTAGCTGCCAAACATGTACTCATATATGTGCGAGGTACTATCAATTATGGGCACAAGTATACTTCCAGTAGTGGAGTATTGTTAGGAGGATATGTTGACTCAGATTGGACTGGCAGTGCAGTAGATCGAAAAAGCACTTTTGGTTATTGCTTCAGCATGGGATTCGCAATGATCTCTAGGTCCAACAGGAAACAGGGTTCCATAGCTCAGAGTACAGACAAGGAAGAGTATATTGCTGCAAGTGATGCCTGCAGGGAAGTAGTTTGGCTAAGGAAACTTCTATCTTGAGAAAGCTTGACTCAACGATCATCCATTGCGATAATCAGAGTTGTATTATGCTTTTAGAGAACGCGTTGTTTCATGACAGATCGAAACACATTGAAATGAAGTATCATTTCATCAGAGACCTAGTACAAAGAGGCACTCTGATTTTGCAGTACATTCATACTGATGAACAGATCGCGGATATCATGACCAAGTCTCTGGCGATTTCAAAGTTCGTGTTCTTTCGTGGCAAGCTTGGCATGGCAGAGAATACCTCTCTCGCTCGGAGGGAGTGTTGATTTTTCCTGAGCAGCATCGAGAGGCATTCTCTTAGGAGAATGGGGACATCTGGTCAAGGACGAGGATGTGGAACTAGTCCAGCACTGGGGGAACTCAGCCTTGAGCTGAGTAGCCATTCTGTTGAATGGGGACATCTGGTCAAGGACCAGGATGTGGAACCAGTCCAGCACTGGGGGAACTCAACCTTGTGTAAAGTAGCCATTCTGTTGAATGGAGACATCTGGTCGAGGACTAGGATGTGGAACTAGTCCAACACTGGGGGAACTCAGCTTTGAGCTGAGTAGCCATTCTGTTGAATGGGGACATCTAGTCAAGGACTAGGATGTGGAACTAGTCCATCACTGGGGGAACTCAACCTTGTGTAAAGTAGCCATTCTGTTGAATGGAGACATATGGTCGAGGACCAGGATGTGGAACCAGTCCAGCACCGTGGGACTCAGCCTAGAGCTGAGTGGCCATCCTTTGAATGGAGGCACCTTGTCAGTTACCAGGAAGATGAACCAGTCTAGTACTAGGGGACTCGACCTAGGGCTGAGGGCCATTCTTCAGGAGAATGGAGGCACTTGGTCTATTACCAAGTATTTGACCTTGGGTCAAATTATGGAGCCTATGGCTGAGGCACCTGGTCTGTTACCAGGATATCACTAGAAGCCCTAGACCGGGTCTGGGTGTGTGAGGCACTTTGATCCTCGATCTCTGGGCTTTGTGATCTTCTCCAAGGATTAGCTACCCTTGGTTAAGATACCTAGTACTTGATCTTGGTGTCACATGGAGTGTGAGATAAAAGCATTAGTAATTCTCTCTATTTATGATGATGTACTTTGAGTGTGGATGAAGGACTACCTTGACCACTTGTTTTGACCACAGGGGCACTTGAAGAAGGCTAAGTAAAAGTCAAAAATACATAAGGATCCTTAGACCACTAAGGAGTCAAAGTGAAAGTGCAAAAAGACCTTTAGTACCACTAAAGGTAAAAGTCAAAGAAATAAAAGAATAAAATAATATTATTTTGCTCTTTTTGAGTTTTGGTCCACTTACAGGTGATTCAAAGGATATAAAAGAAGATCATTCCATCTCATTTGTAGTACACACTTGCTCATCATCTTACAACTACTCAAAGGAAGATTTTCACTGGTCTTTGAAGAAGAAGATTTTTGTATTTTGCTTATGCCCTAGCATGGAGGATTCTAGCTAGAGCATCTTCATCTACACTCTTACCCTAAATCAGTTAGGGCTTATCTTTTATCAAACCCAACCATCAAATCTGAGCTAGGGTTTGACCCTAGACTGCTCCAACTTCACGGTAGCTCCTATATCTTCCACGGGCAACATCAAAACCTCCACGGGCAGCCACTGATCCTTCAACAACAACTTCATTTCATCTTCGGGCAGCTTGGGCAGCCCTTCTCCTTTCACGAGTAGCCCTGACAGGATGCCTCTACATAACAACAGCCTCTGGGCATCCTGTTAGGCTTCTGGGTTGCCTGCTACAACATTCCGGGTAGCCCATAGGGTCCGGGCAGGTGGCTGGAAAGTTCGGGCAGGAAAATGAAGGCTCGCGCAAGGCAGACAGAAGTTCGGGCAGGGTGTCAAGAGTCCGGGCAGGTTGACAAAGATCCGAGCAAGGCAGACAAAGGTCTGGGTAAGGCAGACAGAGGTCTGGGCAGCTCGGGCAGTCTTTCGAGTAAGAAGAAACAGGTTCCGGGCAACAACAGCAGCTCGGGCAGGTTCCGGGCAGAAAAGTACAAATCTGGGCAACTCCGGGCAGCAAGTTTTTTATCTGGGGAAGCTAATCTGAGATTTCGGGCAGCTGAGAGAAATTAGGGCAGAAAGCCCTAATTTGTCTTTCTGTAAAATTCTTCTTTTGTGGATTTTGATCTGTGGTACAAACCCATTAGGCTTTGAGAATTATTGGGAAACTTAGTCATCTCATTTGAGAGATGAATTACTAATGCGTTTGGGCTTTTTGTCCTTTAAAGGTTTCCCCGTGAAAAACTACTGTGTTCAATGTGTGTGATGTTGTTGATGTTTCTATTGCAGTTGCCTTTTATTATCTTACAGTCTGCAAAATTTTAAAGAATTCATGCTAATGTTAAAAATTCAACACCTAGCACTAGGTGGGATTCCTTAAACACAGCTAAGTTTCAATGGATGAGTCTTGGAGATATGTTTTATTATGAAATTAAGTTTGAATAATCCTGGATCTCGATTGTTTTTTTTGAAGTGTTGATTTAGGGTTTTAATACTCGGTGCTTTGATATCAATCGTTGCTCCAGGTCCCAAGAAAATTTTTCCTTCAATCTTGGTTATGGAAGATAACAGCTATGCTCTAGAGATCATGGACTAACAAGTCGGTATTAGACAATAGGAGTCTAGCTTTGAATCAACATAGGTGACCAGGGATTTATGTAGGTTACATGGTGAACCTGTTTGAGCCCTAGTTTATATTAGTGACAACTTGTGTGAGTTGTGGGACAAGATAAGATAATTGTATTAACATTCAACTAATGACCGCAAAAGTAGGTCAATGGGGCTTTTGAGTACAATAATGTCATTACAAAGTAGGAGTACCAAACAGTCTCCTATAAAAGGAAAAAGTCAAGAAATGAAAGTAAAGTAGAACAGAGCATGAAAAATTCTCGACCCTGAGTAAGGGAGGTTACATGGGGGTGGAGATGCACAAGAATAAAAGTTCTAGGAGCAAGAAAATCTAGAAGTAACGAGGGATATCTTTCTTGGAATAAACCCAACTCTTCTATCATCTGAGTTTGAATGAAGAAAATGGGCTTGGAGCATGTTGCCACTTGATATGCACCTCCTGGTGAACGTGTCAGAAATATTCAAGCTACTAGGTGCGTCCTTGGGGGCAAGTCAGGAGTCAAGCTTACAAAAATAAAGTTATCGTAGGAGTTTGAAAACATGAACAAGGAAGCAACAACAACAATTTTAAAGATAGCTGCGTATGAGACAATTTATTCCATGACACATAATTGCTTTAAGCAAATTTGATTGTCCAGTTCCAAAATGGTTAAGTGATTGCGGTTGAAGAGAAAGGTTTTGTTGTGCCTCTTGGTCAGTTTTAATTATTATGATGAGTGGGTTAAAGTGGATTTATTTCGAGATTGCAACTGTGAAAGTAGAATGCAGAAAGTAAATACTTTAAGAGGTTTTCCCAAGTTGGATTTATCCTCCCTAGCGAGTACTAAGCAACAATACGAGATGCCCAATGGGGCGAGACATAAAATGTGCTTGGAAAAGCCCCCGAACTTCGTAGTAAAGCTCAAAGTAACCCTTCTCTTGTAGTAATAAATTCTTTGATGAATTGCCCTATTACCACTAGTCACTTAAATCCCTGTTATGATTTCTCCAACAAATCAAGGACCTCTGCGGTGGATAAGAGCATACAAGGGACCAAGCCAAAGTTCGTTACTTTAACTGAAATGGAATAAACCACTTTGCCATAATGTTAAATTTTATGTAATTAAACTAAAGCTATAGATCTTTTTTTTGATTGTAAACCATCTACTTAGGCAAGCCTTTTCAATGGAAACAAGAGCATACTTCGGAAAAGCGAAGCGAGGTTTGTTGCTTTTGCAAAAAAGGAAATAACTGAAATACATCAACTACGCTAAGTGATATGTGTGCAAATATGTGATTTAATCTAATACAATGAAGTTACAAAAAGTATACAGTGTGTAGTGAGTGCAAGTGTTGCAAAAAGGAAATCTATGTCATGAGTGAGTTTGTGGTCCAACATTGAATCATGTTCCACAAACGGTTACTTTTAGCTTTTTAACTTAATTGACTAAAACATAAAGCAAAAAATGTTGGAAAAAGGAAAACCACAAAAGAAGTTGTGAATCCCTTAGGGGGGATGAGGTGTGGGCACTGTGTAGCCCACTTGCTTTTCTTTTATTATGAGTGATTACAAGTTTGAGGTGGATTCCTTTGATCCTTTATAATATAGGATCAAACAAGTCTTACAACATTTCCAAAAAGGCTTAGGTTCGTAGTAAGGTATTGTTGTCACACAAAGTGTAGCTACCTACTAAAGGTATCCCATCCGGTACGGTAGAGGTGAGGTAGCTAACCGGTGACACCGCAAGGGCCTCGTCGACTACGGATAAAGGGTAGTTGTCACACCAGACGAGCTCTTGTCACTTTAGATCAATCCTTAGAATGACCAAGGGGGAGACCCTACTAGCCTAAGAGACTAGCGAAACTACTCAAGACACTCCTAGGGTTTGACAATGTATAAGGAAGGAGATATAATGAGTGGGTAAGACTAGATCTATCAAATTGGAATGGTGTGGAGATTAGGGCCAAGTTGGGGAGGCTTAAAAAAGCTAGGAAATAACCCAACTTGGATGAGATTATACAACAAATGAGTTAAGAAAGTAGATCTAGGGAGATCTAGCAAAATGAAATGAAACCCTAAAGGGACTCACCTAGGGTTTTAGCATAAGTGGACAAAGTGGATCCAAAAGAGTAGATCGGGACATGAGATGACTAGATCGGGGTGCTTGAAGATTGGATCTATGATTTTGAGGCGGGGCCAAGCATACCCATCTAACAGATTTAAAGAAATGGCCACCCACCCAAGAAGGGCGCCCCCACCTAGAGTGACTAGTGCTAGATCCCTAGGGAAAATGGAGTTCGATTTTTATGAAACTTGAGATCTAGGGTTTATTCATTAATCTCCAAGTGGGTTTTGATGGCCTTCATCAAAAACTCACTGGATCTATCATATCTACAAAAATAGGGTTTTAAGAAAGAGGGTTTGGTTGTGACAATTGGATCAATCCCTTGAAAAATAAAATAAATATAGACGTACATGGAAGTACTTGCTACTAACCTTGTATGACGATGATCTTGCCTCCCTGATCAATTACGAGCGTTTTCTATGCCTCTCCAAGTGAAATCACTACCTCCTCTCAGATGCCAAGCGCTCCCTCCTCTTGCAAAAGAGATATGCTATGAGAATCGATTTATAAAAAGGAAAGATGAAACGATGAAGAAAGATGAATCAAAGAACATCAAGATGGTCGTGAGACACAATAAAGATACTCCCTGAATCAAAGACGATTTGAGTGGACGATATGGAGCTCAGTCACAATAGTGCCCCTACCCAAACACTTCCTTCATCGGATGGATGACAACCTGCAAAAATATATTAGAAATGCATAGATTCGCAAGAATGTTAGAGAGAGTAAGACTTTCCAATCTTCATACAAGACATTTGACAAAGCTTCCAAGATTTTCTGCAAAAATATGTTATTTAATCCAAGAGTTTGAGAGCCAAAAGTCCCTTTACAAATGAGAGAGCATCTCAATATATGGATCTCTCAAGTACATAATACCTAGATCCAAAAAGATCAAGGGTCAAGATCAGAAGATAAGATCATCCTACTCTACGACTAAGATTAGCTGGATACATATCACATGGATCAACTCAAAAATATAAGGGGGCACATCACTAGAAATGCCCGATGAGGGGCACACAACATAAAATATGATTGATGACCACAAAGTAGCACATGGTGGGGCTAAGAGGTTATGTTATCCTTCACTAGCTTGGCCCCATGGCACAATAACTATGTGTGGTGGCAAATAATATAAAGGAGTGATGAAAATCACTAGGGGAACTCCCTCAAAATACATCAAAATATCCTCAAAATGCATAAACGAAGGATGTGTGGACCCCAAATGAAGTGGAGCTGATGCTTGATGATGAACATGACCCAAACATCGCGCCTCAGACCAATTCCATGCCTATCCTTTGCCTCAATTGCCCAAATTGATTTCCTCTTTTTTTATTATTAAAATGTTGCCTTTGGAACATAAAACTACCCATATCTCACCGGTGACCAAAAACTAACGTCAAATGACTTTACGGATCGATCTGGGACCATGGTAGTATGGTACAAACGACTGGCTGCACCTCAAGAATCTCCTTAGCGCCCTAGGACTATGCCATTTCCAAAAGAATCCAGAGAGAAAGAAGAGTCAAACAAGATTTGCCTTCTCCTTTGGATGGAAATACTTGTAAAACATAGAATAAACTTGCTAAAACACTTGTCAAATATAGTATTATATACTCGAGATTAGGATAACATGCAAGTAGACAAAATAAAACATGTAGATTCCTTGATCTCTAAGCATACATGAATAAGTGAATGAGAGAAACAAACAGTTAACCATTCACTCCTAATTAGAAACAATCGTTCAAAGGCTAGAGTTTGACAAGTAAAATATAATAAGACAACTAAGCTACAATTACCTCCTTATGCACAATTGACAATGCTCATCCACACATCCAATAAGATACACCACTATAGCCTCCAAAGCCTTTTATTGATCAGATGATTCAACAAATATTACAAAGAGTTTTGACAGAGCTTCAATCCTTCCATCCCAATGATGAAGAATGCCCATGCTTTTATAGCCAAAGAGAGCCCAAGAGGGGCACATTCCTAACTGAGACTGGAGGGCAAGTTACTTGATGAATTTGAGGGATTGAGGGTGAGTTTGCTTCTTGGGATGGGCCCCACCTTTGATGAGGTGCGCCCAAGGTTGCTAGAGCATGGGAGCGAAGTGGGAGTGGGAGCTTGGAAGTGCCATTTTCCAAAAAAGTTATGGAGCAGAGCATCTCGGGAGTGTTTATATATATATATATATTAAAAATAAATTTATATTAAAAAAACATGTAGAATGCCGAATTAGTTGCAGAATATGTGAAAAATGTATATTTATGCTACTTCTAGATGAATATTCATGAATCAGGGTACGTACTACCATAGTACATTAATGATTAATCATTCAAGTATTAACTATCTAGCTGCTAACAATTACAAAGTTACAAATTCAAACCATCAAGCAATTGCAAACATACAAATTCTTTAAGTTAAAGCTTGAAACTTAAAAACTATATAATAAGAAATTGACCATTAATTATGGAATGAAATAGATTATCCATCAATTGTCAACATGGCCAAATAGTGATGTTTACAAAATGGGTAATCCGCATAAGTTCTAAAATGATAATTTAACTGAAATATGAAAACTGAAAGGTATGAACATTGAAGTCTAAGACTCCAAAACACTAAAGTTTTTCCTTCCTCTTTGCACCACCACGGTTGCCTCATGAGCCTCTACATGGTGGTAGTAAGTTTGAAGCAAGATGTAGCTATGTAAAATCTGTAGATGGAAGTAGAATTTAACATGAAGGCCCTACTAATGCAGTTGCTGTTGGAGTCTTGGTCTGAAGGGGCACCATGGCTGTGGATGGGGGTGGTATCTTAACATTATCATCATCATCGAAGAGAGCATTCTCCAATTGTTCCAAAAGTAATGCTTCATCCTCCACATTGTCCTCTGGATTGTAGTCCCAAGTCTTAAATGATTTATCCATCTTTGATTCCTAACAATAATGGGACAACAATCACAATTTGTAATGCACATAAACCAAGCTCTCTGCTTGGCTTGCATTCAACTTGTTTCTTCTAGCACTGTGAATGAAACTGTAGGTGCTCCAAGACCTCTCTGTAGAAGAAGTGTTCACCACCTGCGAAAGCACTCGCATTGCCAAACGTTGTAGCTCTGGAGCAACACTGCCATCCATGTCCCACCACTAAAGAGAAGACAGATTCCCTCGATCGCTAATTGCATGGTTGGACCCAAAGGCACCATTGCTACTAATGTAGAGGCTCAACTATCTCTGTATGGTATCACACTCCTCATCAGAATATAAATTTTCTAATGCTTGCATATAACTAGTTTGAATCTCTAGATCTTGGTGTGGTTTTCTCTTCACCCCACCACTAGTTGTTGATGTTGAAAGCCATGATATATGATGATATTTTGGGGTAAGCACATATGGTAAGGCATGCAGTGGAATATTTAGCTTTTCCCATCATTTTTCCACCTCTACACGGATATGTTCATACAAGTTCACATCTCTAGGTTGAACAATGTCCTTAATCTGCCCCAGCATAGTGTCCATTTTCTCGTAGACCTCCCCAGTGACCGACCGATTTGAATCTGCAAACTGAAGCATGTTATAAATTGGCTTGGTGATCTGCAAAACATTCTTGACCTATGACCAAAAATAGCTATCAAGAACAGTGTCCTTTGCCGCATCCATACCCTCTCTATTAGTGCGCAAGTCATCCTGTTCATCACTCATCACCATAACACGCAATGCCTGTCTTACCCTCAATAGGCACCTGAAGGTGAGGAAATAACTACCAAATCTATTCTTTGCAAGCTTGCATAGTTGCAACATAGAGTAATTGCCATGAAATGCATTGACCCTTGTATGAGTTGTCACAAATTTGATGAGTTTCTTTCCTTGCTTGTAGAAGGCATTACTCCATTGACATTCTTTATGCTTAACAATATCATGCATCAAAAGGTTCAAAGTGTGCACCAAACAACCATACCAAAATATTTGAGGATACTTCTACTCAATGATTTTTTCTGCTACCTTACAATTTGCTGCATTATTAGTGATTACTTAAATCACATTTTCCGAAGCAATATCATTAATGGTTTTTAGTAAGGAGCTCTGTAATGTTTGGAGTAGATGAAGTGATTGATGAGGAATCATGTGCTGCAAGAAACACCGCACCTCTAGCTAAAACACCAAGGACTTTTATCAAATCTTGGTTTCTGATGCAGGGGTTGGGAGCTGCAACAAACGACCAGTTACAAAACCTTTACCCCGCTCTCAAAATACACAACAAAAAACCATCATACTATCATCCCACACAATGAGAAATAACACACAAAATAAATCGCTGAATACCAAATAAAATGCACACAGGATTTATTGATTCAAGATAAAATCACAGGGTTACATTATAGCCAATACTTTTAGGAGTAACGACATACGAGTAACAACATCCACCAAATGGTTATTCATTTCGCTGTAACAACTTGGTATTAGTGAATAAGATAGAGTGTTCTAAGTTAATACGTTGAGACTTTGCTTCGCGGTTCATTGATTGGATCTCCATCTCGTGGAATCAACCCCCTTCTAATCGTTTTTCATCAAGGTTATCTCTCCCCCCACTTCTTGTTACTTATTCACCCCCCATGATGTCTGGGAGGTTGGGAGGTTGTTTGGGCCATGAGTTGTAGAAGAGCAGTGGATGAGGAAGGGTTCCAGGTTGAACTCTTCAAACATGGGCTTCGAGCACTTGATTGTCACTTAGTCGATTTGTTTAACAACGTGGTTTGTACTAGCTTCCTTAAACCGTGGTCACATCATACTATTCACTTGAACCATAAATTGGGCCCTGTTACGCTGCACTTGTACCCAGTGCACCTTCAGTGTACCCCAGGGAGAGAGAGACCATTTTTTCGACCAGGATGGGTGTTATTCAACTGTGGTGGTCATGGTCGGGCCCTTTGGTTCTTCCTTTAGGAGTACTATGGCTTAATGGCAGTGCTGACTATCCTTTGTTGGGGTTTTTAACCCTGGGTTAGTGTCTAGGGCTCCTAGGGGTTGATCACTAGGTCACATGACCCCACACCTTGTTTTCTTGCTCTAGTGGCCTTTGCTTCAGCTACGAGACCTTGGTCTCCCTTCATAGCCACCTTAGACACCTTCCTGGTCCTTCTGCACACTGGCGCCTTCTCTCCCTCATCTTCTTCCTCAGAGGACACTATCTTCCATGCCAGGCCATATTGCTGCTTTGAGGAGGTTGCCATATTGCTGCTTTGAGGAGGGCGTTGAAGGATTTTACAACATTTTTGAGGTTAGACGGGGCATGACGCCCTCCCTTCGACTCACTCCAGCCTTTCGTTCGGAGTGATTTACTTATTTTAGCAGTTTTTGGCACGTAGGGGAAAAATACCCCAGGTAGCCTACTATAAGCTTACTTTAGGCTGTTTTTATATTATTTTGTGTTATAATTTTAAGTTGACATTTTATAATTTCAAATTGACTTTTTAAGGCATGTAGGCCTAGATATTTTGTAAAAGTGAGTGTGAGAGGCTATAAATAAACCTCTTCTCACTTCATTTTTTTATAGGACAAGTGGGATAAAACAATATGCACTTATTTTACCCTACTAGGGATCTTTGGACGTGATTCGCCCTTCTTGAGGAAGGTGATTTTCTGGGTTTGATGACAATTTCTTGAAGATTCTTTTGTTCTATGTTCTTACTAAAGGTGATGCTATGATTTGTTGGCTAAACACTTGCACAATTAGGTATCTAAGGTTTTTCTTGATCTTTCTTTTGTTAAATGTTGATGAATGATGTATGTTTATGGATTGAATGGTAGCCATAAGAGCTGCATTTTGTCATGGGTAGGTCATTTTTCAACCTTTAGTCACCTTGGTTTGTAGAAGTACATCTCTCATAGGAGTCCTTCTAGGGTTAGAACCTTAGTGTCATGTTCCTCCTTTGAAGGGACATCAAAAGTGTTGACCTTTCCAAACACCTAGGGGATCAAAAGTGACATTAATTAATTAACATAGGGAATTTTGTTAAATTATTATTTAGGAGACAAAAATAAAACTGTGAAAATACGTTGCCATGTCAGGAGGGCACACTGGGGCAAGCCAACTTGCCTAGGATGATAATTAGAAACTGTCAAAGGCATTGACAAAAGTAGGCAGTCAGAAAAAATGGTAAGTAACCAAAAGCCAAGAAAAGCAGTCAGAAGTAAAAGCAGGGAACTCTGGGCCTAAGGAGGGTGCAAATTTCCATTTACAGGATCTGTTACAAAAGCAGAAAGTGTAAAAAAGATGTCATAAGCAAAAGTAGGCAACTATGGGCCTAAGGAGGGCGTAGTTTCCATTTAGAGGATCAGTTACAAAAGTAGAAAGTGCAAAAAATATGTCATAAGCAAAAGTAGGAAACTTTGGGCCTAAGGAGGGTGCAGTTTTTAATTTGGATGAAAGGTTATTGACAGGGAAACATCATACATGACTCATACATGCTATTTTCCTCAAGGAGGGCGAATTCATGATTAGGGTTAGGGTTTAACAAGTGGCAACTTGCGCAACAGGTGAAGGACTTGTTCAACAAGTCACCCAAGTCACTCAAGGTTTATTTAAGGGTGCTTCCAACTTCATTTCTCAGTTTGGTTGATGTATGTTTTGGTATTGAGTGAAGCTAAGCTTCAATACTGAGTGATGAATCTCAGTTCTCTTGGGTGATGCACCCTAAGTCTCATGTTCCTTTCTTCCCCTCTTCTCCCCATCTTCATTGCAGGTCATAGTGAAGCTAAGGAGCAGCTACACAGAGTTGATTCATAATCTGATAGCAGATTCCAACCATCAATGACTGTGTATTAGGTGTCATTAACAGGTCCATAAGTTTCCAGTACTTGAGGGTTCGAATCTTCAAGTTTTCCTTTGATTTTTGCCTCTAAAGTGCACTGTATTGATGCCTAGTGTTAAAGAGAGTTTTATGGATTGTGAATGAGAGAAATTTCGACATATTTGGCTGTAATATGATGTTATAATCCTGCTCTATAAATTTTATTTCAATTTGAATCAGTATGGCTGAGATATACTAGTTTTAGCCAACTTAGACTAGATTTGCATTGAAAAATGACTAGTTTTACCATAACTTTTATAATTCGACCTATGAGTCTCCAAATACCACCATTCTTGTTCTGATGGGTCATTAACAGGTATATGTAAGTCTCCCAAGTCCAAAACAGAGAATTCGTAACCCCCTAACCTTGTTTGGGAAAGCCTGAAGATGGAGCTAGTGAGCTGCCCTGTGAGCTAGTCTCATCTTTACAACTTGTAGAATCACTTTTCTTGCCTCTGATTTGTTATAAACATGCATATACCTTCTTATACTGTTTGATAACTTCATTCCAGAGCCATATAAGTTTCCTTAGCCACTGGTTGTTGGAAGTGAAGGTTCATTCCTAGTTGGCACGGTTGGGACACCCAGAAGCGTGGGAGTAGACTTCAGCGGAGCTGATTTCAAAACCGAAATGGTCCCCAACATACATGTGCTTAGGGAAAGAACTATCTCTGTCCAAAATTGTCTCTTGGTTGCTTCCCTTAGCCCTCTGCCATTCCCAGTTTTGTTAGCGATGCCCTATGTCACAAGGTTCGGGTTCCTGTTCGGGTTCGACGACCTTTAAGTTCGATTCGGGTTCGAATTTTCCGATGAGGTTCGGATGAGGGTCCGGCATTAGGTTCGTCAATATACATATTTTCAAATTTTAAATATTTTATAAAATTAAGTTATCTAATATAGTTTTATATTCTATAAATAATAAATAACATTTAATACATTTTTATCTATTTTCTATACAAATTAAAACATTTAATAATTAATATAATGTATACAATATATATAAATTTGTTTTACCATTTACTATACAACAAAGTCTAAAATAACCTAACCATTTATATATATACATTATACTATATATCCATTCGAAAGCTTTTAAAAATTTATATGTAGTGGAGATTTGAAATAATTGTCAAAACATTAGCCAAAGTTCAAACAAAGCCTCAACACTATTTCTTCCAAAAATTATCGGAAAACCCTTCCGCAACCTCGACTTTGGTTCCTTGACTTATCAGAACACGCATTAGCAGCCTCGACATTGGTTACAGGAAGGGTTGTCGAAAGCCCCAATCGCATGGGTTACTTGATCAGAATACTCGTTCGCACAGTCTGAACAATTGTGGCTTGCGGGATAAATCGTTGAGGGTGTAGTCTAGAGACGTCTAGATAGATCGTGGAACTCGGAGGGCGAGGATGGGCAAATCGCGAAAGAGAGCAACAGGATGAAAACCGCCTTGAAAAATGTTCTGCTTTGAGGTTCGCCGAACCCAAACGAACTTACATTTTTTTTTGAAGTTCGACGAATTTCGAACTTGATGGTTCAGCTTCGCCGAACCCTGTGACATAGGCAATGCCCACAATTTATACCGCATAAAGAAGTGAATGGTTTAATTGTAAAATTTTATTTCATATTCTAACTCATATCAGCAGCAGAGATAATTTTCTGATCTGATTTCAGATCAGGGATATTACACTTAGGCCTTTAGATTTTGTTGTCAAACCTAGGATAGGCTTCTCAAAAGGAAGGTTGTCACCTCCTTAGATGCCCAAGGGTTAGAGTAATCTAAAACCCTTGTCCCAAAACTTCTTCTCCTTCAAAGTTTTGCATTTTGTGTAAATATTGCACCTTGCATGGTAGATTAGGTTAAATTTAGGTCTGCAATTTTATGTCAAAAACCCTAAAAATAAAAAAAATATTTTATTTTTCAATTTTTGGCCTCCCTAAAATTTTGGACCTCTCTCCTATATTTTTGGCCTGCCTTACTAAGCCCTAAAAACCCTAGGCAAAATTTTATGAAGCCCATAAAACCTAAAAAATTCCAAAAAGCCATAAAAACTGCCATAATCCTAAAAAACAGTCCGTAGAATTAAACCCTAGCAGCCTTAGGGCTGATTTCATAAACCCTAACCTACCCTTTTGAGCTCGGCTCCCCTTTTTCACTCTCAACCAGCCTCTTTAGGCCTCAGTCTTTGCCTTTGCACAGTCCTTTCTGGGTTGTAGCAGCCCTTTAGGGCAGCCCTTATGCATCTCCTCCTAGGTTGCTACGTATTACACCCTGTTTCAACTTGGACAGCTCCAACACCTGCAACAAACACACACCAAAAGGTTACAAGTCAAGATCTGGTCAGTATTTAGTTATCAAGAGCTGGAAGGTAACACTGTTTGTACACTGCATTTCAGACTTTTGTCATGCATGGGCAGTTCTACAACTAACTGGTAAATGCTTTGGAATTGACCAATATTCATATTTAAATAGGATGAGGTTTACTGCTGGAACATATTGAATACATAGTATTATTTATGAACATTGATTTCCGAGTGTTAATATTTTTTAGTACTGTTCACTACTGATATACTGTCATAACTTGGCTGACATACCTGTGCATACACAACACTTATTTGTTTGAATGGTTAGTTGCTTTGGATTGGTAATCTGATGTTTGCAAGTTAGTTACATTCATTACTCATTGGTAAACTTTCATTGGATATCTTCTTTTGTTCATTTGAATTGGATGCTTAAATGGCTAGAGGATGAAGTTCTTGATCATTGTCCATAATACATATACATCTTATGAATACTGACATAAAGGACTGATCTTAGCTTTGTTGCACTGTGCACATACATACCACACTTGTTTGTTTTGACTGTGGATAAATGTATGTACTACTGGAGGTAAAGTTGGTTTAATATGTTCACTGTTTAGATATCAATTATTGTTATATGTTTCAGTCATGTGCAAACAGCCCGCTGCTGGTAATTCACACTTTGTTTAAGTTACACAAGGGATGAACTTCCAAAACTGAACTGTTCATTATTGAATGTACTGTTTGATAAGCATATTTGGTTAAAATTGGTTACATATTGAATGAGATGTTTACTTCACTTGGATGTTGATACATTGAATGGTTTGGTTTACATCGTATATTTCTTCACAATTGAATTGCGTGACATAAGGCACTGGTCACTAACTCTTTGTCGCAGAAGCCCTATTTTGGTGTCTAAGTGTTCTTATAGGTTTGCAACAAGGGCTCCCCACTTGGAGGTTCCGACTCTCCAAAGTGATCTTGGAGGAGTGACTAAGGTGACAATGGTCACTCTCTCTTACATATGCTTATCGGTGACTAGCCTTGCTAGTTCATCCGGCAACAGGCCCTAATACCGATCCCAACAGCTACAGAACAATCATGGTTGGCCACTCTTTCTCCAAATTATATGCTACAGTCCTCCATATGCAGCTTTATGAGGAGCTTGAGAGGAGACAACTCAGAGCTAGAAGACATGCAGGCTTCAAACCAACACACAAGACCATTGATCACATTCTTATGCTTCGAACCATCATTGAGGAGGCATGTCACCGCTCTTCGAACGTTGACTGTTGCTTTGTAGACTTTCGGAAGGTGTTCAACTCTGTCCACAGAGTGGCATTATTCGAGAGGCTCTAAGACATTAGCATTTCTATGACCCTTCTAACTGCAATTATGAGATTATACAAGTCAATCCTTTGTCGTCTTTGCTCGACCCACAAGATTTCAGATTTGATCAGGAGTAACATTGGGGTTGAGTATGGGTGTCCACTCTCCCCCACTCTATTTGGGATTTACATTGATGATCTAGAGTCTTTCTTATAGGAGCACATTCAAGATGGTTCTCCACTAGGTCTTGATTTCTGTTCTTCTCTTTGTTGACGATGTGGTCCTCTTGGCCTCATCTTCGGAGAGTTTGTGAGACAGTTAGATGCCTTGGCTCTCTTTTGTGTTCTACATCAGTTGACAATCAACTTGGATGAAACCAAGCTTATGATCTTCAATGAATTGACGAGGCTACTTCATTTATTCTTTAGAGGTGAGGAGGTTGAGATCACTCGCACCTATACCTATTTGGGGGTTCAACTCATAGGACCTAGTTTCAACCTGTGACATGCTCTTCAACCTCGAGTTAATAAAGGATACAGATTCCTATCCCTTCTAGAGAGACAATGATTCAGACACCTTTTTCAAGACATCTTATCCAAGATGTCTTTCATGGATACTCTCATCCAATCCATAGTCCTCTATGGCTTTGAGCTGTGGAGGCAATGCTAACTTAACTGTGATTGGGCCTCAATAGAGAGAGTGCAGATCCTCCTCCCTCATTGCATCATTAGATGCAAATAGATAGTACCTCATCCCATCGTACTCAGAGTTTGGTGCTCAACCTTTTCTACCTGAGGTTGTGTTTAGCCTTGTCGCTCTCTTACATCGGCTTTGGAGCTTCGTCGAGACGTTGAAGAGTTGTGATCGGTACCCATACTTGGCCTACCTCTCTTCAGAGGCAATCGCCTCAGCCAACCCTTCAGGCCGCTCTAAATGTTGGTTTGTGAGTGTTGCAAATCTTTAGTATTTGTTGGTATTGCGATGGACCAAATTCTACCAGGTATTTCTTGGACGCACTTGGATGCCTCGTACCTACTAGGCAAGAGCTGAACAAAATCACTAGAGATGACATTAATAGATAGTGTGTGCAAGTTACTTAGATCAACCCTTTGGGGGGTTTACGTCCCAAGATGGCCATCTATGTTATGCACTTTTTGGATCTGAGGGACGGTCTTATTGTTTTCCCCCATTGCACATTCCTTCAGGCCAGTTCAGAGTAGGCTCTCTTAGTCTCCGAGTAGAGACAGATCACCAGCTTGACTGGTCAGACAGGATTTGCCAGGTATGCCACTTTCGAGCGGTTGAGTTTGAGGAGCACTTCATATTTTGGTGTCCAATCGACTACGAGATCCGTGGGCAGTTTCATTGTCTTTTCAGGTACCTTCTTCTCATAGAGATCTAGACTTTGTTTAGATTCTTCATATACCTTGATCAAAGATGCCTAGCCTTTTACTTGCAAGAGGCCTTTAGACTTCACTTCTTCACCCTTTGGCGACATTCTTAGTTAGGACCAGGCTCCACTTAGAGTATAACTTCCTTCTTTTCGGTGCTTCCTTCCTCTAGGGGCATCGAGAGACAGACAGATGGCAACACATACCTTAATCGTTTAGTTAGGACACGACGGTCCACCTCTACCTCCACCCAACACCAGCAATGGGGACACTCTCAGCCCCACTCTGGTAGTCAGATGACTTTCTCCAGGATGCGACATCAAGCACCCTCCTCCAGGCAGCGACACACTAACCATGGCAATTCATCTTCTAGTTCTTCCTGTTGAATTTTAGCATTAGCATGATACTTTTAAAAATTGTAGACTAATATAAACAAATGATAAGTGCAGTAAACAACATTCATCACATCAACACAATGGACACAAGAATTTTCATTGGGGAAACCTTTTAAAGGACAAAAACCCCAAAAGCATTAGTAATTCATCTCGTAAATAAGATGACTGAAAATTCTTCAAAAAGTTCCTCAAATCCCAATCAGGGTTAAACCACAATTTACTGAAGTTCAATAAAATTTTCCACAACAAAATCAAACTAGGGTTTCAAACTGTAGAGTTCAGATATCCAGATCTGCCCAGATTTGATCAAACCTGCTGGAAGAAGTCTGCCCAAACTGATAAAGCCTGCCCAGACTCTGATAAGACTTTCCCGGAATTTGATCAGTCCTCCCTGAAATTTCTTCTGCTCCTGCCCGAATGTCTTCTGCCTCAGCCTGTCACTGCTGTTCTACTCGGATGGCAGATCCACTTGCCCGGATTTAGTTTGGGCAGCCCAAACTTAGGGCCGAGCCCTTTGTTGCTGTTGGTGGTAGTTAGCAGACTTCTGTCTGCTGGTAGAAGTGTACCTGGGACTGCCTGAATCCCTTAAAGGGCTTGCTGGGGTGCCCGACAACCCCTAGCAGGCTGCCCAGAACTCTCCTAGGGTTTCCTGTGGGCAGCAAGGGTCAGCCCAGACCCTTCTATGGCCTGCCCGAAAGTCTGAGGAAGAACCCGAGCCTTGCCCGAGAGAGAGAGACGACTGCCATGGGAGAAAAGAAGGATGTCGAGTGGATTGTTTGCCTGCCTGAGGTGAAAATGCAGCTGCCCATGAGTGGTTGAGAAGGTAAGATAGGGTAAAAACCCTAAGTGCAGCAAGACTGATAAAATCTCTAATTTAGGGTTGATAACAAGATAATGGTGGATGACCTATCTAGACTCATCCATGCTAGGGCATAACCACAAGTTAGTTTTTCCTTCTTCCTTTGCACCAACGATTCCTTCTTCTGAGGGTAGCTAAACCTGTGTGAGCAAGTGTGTAATAATGAAATGGATTGATCTTCTTTTATATCCTTTGAGTCACCTGTAAGTGGACCAAAATTAGTAAGAACAAAATAATATTATTTTATTCTTTTCTAATTTTCACTTTTACCTTTAGCCTTTCTGTGGTCCGAAAGTCCTTTATGTATTTTTGATTTTTACCAAAGTCCTTATGTATTTTTGACTTTTACCTTTGGTCCTTTTCCTATGGTCCAAAAGTCCTTTATGTATTTTTGAGTTTTGCTTTTAGCCTTCTTCAAGTGCCCCTATGGTCATCACCTGTGGTCTTTTATTTCCATTCAAAGTACATCATCATAAACTGAGAGAAATACTAATGCTTTTATCTCACACTTAGTGTGACACCAAGATCAGGTACTAGGGATCTTAACCAAGGGTAGCTAAGCTTTGGAGAAGATCGCAAAACCCATTGATCAAGGGTCAAAGTGTCACACATGCCTAGACCCAGTCTAGGGCTTATAGTGCCTTCCTGGTAACAGACCAGGTGCCTCAGCCATAATCTGCATAATTTGACACTAGGTCAAATACTTGGTAACAGACCAAGCGCCTCCATTCTCCAAGAGAATGGTCCTCAGCCTTGGGTTGAGTCCTGGTAACTAACCAGGTGCCTCCATTCAAAAGAATGGCTACTCAGAACTAAGCCGAGTCTACCAGTATTAGACTGTTCCACATTGTGGTCTCAGACCAGATGTCTACCATTCAATAGAATGGTCACTCAACACAGGGTTGAGTCCCCCCAAGGCAGAGTTGGGTCCATATCATGGTCAAGGACCAAATATCATCATTCAACAGAATGATCACTCAACACTAGGTTGAGTCCACATCGTGGTCTCGGACAAGGTTTCTCCATTCTCCTAAGAGAATGGCTCTCGATGCTGCTAAAAAAAATCAACACCTTTACCTCCACCCAACACCAGCAATGGGGACACTCTCAGCCCCACTTTGGCAGTTGGATGACTTCATCCAGGATGCGACATCAAGCACCCTCCTCCAGGAAGCGACACACTAACCATGGCAGTTCATCTTCTAGTTCTTTCTGTAGACAAAGTATTCTTTTGAGCTTCCTTGGTTAGCCTCAGATGGTAAGAGAGATACTCCCAATGCTTCTAGTGGTCCATGACAATGTCAATTTTGCCATTTTTGCATCATAGCTCTTGGATACACTTACTTTATACATTTTCCTTTCTTGGATCAGCTCTCTTCATATTTCTCCTTGTATCTTTTTCTTCGAGATTGTCTCTCCATTTATAGAGCTAGGGTTTGATTTGAGTTCCGCTTTTAGCTTTTTATAGGAGCTACTTTTATGCTCCCACTTTGTATTGTTATCATGGCACCACACAGTCCCATTGACCTACTTTTGTGGCCATTTGTTGGACATTAATAAAATTATCTTATCTTATCTTATCTTATCCTTGATAACAACTCGTCCTAAGTATGCCCTCCAAGATGTGTGAGTTAAAAACACAATAATACCCCCCTAGGAGGGAGCTCCATAACTAATTCCTCAAAAGAAGTGGTCAACCACCCACACAAGTGAGAGAAGGGAGCTCGACCAAATTCATAGATATGTGTGTGCAAGATGCCAACTAATTGGTGTGCTTCACAAGAAGTTGGTCAAATTTCTTAAAATAACAAGATTCTTTGTCCCATGTGCAACCATCTCCAATAAATCAATAATTAACTCAAAGGTAGCTACAACTCCCATATAAAATAACAAACTCCATGAATGCACCCTAGTGAGGTGTGCCAACCACACACTTCACACGTGAAAGAAGCTAGAGCACTCCAAGAGAGTAACGCCAAATGTGTGTTTGACCATGAAGAAAAGATCAACAAGGAAATGCACCCTAGAAGAATGTGCCATCTTAATCACCTCCAACCAACAAATAATAAAATAGTACCAAGTGAAGTGTGCCTAAGGAGATAGTGCCACAGGTCATTGATCTTATCAAAGCATGTGTCAATACCATGTCTTGTTTTCAAAATTATCAATTGATTCACCTCAAACCATGTGCATAATAGGAGGACCTAGAGGAGTGAACCAAGGTTGTTACATGTCATCAACAAATAGTAAATACTCCTCCACTTGCCATAAGAGAACACACCATAGAATAAGATTGCATAACCTTCAAATAACCACTCCCATGTGAGAAAAGAGGCCAATGAAGGAGGGTGCTCAAATATTAGCCTTCTAAAGGATTAAATCAACCAATAAATGGTTAAATCAACATCTTCATGTGTGCACTAAAGCTAAACTTTTAATCAAACCGTACCCCAAATTCTAGTTAGTCACCAATTGATTAAATCAAATCACCATGAACATGTGTGCAAATGAAGGGGGGGCACTCCATAAGTGTTGTACCCTGTAAATACATTGTTCTCCTTAGTAAAACCCCACCATGATAGCTTGATGGATTAGCTCAAGTGGTTGATAGCTCTGGGTCAAGTCCTAGTGCTGACATCCTTTGTGAATATTGTGTGCCTCACTTGATGTCCCCATTGGGTTAGACTGCCAAAACTACAATTAGAATATTTATCGTGTACCATCCTCGAAATGAGGGGAAGTGCTTGGAGGGTTTTCTGTGATGTGCATATAAATAAAAATACCTTGAGGGCAATGATACCGGACACGACCTTTAGGCTTGAAGTGTTTTGTGTCCACGTGTCAGACATGGACACGTCTTGACACGGTGTCAGACATGTGTTTTGGACGTGGTTTACATGACACGTTCAGAACACGTGTCTGACACTGTGTCAGGACGTGTCCCAACCTGTGTGAAGTGTGTCCCTAAAACAATACACTTCTAACCCAAAAAACAGTAAAAACACAATTTTACCCTCATTCATTCACATTTTTCAGTGTGGCTTGAGCTCTGAGAGGGGTTTTTTGCAGGTGATGAGCATTAGAAGGTTTTCCATCTTGATCTACCCCATTTTGTATTTGCAAGTGGCATTTCGACATCTATGTAATACATTTTGATTTTGATGACTTGATGAGAAATATGATTTCGACATCTACGTAGTAGAACATTTTGATTTTGATGACTTAATGAGAAATATGATTTTGACATCTATGTAATAGGAAATTTTGATTTTGATGATTTAATAATAAATTTTATGAGTAAGAGAACCCACTGCATTGATGGAATTATAGCCCCCCATGTTTGTCATCCTTCTCTGTTTGCAATTTGTGATGTATTTTTATTATTCTTCCATGTACATTTACATATTACATTGTTTGGCACTTAGCCTCTTAAATCAAGTAAGGGAGCATGCCAATAAGTATTATGTGGGGGCACATTCGACAAACAACATCACAAGGGGATTCATTTCACATAGGAGAGGTTACCCATTATTTCTATTCCTTACCCATGACATTCAATCTATGTGGCGTCATCATTGTAACTGGCATAATCTAAAATATAAAGGGTGTTTAGTAACTGGAAAAGATAATAATAGGCCCTATTGCCCACCCATGTATTACAATCAAATATAAATAGTCCTATTTTGGTTGGCCTTCTTATGCCTCTCACAAGCATCCACTAGTGGGGGTAGGGGAAGCCAATCACCGACCTTTTTTCCTTGTTCCAATAGTAGAGTGAGGTCTATCCCTTTTCACTAATGGGGGTTTCAGTTAGGTCTATCATTGACATATGCATTGTGATTTGTGAATGTGTAATGTGTATTGATTGTAATTGCTATTGAATATTTGTAAATGTTCTAGTTTCTACAAAAAATTGGATCTAAATGTCTCTCTCTCTCTCTCTCTATATATATATATATATGTAGAGAGAGAGAGAGAGAGAGAGAGAGAGAGAGAGAGAACATGTCCTTGTCCTAATTCTGGGGGTCACTGTGTCCATGTCGGATACTCCAATTCCCTTGTTCCCCATGTCCTATGTCCTTGTGTTAGGTGACTTAGCTTGAGGGTTATATCAAGCGATCATGACCTAGATGTGAGATCTCTTCCCATAAAGTTGGGGAGGTCACTGGTTTGACTCTCTTAATCTCGTTATGGTTAAGCTCCATAATTAGGGTGGATGATTTTCCCCATTTACCATCCATGAATCATGGGGATGTACTCAGAGGGTTTTCCATGTAGTTGTTCATTGGAAAAAAACCCACCATGATAACAACATAATGAAAAATTAGAATCTCTTCCCATCTTCCTAGGTTTGAACCTAAGGCACTCCACCAAAGGACTAATGTGTGATTGATGTCACATCAAGCCTTAGGAAAAGGCTTGATATCAAGAAGATGTGTAATACCTACCCTTAAGCTTAGGAAATATTATATCACAAGGGTGCTACATCATCTGTTACACATCACCCCTAGGAAATATCTAGCAAACGTTACAATATCAAGTCACTATTACCTAGGGAAATCTCACCAAGGCAAAGTGCACTACCACAACACATCAACACCAAAGGAAAGGGGACATGAAAAAGATGTTAAATCCATCTAAAATCAAGAATGTTCCCATCGCACATTCAACCAAAGTGGACCATGTGGAGTACCTTGTTGAATTTTAGCATGTGCATATATTCTTAGAATTTTGCAGACTGTAAGATAGATAACAATAAGACAAGTGCAGTAGATAATCAAGCATCAACACAAATGAACACCATATGTTTTCACGGGGAAACCTTTAAAGGACAAAAACCCCAAAAGCATTAGTAATTCATCCCTTAAATGAGATGACCGTGTTTGTAGTAGTAATAAGAAAAATCTCAGAATTCTGAGATGAGTGTTTTCACAAATTTGTCAAACACTAGTAGGCTTGAACAACATTTTCAAACCCTAGAAACTTGACCAAAACCTGCCACATGGAGGAAGACGACCAACTGCTTGGAAAAATTCTTCTGCTGCCTGAAAAATGCAGACCTTGTCTGCTGTTTGAAATTTGCAGACCTTGTTTGCTAGAATTTTCTCTATACAACCAAGTGAACTATGTCATTGAAGGCTTACACACGTACACTATAGGGCTCTACCAATTGCAAGCAAAGCAGTATCAAGCCTTCCCGAATTTCAAGCAAAACATGAAGGCACTTGCAAAGGATGTGCGCAAGGGAAGAATGTAAAGAAACCATTTCCAAGTAGCGAGAGCAAGGCGAAATAAATCTTGGAAATAATCCACTCAGATGTATTCAACCCCATGCCATTCAATTCCTTAAGCGGGTATGCATACTATGTTTCCTTTATAGATGATTATTTTCGTAAAGCGTGGATTTACTTCTTAAAGGGAAAAGTTGAAGTTTTCAGCAAGTTCAAGGAATTCAAAGCTTTGGTAGAGAATCACACCGAAAAGAAGATCAAGAACTTACGATCAGACAATGGTGGTGAATTCACTTCAAATGAGTTCAAAGACCTATGCAAAGAATCTGGGATTAAGAGGGAGATGAGCACTCCCAACAATCGTCACTAAAGTGGCATTGCAGAAAGGAAGAACATAATGATAATGGAAGCAACAAAGGTGATGCTTCATGACCAAGACCTTCCAATGCATCTGTGGGCTGAAGCAGCAAGAACAACCGTGTATGTACAAAACAAAGCACCTCACTGTGTTCTGAATAACAAGACTCCAAAAGAAGCTTTCTAAAGAAAGAAACCAGAAGTTAACCATCTTTGAATTTTTAGCTGCCATGTGTACATACATGTCCTTTAAGAAAAGAGGACAAAGCTAGACCCTTTAGGAAAGAAGGGCATATTTGTGGCATACAGTGACGAATCGAAAGCATATCAGATATACTTCCCAATATTCAAGAAGATCGAGATCAGTGAGACGTTACCGTTGATGAAGTCTCAGCTTACAACAAGTCAAAACAATTCCACATTGAAGATGCTGAAGAACCCAAAGTCCCCAAAACCAAAGATACAGTTATGGAAGAAATGACCCAAGAAAACCATGAATTCATGATATGACAGAACCTTAGGAACCTGTAGATCCACCTCGTAAGAATAATTCCTACAAGAGAAGACCAACATGGTCACATGAAGCTATTCAAGATGCAGAGAGGTATGGCGCTCAAGATGGGACACTTAGAGACAACAAAAGACCAAGACCATAGTCCAACTACGTAGCCCTATTATGTGACATCATTATTAATGGACCTTCCAACTATGAAGAAGCTGCTGAGAAGGAGTGGAAGGAAGTCATGATCGAAGAGTATCAATTGATTATGAAGAATGATGTTTAGGAGATAGTTCCAAGACCAGAAGGGAAGTCTGTAGTGTCTTCCAAATGGATCTATAAGATCAAGCATGCTGCAGACGGTAGCGTCGAAAAATACAAGGCAAGGTTTGTGGCACGTGGCTTCTCCCAGAAAGAAGGAATCGATTATGAGGAGACATTTGCACTAGTAGCAAGATGCACTTCCATCAGATCAATACTATAGCCTTAGCTGTAGTAATGAAATGGAAGATACACCAGATGGATGTCAAGACAACTTTCCTGAATGGTGTTGTTGAAGAGGAAGTGTATGAGGATTCGAGACACATGACAGGCAGACTCATGTGTCCAAGTTAAAGAAGGCATTGTACGGTTTGAAGCAGGAACCTAGGACGTGGTATGGCAGGATGGATAACTTTATGATGAGCTTAGGCTTTACCAAGAGTAAAGCAAATTCCAACCTCTACTTCAAGGTTGAGGGTGGAAGACTAGTGATACTTTTATGTATGTAGATGACCTGTTCCTGACAGGAGAGAATGAGCTCATTACAGTTACAAAGAGAAGGATTGCCGTAGAATTCAAAATGAAAGACGTGGGGATGATGCACTACTTCTTAGGACTGAAGGTTTGGCAAAATTTAGATGGGTTACTTCTTGGACAAGGAAAGTATGCAGTAGAAATTCTGAAGAGGTTCTGAATGATGGACTACAAGTGTATTTCAACACCTATGGCATCAAATTTGAAGCTATTGAGTGATGCTTCTTCTGAGACAGTTGATGCCACGATGTATAGGAAAATGATTGGATCGTTAATGTACTTGACGAACAAGAGGCTAGACATATGCTTTGCTATGAACACATTGAGCCAGTTTCTGACAGATTCAAGATGTGTTCACCTGGTTGCTGCAAAGCATGTATTGAGGTACCTGAAAGGTACAATCGATTATGGGCTCAAGTATGCGACGAATCATAAGATTAACCTCCATGGTTATGTGGATTCAGATTGGGCAGGTAGTGCCACAGACACGAAGAGCACTTCAAGATGCTGCTTCATATTGGGATCTGGGGTGATCTCTTGGTTTAGCAGGAAGCAGTCGAGTGTGGCATTGAGTATAGCCGAAGCAGAGTACATTGTAGCTTGTTCGGCTACTTGTGAGGGAATATGACTTCGAAAACTACTATCAGATTTGTTTGATCTCGAGTTAGAGGCAACTTGTGTCTTTTGTGACCACCAGAGTTGTATGAAGTTGTCCGAGAACTCAGTGTTCCATGACAAGTCGAAGCACATTGAGATCAAGTATCATTATATCTGGGATATGGTGTAGAGAGGAGCAGTGAAGCTCCAATATGTGTCGACAAATGAGCAGATCGTCAATGTTCTGACCAAGCCTCTGGCGAGAGTGAAGTTTGAGTACTTTAGGGACAAGCTTGGTTTTGTGCAGATCGATGTCCATCACGAGAAGAAAGTACTAGATGGTGCTAGGTCTGCATTCAGTATGAAACAGGACTGACCCTACAGAGAGACACATACAGTATGAAACATGACTGGCTCTATGAAGTCTTAGATGGATCTAGGCTTGCATTCAGTATGAAACATGACTGACCTTGCAGAGATCCGCATTCAATATGAAAACATGAATGACCTTGCAAAGGAATCTAGTATGAAAAAGGATTGGCGTTGTAGAGATCCACATTCAGTATGAAACAAGACTAACCTTGTAAAGGCATCTCGTATGAAAAAGGACTGGTACTGTAGAGATCTGCATTCATTATGAAATAGGATTGACCCTAAGGCATCCGGTATGAAAAAGGACTGGCATTGCAAGAGATCCCCATTTAGTATGCAACAAGATTGGCCTTGCGAAGGCATTTAGTATGAATAGGACCTTACGCTGTAGAGATATGCATTCGATATGAAACAAGACTGGCACTGCAAGGTACATCCAGTATGAAAAAGGACTGGCACTGTACAAGGTACATCTAGCATGAAAAAGGGTTGGCACTGTACGGATATGTTGATGAAGCCCTAGATGGGTTCTAGGTGTACATCCAACATGAAATAGGGTTGGCTCTGTAGAACTTCTAAGGACGGATAGATTCGAGAGATGTCACTACTCAATGGTCGACAATATGAGAATTGATGTATCATGGATGATGATGATCCAACGACAATGAGGATCCAACAATGATGATCCAATGATGATGACGATATCCAAAGACTGTGTCCATTTGTGTTGATGACTGGGTCAGAAGAATAGCTTCCTATTTAAGAGGGAGTGTTGTTGAAAATATAACTTTGGAAGATATTCTTTTATATATTATTTTTGTATTTTATTGTACCTCCATCGTAGATGTTTTTGCTCCGTTCGAGGATGTTATTATTGTATTTGTTCATGCTAGAATATCAAGGTAAAACCTCTGTTGTAAGTCGGGGCAATATTCCCTAGAAGAAATATTGTAAAATGTATTTTGAGTCTCCCAAGAGGGAAGTCAACCCTATTAGGTTAGGAAGTCAGTCCAGTTAAGATTTTTGGTCAGTCACTTGTAAAGTATAAATAGGGAGGCACCCTCCCTCATTTGGACACACATCACATCAAGCAAGTTCGCTCAAGAGAGTGAAAGACAAGTGTGCTAGTGAAGGAGAAGAAGGAGCTGCTGAAGACATCTTCTCTTTGGGTATTCTATCTTGGTTTGACATTAAACTAAGTGACGGAACTATTCTGAAGAAGTTGCGAGGTTTTCTCCTTTATGGTTTCCCCGAGAAAAATCTTTGTGTTCTTGTGTATTGCTGCGCTTGTCTATCTTTCAGTTTAAAGATCTAACTTAAATTGAATTAAAGTATAAACTCGAACAAATTTATCTTCCAAGATGGACTCCATAACTTGTGTACAAGAATGTTCTGTTAATCTAACAATATTTTTGAATTGTATTCTTGATACCTTTTGATCTGAGTATGCAAGCTACAACCAAAACAAATTATGATTTTATCCTCCCGATTTGATTGTTATTGATTCAAGATGATATTTTTCCAGGTGTTTTTGATTTTTAAGAGCTGCTCAGGGGGTCAAGGGGGTGACAGTCAAGGGTAGAGCCCCGGTTTGTTTGTGTAAACTTTAAGCACATTTCGTGGAATTTCAACTGATTTACTACAGAATAAATCCACAAAGGCAATGATAACACTCTAATTTCCCTCAGCTAGATGGAAGTGGGTGAATTTCTCATTTACTCTTAATCCCGTGCTTCTACTTCTCAAAATGAGTATTAAAGGTCAAAAAAATCATTTTATAGGTCACCTGTCATTAACTGAACGTTATTTTCCATTGACTCATGTTTTTTGGGTGATATATCACAATTAAATATATTGCGATATATTGAAGGTAAAAAAATCATGATTTTTGTAGGCGATAATATTGCCAAGCTGAGAATATTGCGATATATTGCATTGTTGCTGAGTATATCGCAACATATCATGATGCTGCTTATATATCGGTGATATTTGCAACTCTGGTCTAGACTTTAAATTGCCAACAGGAGTAATATTTCAGATTGTAGCACCACATACAAATCTTTGAATTCTTTATGGTTGAGGAATATTAGAGACACTTCCAGCACTGATTTGATATGATAGGTGAATTATTGTCTGTCTGTCTTACAAGCGGAAAGGCCATAGGCTGCAGGCTACTTACCTCTAACTGCATACATCTTGCTGATCCTAAGCTGACAAGTAGAATCTCTGGACTGTTGATTTTCCTTTACTTCAAGCCTTTGGTCAGATTTACTTGTGATGATGCAGCTTGACTTGCTGCCCCTCACCAAGGAAAATCTCGTCTCTTGGTGTTCACCCTTGTTTTACTGCAAGTTGGTGACTTCTTGGAGTCCCGCCATTCTAACTTCAACTGTGCAATGGCAAATCAGTAGGTTCCAAGTCTAGTATCAAATAGAGTGATGCATAGTGTGATTGTGTTTTTCTGTCATTAAGTTGATAGCGATTTTTTATGCCTTTCCATTGCTTATCACGTTTGAAATGTCACTAGCTTAACGCAGCATTTTAGCATAGCATGAGTGTGTTTTTCTGTCATTAAGTTTATCGCCATTTTCAGTGCCTTTCTGTTACTTATCATGTTTGAAATGTTCCCAGCTTAATGCAGCATTTGAGCCAGGAGCTAGAGCAGGATGTTGGTTCACCAGTGATGAATTCACCTCCAGGTGTGCATCTTTCCTAACTAAATCTTCAGTTCAACTGTATTTTCCAGTTTGTAATAAACAACATTATTTTCAAACCCATTGTAAATTTATGTTCATCCTGTTTATAGTATTTTGTGTGAGCTGATTTTTTTGCTTGTCTGTAAATGCTTTATCTTGAGAAATAATTAGGTTATTATATCATCTGTTTTGAGATGCATAGATGTTAGGGTATTCATCTTAATCACATGGTAAAATATTTCAATTCTTTCTTCCTTTGGCAAGTGCCATGGTGTGAAATAAAGGAAGCTTCCAAGCATGCTCAAGCAATATGGTTTTGTCAAATTGGTCTGTGCTGTGGTGATGGCAATGGAATCTTGTTCCCTTGGTAATTCATTTATTAGCTATTATAAAGAGTATTAAATATTTTGTTATTTGACAAACAGGGGCTTGGGAATACTTCAACAGTCCTAGTGAAAATGGTTCACAGCAAAGCATAACCAATTCACGTGGATTTGGAAATATGAACCATCCAATTAACAAACCATTGCCAGGATTTGGTACAAGCCTACCACCTTTCCAATCAACCAAAAGTGGAATTGTCGGCATTGATCTGGGAAGAGCTAAACAGATTGAGCAAGTATCTTCCATAAACAGTTTTGGAAAGTCAGGCCAGCTCCACCAGTCTCATTCATTTCCAGACTTTGACAGTGGTATGATGCAGGTAATGCATTATAATTCCACTGGGGCTGTACCAGTACCACGAAGCTCCACGCCTTTTGGACATCATGAAGGTACTCCTCATGTTTGTTTTAGAACATTTGACATTAAATCTGTCCTCCTGAATGAGAAATTGACAATTGCTGGTCTAATCAGTTGTTTTCGGCATGATCAGGACATGTATATTAAAATGGGTACAGATATTGCTATTTAATTAGTTCTCATGCTGATGCTTTATTGTTTCCAAAAATGTCCTACTTAAAGACATTGTGCTATTGCCTGTAAGATTAGTCCCACTTCTTTCAAGGCATTCGGAGGTTAGACTAATTGAACTTTAACTTTCTAGGGGAACACATTGCTTAAGTTAGTCTCTGTGCATTTTTATCATGAACAGCTATTTTTTGAGCAACGCCATTACATTTATGGTTCTCAATTGTAAAACTTCTTAAACACATGAGACAATATTTTCGATAATAAACTCCTGTTATCACTGTACTTTTACAAGCTGCATTGATTCACTTTGCAGTGTGAACTCTATATATTTTCCTGCAACTTTTCATATACTGTATATACTATATATATCACACTTAATGAACTACACAGCTTTGCCAGCTATGCTGTATTCTTGTCAAATATTTTCTCATAAAGTTTTCCTTCTGCGGTTATTAGGAATTTAGATCTCTCTTCTTGTTAGGCAGCTTCCAGGGTGGAGTGGCCGGCACATATATGCCCAACCAGACCACAATATGAGCTAATGAAAGGGCTGACCGTTCATTTGAACTTGGAGGCTTACTTAAAATAAGTGCTTTTATACTACTAAGTGGTGCTTCTAAACTAGTATAAATATGGGACACAACTTTCAATGTTTTCAAAAGTGTTTCTGGAGCCCAAGTTGATAGTTGCATATGAGGTGAGGGTTAAGACTTGGAGCCAGGTAACCATAAGAATCAAAATGCTTTCCATAAGTTGTTGGGATTTGGGAAAGAGCAGTTAGAAAGATGTGAAAAAAGCCTTTTAGAGCCAGAGAGAATTTACATCATTTGTCCCACTATGCATGTAGTAGTCCATCGTCACATCTGGAATAATTTTTCCCACCGGGAAAGTTGTTGGTTCACGTGCAATTATTGGCTATGAGGAACCATAAAGATACTCTTGAAGTAGGAGACAAAGTAGACATGTTAGCTCACCTTTCTTCTAGGAAAGGGTTATTGCGTGATGTCTCAATTATTGGCTGTGAGGAGCCACAAAGATACTCTTGAAGTAGTAGCCAAAGTAGACATGTTAGCTCACCTTTCTTGTAGGAAAGGGTTATTGTGTGATGTCCCTTTGGCTTCTTGATATAATATTCTTGATGTACATCTATATTTATTTATGATGAAATATATGAAGCAATAAAAAATAGACTTGCATGTGAGTTTGATTATTTCAGGTTCTAGTCAAAATCATAATTTAGAACATTTAGGGACAAAGCCGCATGGTAAATTGAGGATAAGATGAGGCTAAAGAAAGCTAGGAAAGTGCTACATGAGTTATTTTGCCTTTGGAGATGGAGCACTTAAACATGGAGACTTCTTGGATTGGTTTAGTTTTGGAGATTGTGTCTAGTTCTATTCTTGGTTATTATGCTAGATATGGACTTTATAATCTTTGTTCCACCTCCATTATTACTTATCTTTTCTCCTATAAATCATTGTACAAGCAATGGTAGATCATCAGTGCTAGCATTATTCACTTAGAGAGTGTGACTGAGAACTAGCATTAGAGCGCAAGTACTGGGTGCATGACTCCGTAGTAATCGTTGTGATTGTTTCCAAATCCTATGTGAGAGGAGTTGAAGAATATTGGCTGTCCTGACTTCTGAGATCTTTGAGAGTAATTAGTGTGTTCTTACTTGTCACTGAAGTTGTCTGTTCTATAACCCTTGACAATATAATTCTATAAAGTATTTTTTTGGTGACCATTTTTTTTATGTTTGATTGTGTAAGGAATTCTATAGTTCATAAACTCTTACTTTCTATGTTTGATTGTTTAATAGGAAAGTGAGTAGAAAGAATCAAATAGCCTATGTTTTCCCAAATAGCTTTCCTTCACTTGTTTTTGACTCTATAGAAGGTACTGGTCAATTTGCTTGGTTATTTAACCATTAAAAATAAACAATTTAATCATTCTTACTCTATTTCTGTGCATTTAAGAATATAGATCATATAGAGGTAAATTTTATTTGTTTTCTTTAGCTTTATGTCAAAAAAAAGTTAAAACAAATATAACTTGCTGGTTTTGACCTTTTTGTGCAGAAAAAGGGTGAACTTATACTCTTTCCTTGATTAACGTGCATAGATTTAAAAAAAATCCAAAATCTGCATTTAATTAGTTTTTTACGGCATAAAAACAAAAATGATATGCTGTCAAGCTTTTTCACAGTGATTAGTGGTTTTAGTCATCCCTTTTGCATTTGTTTGTGTGCCCATTCATAGTTAACATTTAGTTCATTGTTTTCACGTGCCTCCAGTAGTCTCAAGTGATTTTCTGCTTGCTGTTTTGCACTAATTTAGCACAGAACAATGAAGTATTTTTCCCCTTTTGAGTATATATTCACGTACTTAATCACATTTTACATTGTTTTCTGTGCATATTATGTTGCTTCCCACTTTTCTGCTTGCTTTTTTTATTTATTGGATTCATTTAGGACAACAGCATATTATTGTTAGTTTCAGGTTGTACTTTCCCTTGTTGACTTGCAGTTGATACCTTAGACTATGTAGGGAATCCCTCTTGTAGTTAGGAAAGCATTTACACAAAGTGAGATGGGTTCATAGCAAAGTGACATTGGTTCTGCCCCTATGTGTTATATATGGACTCCTTTGTTCTTTGTAGGAATGAAACATAAAGGCATACTAATGATATTAATTATAACTATGATTTGATTATAAAGTAGATTAAAAAAAGCATTATATTAAATAATAAAGGTAATTTTATGTAAAAGTGCCTAGCTATCTAAAATGCATAACTCTTCATGGGAAACACCCTTTAAAGTATTTTTATAAACAGGGCCTTCCCTCATTGTAATCAACCCATATCATATTTAATACATTATTGTTCCTCACAGATTTCTTGTTTTATTTACATTGGTGGTTCTTAGAGTTATTAAACATAAACATATATAACATTGGTATCGACACTAATATTCTTTCACCTAAGCAATGTGTCGACCTGTTCTTGCATGAATGGGGCTTGTCCAATTCTACAATCTTTTTCTTTTCTTCCCTAATGACTATGCTCAGCAGTTTTAGGCACAGACTTTCTTACCCTAACCTTCTTATGGACAGATGTGGTGACTATTACAGAGAGGAACAATTGTGATTTCGTCTCTTTCTTTGCAGCGGCTTTTTAAATATTTTTTCCCCAAGAGTGACTGTCAAATATAACTGTGCACATTTCCAGCCTAGATGACTTGGTTATTCATTGTTGTGCTTTCCTGCGCTTATGCCAAGAAGCAAATTTGATCTTGTTCTCAGAGATTTACAATAACTCTTTGATAGTTTGCTTGCATTATTTCTTTTGTTCTTGTTGATTTTGTTGATTTTTTCTCAACTGCAGTTGTCAATAGTAGCGGTTCTTTAAGCCTGTGTGATTACTGATTTGTGATTGAAGGTATTTTTAATTTTTTTTGTCAATTATTTTGAACAGTAGTTAAGTGTGTGGCGCAGAGTACTAAGTGCAGAATGCAGAATCCAGTGTAGAGTTTGTGGAAATGGTGAAACAAAGCATGTGTGAATGAAGCTAAAGAGTGGGTGTGGATGTCATTCCTACCTAAAATTTTATCGCCTGCTGTCTGATCTGAAATTCTGGCACCCTACCCAAGGAGTGGAACCCACAGAAGTTGACACCCAGACAGTGTAAAGAACCACTCTGATACAACTATCACATATCCAACAGTGCTCAGAAGGAGCCATCATTATTATAGCAGATGTCCTTTGTTTTCTCTGCAAGTACTACGTTTGTGCAGAACCCCACATGTCTTAATAGTGACACTTTGAACTTATTATTCTTTGGTAGTGCATTTTTACTTTTGGTGGTGCCATGTTTGTCTGATGGTAACTGGTTATGACGGTGGCCAACCTTCAGTGGACCTCTTTTTATTGTAAAATTGCTCTGCTTAACTATTCTTTTTAATAGTGAAAAAAACCATTTTCAAGAAAAGCATTAGAAAATTATAGATGAAAGAATGCCTTGCATTCAGTAAGCTTCTCCCATGGTTGTCTTGTTGCTTCTCTTTTTTATTTCTATTCCTTGGCTATTATATTGTCCCAGGGATACTAATATTAATCCTCACAGAGAAATCTCTTTTTCAATGTGTAATTGCAATACATAGAACTTGTAAAGTAAGCTTTACCTACATAGGGCAATTTCTCAGTTAGGCTGTTCATTAACCAGATTTTGTCAGTTGCTGAAACAGAGAAACTCTGTTTCTTACTGGAATACCCAATGCAGATAAGACAAATAATCCATGTATGGATATAAAAATATATATTGGATAAGATAAGTGATGATATTACAATGATAATGATGCTTGTATAAATACCTATGCTGGGTGCCCTTTCGTAAAGAGGCATAACCTTTCATCAAGGTGTCTCTTCATTAAGTATAGTTATTTAATTATTAATGTTTAATATTTAATAATGTTTATTTACTATTTATTTTGCTAATTACATTGCCTTCTCCTTAAGGGAAGCTTTGTCCTCAAAGCTTTATTGAAGACAAGGCTTACGTCTGATTTCTTGCTTGTAATGTCAACTTTCGATCCTTTATTTTAATACTTGCAACTCTTGACGAAATTAGACGATATGAATTTTGAACTCCAAGGAAAATTTTTTGCATCGTCTGTGATGTGATTCGTCCGATATCTACTTTCATCGGAGGTGATTGTTGATCGTTTTGTTGGATAAATCTTCCCGTTTTCTGCTTAGGTTGCATATTTTGTGTTCTTTTGCTTCTGAATTTATAACTCCTTTGTTTATGTTCATTTTGACCCTGTTGTTGGTCAAAATCATTTTTGTAGTTTTGGTGTCGGTAAGGAGTTCTTGTTGCTTGTTTTTCTGCTATATTGACGTCCTTTTGAACTGTGATGTGAACCAAATTTGCATTCGCTTCTTCTTCAACTTGAATTTGTTTTCCGGAAACTCTAGATGCTTCCTTATGGATTTGTGCTACTTTGCTCTCCAGTAGATTGTTATTACTCTGAATCTTCTCGCACCTGTCGTCTTGAGACTTTTTGTCCTCTTTTAACTTATCGATTTGTTCCTCTAGCTCTTGATTAACCTTCTTTAGGGTGGAATTTTCTTCGTCATTTTTCAGTGATTTTTGCTGGGGAGCTTGAATCTTCTCTTGTAACTTTTGACTGCATTGAACTTTATCCTTTGCCTTCTTGATTTGAAGCAACAATTTATGATTATGATCTCTTAGACGAGAGATCTCTTCATCTCGTTCTTGTATGTCCTTGTCGAATTTATTTTTCGCAATTTCAAATTCCTTAGTTTGTTTGGTGGACTCCCAAATAGGATCTTTCAATTTTCTTTCAATTTGGTATTTATTAAATCATTAAAATACTTCTCCTTGTCATTTTCAAATTGTAATTTTTTATCGCTTTCCATGTAGTATCCTAATTCACTTTCTAGTTTCTATGATTGCAACTGTGAGTTACCTTGATCATCTTTCATAATAAAATATTTGCCACATATTGGGCAGGAGCGATTGCCATTCTTAAAAACTGTCGGATATTGGAATTCCATTTCGCAATAGGGACACTTAGTCCAAAATTTGGATTTATATAGGGAATCCATATTTTCTTCAATATATTTACAATGCTTCAATATCTTCCAAGACTTGATTTTTTTTTTACTAATATCTTCTTTGATTTGGTCTTTTTTTTTTTAATAATTGTCAAATAATAATAATTATTAAATATAATAATAAATATTATTATATATATTAATTTTTTATTTATTTATACCCTTTTACTTAAATTTACTATTTATTTTGTTCATTACAGTTGCATTCATAGTGAAATTGAAATTTACTCCCTAGTCTCTTGTATTGTTATTAAATCATCTTTGTTGGAGTCTTGTTGCAATATTCAAACATGGAGGGCTGAATTCTGACTTCTGTTCTGATTCTAATGATTTCCATGGAATTGTCTGAACAGGAATTGGAACAGCTAGTAGTGGGTCATTTGGTCCTCTAAGCTCGAGCTCAGGTGTTAATGGTACTTTGTCAAGTAATCAATATTTGTGGGGCAGCCCAAGTCCTTATTCTCATCATATTACATGGCCTGGACCACCACTTGGACACTCTGTAAATGCTAGTGGATCACAGCCTTACCCAGGGAGACAGAACAACCCTTATGTAAGTTCAGCTATAGCACCACATCATCATCATGTTGGTTCTGCTCCCTCAGGCGAACCCTCACTAGATAGACACTTCAGTTACCTCACAGAGACACCTGATATGCCTTTTGTAAGTCCTAGCTCTCTTGGATCCATGAATTGTGCCAATGGAAGCTCTGTAATAAGTATTGGTGCACATAGTGTTTTGAATGCTGGGGGTGTTGCTATTTCAAATAATAGCAATATTGAATGTGGTTCTCCAATTGGGGTGCTGTCCCCACAGCGAAAAAGCCGAATGTTTTCTGGTGGAGGGTTTACTGGTTCATTGGCAAACTTCTCAGAAGGATTAAATGAACGTGGAAGAAGCCGGCGTGGGGACAATAGCACAAGTCAAGCAGATAATAAAAAGCAATATCAACTAGACTTGGACAAAATCATGCGTGGTGAAGATGCACGGACAACAATCATGATAAAAAATATCCCAAACAAGTATGCCCTTTTTCATTTCTATGCTTCTAGCAAGGGCTTAGTGGTTCTCTGTTTATATGGTACATCTTTAAATGTAGTTACTAGTTGGGCGTTGTTGCTGATTGGGACTAACTTACTTTCAGTGATGATGCTATATGGAGTCTGGGCAGGATTTTTTTCTCTTTGCACAGATCAGTAATAAATGAACAGTGCTAAATAGGAATTCATTTGGAAGTATATAAAAGCTTCTGTTCATCCTTTTACCTTTATATTTGAAACACAGACATTTTTCTTTTTATGATATCTTCCCCCCTCTCTATACTTCGTGTTGTATACAATTCTTTCATATGAGTCTATTTAGATGGTGTTAACTTCTGAGTATGGATGTTTTCATAGTGCTGAAACTTGGTGTTAAGTCTTCTGGAGCTTCGCTATGTAGAAGTTTCTACACAGTGAAGCTCCAGAAGACTTAACACCATGGTGTTAACTTGATATTTTTCTGCATCTGTTTTGTTAACAGTGAAGTATACCTGCATTAACACTAAAATATTGGTGCTCTTAAATAGATGTTTTAATGCTTCTGAACAGAAACATGTTTGCTGTGATATAATGCAGGTATACTTCAAAGATGCTGTTGGCTACTATTGATGAACATCATCGTGGGACATATGATTTTCTGTACTTGCCAATTGATTTTAAGGCACGATTCTTGCAGCTCAAGGATATCTTAAGCTGCAAACTTCAAATTATTGCTTTATTCTGTGTTACAAGGGCCATTATTGGGCTTTTGCTTATGAGAAAAACTAATAAGCCTTTTCTTGTGGGCAGAATAAATGCAACGTTGGTTATGCATTCATAAACATGACTTCTCCATCTCATATCATTCCTTTTTATCAGGTTTGTATCATGATCATCCCCAAACCTTAGGATGATTTTCATTTGTGGAAGTTGTTTGATATCAGAATTTCATTGTTTATTCCTTAGTCATTAAAGTCATCAAATGCTCTTCGTTTTTCCAAAGAAAGTGCAAACCTATTTTTTCATTCCATTTGTGTTTATAAAGAGCCTCGAATTCAGTAGGGCAAAGTAGATGTATAAGTACAAGTGAGTTAATGGTGACATGGAGCTTTATATGCGGTTTGACAACTTTAGATCCTACATTGAAATGGTTTATTTTGCAATTACTAGAAACTATTTCCACTCAGAAGGAAATTGATTTCTTGTACCAGAAACATTTTGGGTCCCAGGAAACTTTCATAAAAACAATTCCAGGATGAAAAATGGTTCAGCAGTTTCCAGAAAATTCTTGACATCACTCAAGCCATTTCTTGATGGTTCCTAGAAACCTTTGGAAACTACTGTTTTTTTCTGGTGATTTTGCTGATATTTTTCTTAAAAACATAGAAAACCAGAAAAAAACGTCTAACCTAAACCTAAAGGGTGCCACTAACCCTAACCGATCAAAATAAAAACCTTCTACTCAAAAGAATCGTAATAGAGAGGACAGATTTCCGATTTCACAAAAAAGAGCAGTAGACCAGCAAATAAATGAGCACTCCGCAGGGTTTTTTAGGCACATTATTCACTGGATGATGATGACCTAGATCTTGATGCATGACGTGTGTAGCAATATAATTGATGCTTGAACCATGATGTTGCCATTTTGGCATTGTGAGTTTTTATGATTTTGTTTCCAAATCCTTAAATATGTAATATGAATTATGAAAAATGAATTATTGAGTTCAAATTTAAATCTGGCAGTTACAAGTATTTTTTTATCCATTGAGATTGAAAGTGTATATTTTTTTCATGATTTTAATGCCTCACATCTAAATGCGATTATGAATTTGGTAGAGAGATGATATAATTTACTTGAAGTTATTTCTCTGATTGTAATGCTAAGGGGATTCCAATTTTCCATTAATACCCCTTTTTGATTTCTGGTAGATTAGTTGTTTAAGGGGATTTTGATTTTAGGATTCCTTTATGATCTTATGGTGGTGACCTTTTTGTCACCCATTCTGTTTTTTGGCAATATGCTCTCGATGTGCAGAATGTTTTATTAATAGAATTTCAGAAGCACATTAAAATAAATCCTGTTTTCTAAAACCATTTCCTGGAATTTTCCGTATTTCCTGTGGGTTTCGAAAAGGTCTACTCAGAGTAACCTATACTGGATCCTTGCTTTGCCCATTTCTGAAAACCCATTCCATGTTGTTTCTTTTTCCCAATTTCTGATACTTGGGGATGGATAGCTTAAAGCATATTGTATGAAATGCTTTGGTGCAAGCATATTATTTGGTTATGAAAGTTTTTGGAGTTCAAACTTCAAACCCAGCCCGGTTTCAAGTCATTTAATGAGAAATTTAATGCCCAACCCATTCTATGTTGTTTCTTTTTCCCAATTTCTGATACTTGGGGATGGATAGCTTAAAGCATATTGTATGAAATGCTTTGGTGCAAGCATATTATTTGGTTATGAAAGTTTTTGGAGTTCAAACTTCAAACCCAGCCCGGTTTCGAGTCATTTAATGAGAAATATAATGCCCAACCCAGCTAAATGAGTGCTGTAAACTTCACAAAAAAATTCAAACCTTGAAACACAGTATGAACATCATATTTACAGGCAGAAAATTAAATAACACAAGCACTCCATGACATGAAATTTCAGACACAAGTATTTTTCGGCAACTAGCCCAAGCAAAATCAAGAATGGGAAAACCTGTTATGAGAGAGGGAGGAAATTTTATTTCTTCAAATTTTAAATGTACAGAAAAATTCAACTTATCTCAACCCACACATCTGCAGCACCTGAAAATAGTGACAAAGGGATGCCTTGAAATTTGTGCAACCAAACCACCTCGAAAATTGTGCCTCAACCACAACGTACGGCCTGACAGAAGGACTGTGCAGTCCTCGATTTTTGTGCCTGCTCTCAGCTGATATCTCCTTGGAATTCGTTCCCATTGCTGTACACACCTGTTATCACGAATCTTGTAGTTGTCCTGTGAGGTGATCCTATTCAGGACGACAGAGGAAAGGAAACCAAAGTCGTGACCTACGATATCCACGACTTCTGAAAGAACTCGGATGTTACACCAGTTGAGGATACCGACACTTTAGACCTAGTGAAAACACAGAGCCTAGGGGGCGTCGCTATGACCAAGAAACCCTAAAACAAGGAAATTGAATAAGTAGCCGAGGGAAACTTGGTGGAATCTCTTAGTAGGATGGTTATTTAGAGTTTAAAACAATTACCAAGAGATTTCGAGCATCCAGGTGAAAAGGCCCAAATTTACCCTAGGGTTTTATGCTAAGTCACCTGGTTCGATTACGTGTTCAAGTTCGACGACCTTGAAGTTCGCCAAAAATTTGGCAATAAAAATTTTGGTAATAATATTTGGCATTAAATTCGACAGTCTAAAATTTGAAAATAAAATATATATATATATTTAATAAAATTTAATATGCAATTAAAATTACAGATATAAAAATATATGCAATTATAAAATTATATTATTTAATTTAATTGAATTATATATAGAATTATAGAATAATATATGAAATTTAATTTAATTTTAAAATTAATATACAATAAAATTATATATGAAATTCCCAAATAATAAAAGGGTAAATTTAATTTAATTTTAAAATTTAATATACAATAAAATAATATATGAAATTTCCAAATAATGAAAGGCTATCGGGCAGGCTCCGTTCCTAATTTAACTGCGTACGCAACTTTCACGCCGGCGGCTGTAAAAAACGTTAAGGTGTGACGGTTGACTAACCCTATGGCTTCACAATTCACGAAATTGAGGGCCGACTAACAATTCACTGTGCTCAGCTTCACAGAGCACGATAGCGGCTGCACGATGTATATACTCGCGGAGGTTAGGGATTACGACGTTGGCTACCCATGTTGATTTTTGTACCTAGTCAGGTGTTCCCTAAGTGGCTTTATTTTGCCTAAGTCACTTAAGAGGGAAAAATGTGACCCTCACATTAAAGTCACTTAA